>JAJJMB010013535.1:0-73772 GCA_023531105.1 Papaver atlanticum | reverse complement strand
TAAACCAAGAAGAATTATTGTCTCCCAAATAGAAAATACTTCTTCTCACATTTTCCAAGTCTCCATGTATTTTGTCATTTAATCAAAGAGAAATCAAATTTCCTTCCTAAATAATAGTTATTATTGTCTTATGCATTTATAGTTCATTTTGAGAAAAACCCACAAAAAAATAGAAATATTAAATCAAGTATTGTCTTTAAGTTTTTAAAAGATTAGCATTAATTTCCTGGTACTTTAACTACTTTCAGCATACTTAACCAAAAACAAAAAGAAGAGTATAAGAATCTTTGAAGCAAATACCCCGTCTAAGGTATATTGATCAAATTTATTCTCATGGGTAAATCAAAATTGTGAGCATATATTGGATTTCCCCTCTCACATTCTGATTGTCCATGTCAATTCCTACATAATTTATTTGTAATGATATATTTTGTAGTATAATCTAACTAATTCATATCACGGGAAGATCTAAATATGAGCATAGAGCGGCTTCCCCTCTCATATTATGACCCCGCACGTGAATAATATGCAAATAATTTATCTAATTACCGGTTAAGTTGCAGGTTATCGGTTATCATCCCAAAATTTCAATAAGCCTTCAATCGGTAATCCGTGACAGTTTCCAAATTTCTGTCATCATCCAAGGATGTCTAGTTTAAATCTAAACTATTCACATCAATAAATTACAACTTTAGATTTGGCCTATTAATATTCTCAACATGCTAGGAATTGATCTAGGTTCCCCATACCTTTGAATAATTATGAGTTGTTCTGCCGGCTATATATATTAGTCCAAGAGTCACAAGTGTGTATAGAACATTTTAAAGAAAAGTTGTAAATATTATTCCCATTTAATCATGAAGTATAGGCCAATCATATGATTGAGCGACCGATGGGTGCCTAACACCTTCCCATCTCGTACTAGAATCTCCTTACCCTGAATTCTCTGATAGCAGACCATGAACATGTAAGTCATAACTAGATTTTGTTTTCTCGAAAGAATTCAAACTAGTTAAAAAAGGTCATGATTCCCCTTAGTCAGGTGGCGACTTCAATACATCTCTTTTCCTTGTAGAGTTAGCTCTCTTACCAACGAACTAGTAAGAAGTTACCTCTGTATGAACTTGTGCGATAAATATCCCCGAACGGATGAGCACATAGACTTCACCCCCATAATAATTAGGGATCGGAAAAGTCCGGCTATTGACCTGTGCTGACCCGCGATTTCTACACACAGGACAACTTACGGCTAGGAAAGCCCCTTCCGTAAAAATATTTAACAGTTGGGATCTCGAATTTTCCTAACCGCATGAGACATTATCGGCTGGGAGTTCTTGATGTCCTAACCGTTAGGTATACATTAAGGCCAGGACGATATGATATCCTAGCCGTAAACGCTTCAGAAACCCATTTTTGAAAATACTAAAATCATCAATCGAACCTATTTTTTCAATCTAATGGTAAAATAACTGGTGGGTTTTTCGATTCTTACCTAGTAGGAGTCATTTGTGGAGGATTCACAGGTGTTTGAACAGATTGGTTCACCACATCTCCATTAAAAGGAACATCAATAACTTGCCCTGTTTCAGAATCTGGGTTCAATCGGCCGGATCTTGTCACCTTTGATCTTGCTGCCATCTTGAGAATCAAGAAGAAGAAATCAAATCACGTTCAGCTGCTTCAAAAATCAAAGGAGAAGAGAATGAGATATTATTAGGTTTTGGAGAGTGTTTTTGAGAAGAAGAAGAGAGAAAATGAAAGGGTTTTGATTTTTGGTTTTGAATTAGGATTAGGTTTTGATTATATAAGATTTGATTTTAAAATTGATTTATTAGGATGGGTAAATCTGACTTTTCAATCACTTAAGATGTCCCCTATCCATATTTTGTCTACCCAAAGCACATTAAGCCCCCAAATTCCTATTGGGTTCAAGCCCCAATAATAGGATTCGGATTCTTTTCAAAGGCTCCTCCAAACAATTCGCTGGAACACCAGGAAACTACATTAGTAGAGTTGATGTTCAAAGTATTATAGGCACTTCTGACAAAGAAGTTTCCTCTTTTATCAAGCATCCGAATTAAAGTATCCTCTCTTAATCTAGGAACTAGCACATGCAAAATTTTGATAGCAGAATCCTAAGAAAAATAACAAATTCAATATTCCACTGTCCAGTACCAGGGAGAAACAATTCATAAACAAAAGTAAATTTTAAGTATTAATATCCAAACCTGCAGCTGGATCAGGAGAATATTGTAGGCCAACAACCCAATTACCCAACCAGTTTTTTACTTTCGTGGCGCATCTTACAGCCGAACAAGTATAGAAAAAAGATTTTTCGGAATGTTAAAACATCTCATTTGATGAGATGAAAGAGATTTGAGTACACATGTAACCATGGTGGTTCTACCGGCTTGGTTTAAGGTTGAACTCTTCCTGTTTTTAAACCTAGCTTCAAAAGACTGCATAATAATAATAGGATCAAAATATTTTTTGCTTGTTATTGGACTAAGAAGTAGTAGTACGTATTTCTCAGAGTCAGAAACAATAGACATATTAAGTGCTTTAACTAAATCAGCACAAGCAACAGGATTGATGTTGTGACTAAAAGTAAACACAAGATTTAACAAAATTCAACAATTGACCAGAATGCAACCCAAAAGTATTTGCATGAAAATATATGCCCATACACATGAAAAGATAAATCTAAAATTCCCCCCATCTTTTCAACTCACACTGGTACTGTTAAGAAGTGAACCCCATGGCTTGGTATACCCTTAGCGATGGTGAACATATATGGCAAATTCATGGCCTGTAAAATCCTGGATGTGAAAGGGTATGAAACTCAACAATGATGACACCAACAGAAAGTAGATTTATTCACCTGACTGGAAAGTTCAGTTTCTGTTACACGCGAAAGACTTTCTACGTGAGTGGTGCATAGAGTATTAGAGCTCAATACTTCAGGAACCAAAGATATCCCATTGATTTTAAACTTCCGAACTCTCTTGTCTTTCCCGATCGTAAGAATAAAATTCAGAAAGTCTAGCATTTCTATCTACACCACAGGATTTATAATAAAGATGGTCTCTGTTGTAGGTTTCTAAGATTACCTGATCTTTTCCAGCAACAAAGTGAAAGAAAATAATGCGCTGATTTCCTAACAAATAAGAAGGTAATGTGATACTCTCTTCAGTCCAATCGTCTCTTCTAGTATTAGCAATTCCATATGCTGCTTTGTTATGATCATGAAATATCCACAACTTGATTATGGGTTCCTTCCAACGTAGTATCGCTAGACAGCCATCCACTTCATATAATCTTATATCAGCATGCACTAAATTTGTAATGGTGAATTCAGGGATCGAGATCACCCTAAACTTCTCACTTCCAATAGCAAAAGCCATTATGGATTCATTAGAGTACTCTATTACCTCTTCACCGTCAGAGTACTCGAACCTCGGCTTGTAGTTATCTGAACTATGAGTTAGATACCAATATATAGAACCATTAGCATAAGTAACATAAGTATCGATAGTTTCAGCAGGTTTACACGGTGGTACGTCATTGACTATTCTCAATGTATTCTCCCCTACTGTTAAGACCTCACAAACTGGAAGATTATTGAATTTACCTTCACACCACATGAAAATAACTTTATGTTTTCTGGTAGCAGGATCGAAACCAAAATAACACCCTGGTTCCTCTGAAACTTTACGGTGCCATTGCGTTTCTCTGCATGATGAATGCATACGCTTGACTTGATCCATGGTATTGCTTCTCCAGTGCTGACATTGTAGATTCGAACGCGCAGTTGCCAACGAAACAGACCAAACCCATAATGGGACCTAAAATTTTACTATATGAGAATGAATCCGTTTTCCTTATGGTGTGAATGTTGGCTGAGTTGCCATTAGAGCTCAAATCAGCTGACATGAAAGATCCATAGTTCCTTGTCTGATCCTGTTCCCCTGCCTCATACTTCGGCAGGAAGATAAAGAGACCTGACGTGCTTGCGAATGTGTAAGGTGTAAATTGCTGAAGTGTGAATCTTCTTCTATAATAGATTTCCAACTTTAAGAGACGCACTTGAACCGCGTAAGTGATTTCACTGGGAGTCTGCTGAGTATCTGACAAACCAACAAATCATTACCAACAATTGGACCACTGACAGGATGATCTGCAACATTAACACTCACCCTCCACTTCTTCTACTTGTTTTCATTCCTCTTCCTCTCTTGCATCTTGCCCATTCTTTTACCTCAAAAACTTGAAGAATCAGAAAGAGGGGAAAAAAAAAAAAAAAAAAAAAAGGACACTCAGAAACATGGGGACCACATTGGTAACTGAAAATATTGAGAAAGTTTGGGTTTATAAAAATTGGCAGGGGCAGCGCGGACGCACACCCCCTCAGAAACAAATTATGACGTAGACTCTACCTCAATGAGAATAGATCTTAGGCGAGCGCCCTTCCAAAGTGCAATGGAAGTCACTAACCTAGGCCATAGCCCTTCATGATCAGCCATAGACCCCGTCCAGGTAAGTATGACTTCCAGTTGCGTTTCAAGGTTATCTTATAGGCTTGTTTTCTCCATCTTTTCTATATCCTAACCGGTGTGGGATTAACTAGTTCCTTTCACTTATTTCTTCTTTTCATGGGTAAAGGTTGGGCCTCTCTAACCTTCTTTTCATTTATGTTTTCCCCAACTCTTATTTGTGAATTTGGAACGAGCTTTTTTTGGATGTAGAACTGAGATTTTCGAATTGGATCTCTCCAAAATGAATGTGAAAGCCGAAAGTTCATCAGCATCAGCGGAACACTTCAAATACCTCAAGATTCTCTAAAAGATTCTCTAAAGCATGGAAAACAAATCTATTTTTCTAGCCTACACGATGAAAGGATTTTATACTAATCTCTTCATACAAAGGAGATGTGAAACTTCAGTTGGATTGAGCATAACTGGTCACAGGCTCCAGTTCAAGTATTTTTCCAATGACTTGGCATTTAGCTTTCTCGCCTTTCTCTAGCTATCTACTTACGCAGCAGAATTGTTGAATGAACTGGAACTAGTTCTTCCTTTTTCTTCAGTAGTTCTTTTCATGGTTGTTTGGCTCGTATCAATGCTCTATACAGTTTCAACGCATGCTCTGGTCATTATGTAACCACTTGTTTGTTTAAGATTTCACCACTTTTTTTCTTTTTTTTTTTGATCGGCAAACTTAGATAAATCCAAAGGCACACAAGCCATTTCACCACTTTGAATACATCAATCTAAACAAGGCCTTCATTAAGGTTCATACTGAATGGGTTGCTTGCTTGAGTATTTCTATAGCCGAATTGAATGATTTCCCTAACATTACTAAAGTTACTCCAGTTGCGCCTTTTACCGTCTCTTAGGACTCATCCACCATTATTCTTCGAGGGCCATCCTCTCATTCCCACTAATCCAAATACTGATTTTTGTGACAATTTCACTTTTTTCAACAAGTTGAAATCACACTCTTGTAGAGATGTTTTAAAGGATCAAGTGGAGAAATTATCTACAGTCTATTGAACCTCCTTAATAAACTGAGCACAAAGTTGTAGCAGCAGTAGCTTTTGGCCCCTAGATGAAGGTTAAAACAGAAGAGACAGCCAACAGGTAACACACAGAGACTCAGAACTTCTGGGCAGCTATGAGATCATTCCGTCTGGCAAAAAAAAAAAAAAATCGAAAGCTTGCGTCTGGCAAAAAAATAAAAATAAAAATCGAAAGCTTGTTTTTGTGATTTGGTAGGGGTTGTAGATTAATGTGTGGATTTTCTGCAAGTGACGTTGATCCATTGGAGTAGTTAATACTAAGAGGTTTACTTTGTCCTTTGCATATTCTTAAATTTACTAGTTGAACCTAATGAATTCTATCACATAGATCTTGAGATGCCAACTGTTTTGAGAACTCAGGCACAACTGCTGGTGTCCTAATAAGACGTTTTAAAACATGGGAACAAGTACGAGGGCTTAATGTTTAGCTTAGTTTTGATGGGGGTGCTCCAGGATCTTGCAGTAGTGCAACACAGAGGCAACGCATGAGAACCCCAGCAGCAAGCTGCCGTGATTGGAACCTCCCCCATGAAAAAAGTTAATTTAATATCGTGTGAGCGAATGGCTCACATATCAGATATTAAACCGATAAGAACAGATAGTACACTTGATCTTAGCCAAAAGGCCAAGAAGGTATGATCATTCTTGTTTCACAATTCAGATTTTATAGGTCACAATATTCGCTATATCTTACAAGTTAACCAATGTGGGACAAAAACCCCTTTAAATGCCATAGCATGGAGCAAATCTGTTCCTCTAGTCTAGATTACATAAGGAAAGGATTTACAGTGCCACTCTCTTCATACAACAAAATATAATTATTTTGGGGCTGGGAGTTTACATTCTGCTCAAGATTTTTACTATACAAAGGAAATGTTAAATTGCAGTTGGGTTGAGTGTAACTGGTCACGGGCTCAGTTCAAGATTTTCGGCCGACTTAGCATTTAGCATTCTACATTCTAGCGTTCCTTGAGCTTTCTAAAGATGTGGATTTTTCAGTATCTTTCAATTGTATCCGGCCACCATTATTGGTTTGAAAGCACAAGACTCAAATCAAATGCTAAGCAAAATTGAAATCCATAATGTTTAGATTTTCTTACTGTAATTGGTTCTCCAGCATAGATGCATAGCATCGGATCTGTCTCGGCCCAAAGACATAGAACACAAACAGGACATAGAAAAGATTTAAGAGCAAGCACAAAGAATTAGTAGATATCTTATCCTTACTTCTAGAAGAACAAAAATGTTAATTGACCATCATCCATTTAGAAGTTAAAGGAGCGCAGTAACTCTAGATAATCCAGAGTCTGCAAGTACTCAATGTTTATCTTAGTATTGGTGGGGGTGCCCCAGGCCATTGCAGTAGTGCATCCCAAAGGCGACGCATGAAAACCCCAGCAGCAAGCTGCTGTGTTGGGAACTCCCCCGGGGAAAAAATTAATTTAATATCGTGTGAACCGATGGCTCACATATCAGATACTAAACTGATAAGAACAGATACTACACTTGATCTTAGCCGAAAGGCCGAGAAAGGTATGCTTCTTCTCAATTTCAGCTTCTGTTTTTATAGTATCTCGCTTGCATCCCTCAGCTTTAACTAGTCCATATGGGACTATATTTTAAATTCAGTGCCTAAGATCAGTTGAGGTGGGTGTATGAGCATGGGACGAGTGAGTTGAGAGTAGATTCGATCGGTATGCAGGTAGATTAAAACTTAATAGGGTGACATTTATCGGGACCAAGCTCGGAAGTTTTTCATCTTACACAAATATGAACTACAGAATTGCTCAACAGACTGATTTACTAGTGGTGTTCAAACTCCGACTCCCAGTAAATAGGAGACAACATGTAAGATCTATGTGGTATATCGTGTTCCGATCCGAATATATCTTTCCTGTAAACTCCTATGAACACTGAAGTTTGTAAAGCTTAAAATCAAATTTTGTGGGTTTATAGCCGGCACTTTTTCTAAGAAAATGAAGGAAAGTACACCACTTATTTCTCAACAATGGATAGCAGAAGTTATGGTTGTTATCTGTGCTAGAGAATGGGCAGGCATATTTAGGTTGCAGAAGAATCATAATCAATTCTAGTGCAAAATCAGTGATCTCAGAAAGGAGCATGTCCCTTGGTTCATCTTGGCAATGTGGCTCAAGGCAAGTATATTATTTGCAGATATCCAATACAACCAGTGTTGTAGAGAATGATCCCTTTTCTGCAACATTAAATGGTAACCAAAATTCATAAACAAATATCAGAAGAGAATTGTTTACATTCAAAAAAATCCAAGAACTCCGATCTCATCAACTTGAAACATCTAAGTAGGCTAACTTTTCTCATTGCCAAGTAAAAATAACTCACTTCATGTTGTGCTGGGAATGTGCAAGCAATGATCCATTATTACATCTTTCATTCAAACTGGCAAAGTAAAAAACTAATACATCGACAAGATACAGTTACCATCAGTCTTCGATTACTCTCTAACTCCTTGGATACGCATCCAGCAACCGTCTCCTGAAATCTTCAACGAAACATGGTTCTTCATTGTATAGAATTTGCTTCAAAATCTTGGAAGCACACAACATGAACATTCCCAACTTTTTCTAATGTTGCAGTTTAAGGGGTCAATATGACGAAGGATGTTTCCTTCACGCCACAACAGAACTTTGTTTACTTCTGCAACGGCAAATGGATCACAGTCAGAAGCCTTCTGAAACGTATAGTAAATTCGCTACAAAGAGAAGCTAATAAATCTCAACAGCGAATGAATGTAATGTTATTATCTTGTAATTCAAGCACAAGAGAAACTAATAATTTCAGCAGCAAACGTGTTCGAGCGAGATTGTCTAGGTGAACATATTTAGCAGGATAAAGATGACAAAGAGCAAGACAATACAATGAGCAAACCACAAGAAGTCTCTGTTTCATCGATATCTTCAAATCCAATTATATGTAGCACGAAAGAATACAACATCCCTCTGCTCTATGTTCCAGATTATAAAGAACTTCCTAGTGTTTGAGGTGGACAGTAAATTAAAGCAAGTTCCATAACTTCCATTAATATGTTCCATAACTCAGACTTGGTGTATTGAGTAAGTCGGCACTATGCTCCAACCAATATTCCAAAGAATCAAGTAAAATTTAGACAAAATCAATAACAATGAGAAAAACAAGACTTTGAAATCCGCACTTTTAGCGGTTTGGTTGCGGTTGGACTTTGAAATCTGCGGATTCACCCGCATCGTAGGGTACAAAGAAATTTTGATATCTTATTGATACCGAACTTGTTTCCTTGATCTTTCTTCTTCTCAGCCGCAATATAAACATGGATCAATCACCAAAGATATCTTGATCTTTCCCTCCACCAATTATTCAAATCTGAATTAGAAGAAATCAAGTTAACTCTTCCTGTATATGCAGCCTAATAGAATCCACGGACACATAAATATTGTATGAAATGAAATAAAGCTTACAAGTCGGACCATTTCAAAATATGATCATACGTAATCTAATGGTACCTTATAGAATGACTCTGATCAAACAAAGGACTTTGCTAGTGTTTCCTTGTTCGTAACACTCACATGTGAATTTCAAGCAAAGGACAAATTATTTCCTATACCAAGAGATGCAGAGCATGTTTTTGCAATAGTTCAAGAATAAAAGCAGAGAGAGCTAAAATTTCAAACTCACTGAAAACCAAAATCTTTTTGTTTGTTTTATTTATTTATTTTTGACCAAATCCGCGGTTAATCCGCATCCGGCCCATATCATCCGCTGATCCGCGGACGTGAAATCCACGGGTGATTGGGCCGGACACGGTTTGATTTTCCATATCCGCAACTTTGACGGATTGGACGCGGGTGACCCCTAATCCGCAACCATCCGTCCGTTGCACACCCCTACCAACGATGTTTATCCTTAAGTGAAGGAGCAGTCACACTAGTGAAGCAGCAAGGTTGCTAATAGGGATACCAAATTTTTAGGAGGTGTACAAAGATACATACCGGACAAAATGTTTATTCCCTTTGGGTTGATGCACTCCCAAGCAAATTGGCACCTCCTATTAGCAGTCTTGGTGAAGCAGTCAGTGGTCACATACTCACACTTATAAAATGGTCTCGAAACATAACAAATAAGGGTACTGCCGTCTCATTTTTTCGAAACCTCCAAAACCCTAGATTTTCTTCATCCCCTCCAAGTTTTCCTGGTCTTATTCTTTTCAATTTTTTAGTTAAATTTCATCTCTCTAATGTCGTAATTCCGAGTGCGTTAGAGGATTTTTTCATTCAACCTCACATTCATCTGATTTCTTCATTTTATTTCATCTCGTATAAAAAAAAATCCCACAGAAATTCTTTTTGCAAAAAATCCCACAGAAATTATTCTTCAAAATTTGATTCAATGTCTGACCAATTAACCGAAAATGGAACCTTAACCATTTGCGGAGGGGAGGGAGTTCTAAAACCCGTACTTCAGTTTATTGACAGAACAGCTGATGATCCGCCAATACGGTTGCAGTTACTTGTTTCTGACTCAAGATCGAGAGTATATGCTGTGGCAGCAACTTAGTTGGCCGATGAAGCGATCCGTGAGCTTCGGAAAGGATCTGTCATTAAATTGACTGATTATGTCTGTAATACCATTGGAGATAAAAAGTAAGCTTCTCTGAGTTTCGATCTAATCTTCTGGATGATTGCGATATATTTGAATGTTTTCTTGTGAATCTTTGAAAGGATGCTTAGTTTAGTGTACTATTGAGTATTATTTGACTATATTAGGGTTTATGTATTGACTGTATTGCTGTATTTGTCAGCTAAGAATCTGACAGATTATGTCGTTCACTGTGGTTTGATATAGATTATTAAGCATGTATGTTTGGGAATGCTTGGTGAAGTAAGTATAATTTTTGATTATGTTGGGTAGGTTGAAAGATACCTAGGAGCAACCCTAACTGAACTGAACTACATGGTTATTGAATTTTTCATTATTGTGCTTATCATCAGTGCCTCAGTGGTTGTGATTGACTCTAACCATATAGATTATTACTAAGCATATACTATAATGTGTTAGAAATGTATCGAGTAGTAGGGGAATATCAGTTGTGTAAGCAAGCTCGTGAAAATATGCTTTGCGACATTGTTCAACTGAATTGGGGAGGTAACTGTATGCATAGAGCTCCTTTTCTGGTCTTTGTTTTCCTTGTGCTGGTGCAAACGGCGGAATGGTACAAACACCAAGGATGATTTTGATTTATTTCTTTTATGCTGAAGAAATGTGCTTGCATTTCTATGTTTTTCCTTATGAAGTTCGTGAATGGTAAATTAAGCAAGAATTAGAACTTATAAAGTGATAAGGACTAAACTTAATAGTTTTTGGAAGTGCTGGGGTTATCCCTTTTTGTTGTTCCATTTTTGACTTTTAATTGTTTTATACAGAGTAATTGTGATACTGGGAATGAAGATGGCTGATAAACATCATTTTTATCTTATTGAGAACGAGGTAGTTTTGAGTGACCCGCTTCCTTCAGATTATCAGGCCAGAATCAGAATGACGGTACCTGCAACCGGTAATGATGTTCCACTATTGACAGATAGAGCAGTATCATCGATTATTGGAGGCGAAGCAGACTTCAAACCTCTAGTTCAGGTTTTGGAGATTGGTTGTGCTAAGAAACCTGGAATTGCTGGTAGTTGGGTTCGGTTACTTATTTCTGACTCGGTTTCGAGCCAACAAGCGGTGTAAGCATCAAAGCTGGCTGTTAAAGTTTCAAAAGGCGAAATTAAGAAAGGATCTATTATACGATTGGTTGCTTATGCGTGTAATACTGTTGATAATCAGAAGTAAGTTCTTCTTAAACTCCTATTTAATATTCTGTATGAAAAATGAAATTACGCTCTTAGTTCTGTTTACTAGTAGGTTTTTGTCTCACGCTTGTTGCTTAGACATATATAGACTGCATTGTTGTGTTTATCAGCGAAGAATCCAACAGATTTTGTCGGTGATACTGCCTCCCATTTGATACTCATTACATTTTGCCTTCCTGTTTGTTTTTTGTCTGCATTTTTGCAGAGTTATTGTCATACTGAACGCACGCATCGTTAAGACAGTATGTGAGATTATTGGGAACCCGAGAGCTCTGGGTTCACCTCGTCGCACGCTCGTTTTACCTGATGATTTGTTAGAGGACGTCATAATTAGGAGCTCAAATGTTGGAAACTGTGAAAGGGTACACCAAAGTTGGTCCAATATTATCCGTGATCCTTCTTTTGTACAGAGACATTTGCATTATCAGCGGATCCAGTACCAACACCGTCTTTCTAAAGAGCATTCCAGAATTGGATGCGTGGTTGCCGTTACAGATTCTGATGCCGCCTTTGATTTCACCCTCTTTTACATGGAGTACAGTCACTACCGCGGGATTCGAGAGATGGAAGCTCGACGAATTGATCATCCAATGTTTGATATTGGTTTTCCCGAACTCTTCGGCTTGGTCGGCTCATGTAATGGTTTACTCTGTATGACTAAGAAAATTTCAAAGCCCAAAGAGTACCTTTATATTTTCAATCCATTAAGAAGAGAATATCTCAGCCTTCCCAGTTACTCCTCCGATGTGGCAGACATGACAGAGTTAGAGGGGTTTCCCATTGATTATATAGCGTACGGATTCGGGTATGTTGCTGACTGTGACGTATATAAAGCTGTAAGAGTTGTATATGTGCAAGACTTTAGATATTCTATCATTCATCGTGTTAGACGACACCCTGCTATTGTTCAGGTTTATACTCTAGGTGGTGGTGTTGGGTGGCGGACTGTTAGAGTCATTCCAGACAGAATAGAATCAGAATCTGTAAGTGGTTTATTTGTTAATGGGGCTGTTTATTGGATAGATACAGATGGGAAGGTGCTTGCTTTGAGTTTAGCAGATGAGCAGATGTGTTACCTACCACCAGTACCTTACCCTGATCCGCCTCCATATGATATTCAACAACGACAACCACGGCAATATCTACAACGCAAGCTGGTACTTCTTGGAGATTGGGTGTCGATTGCATGTTCTTTTACTGGTAGTGATAGTACAGAGATATGGTCACTGAAGAAAGAAGCAGAAGGGGCAAGCTGGAGTAGGCAGTTTAACATTGCTGGTCATGGTCATTGTTTCACGTTTTTAGCCCTTAGTAATGCTGAGGAACTCGTCTGCTTCTGTTCAGATGGAGATGTCTGTGTTTATAACAGGGATTCAGAAGTTGTAATTTCTTTTCACAGAGCATTTTCCCCGTTTCTTGTTCATGTTGGGATTTTACACGTCGACAGTTTCCTGGCATTGAGAGAGTTGGGTGACCAGGAGGAAGATGTGAAGCAAGTTGGACAAGAATAGATAATATTGAGACATCATCATTTTGTTGTTCCCTATGACTGCATGTGGCAGTGTGTTTTGGTTTCTGTCATTTGAATTGGTTTGTACCCAAGTTTGAATGCATTTTTTTTCTTCTGGCATTTGTACCCAGTGTATTTTGTACAAAATGCTTTCTAGTTTCTGGCGTATGAATCTGGTTTGTACCCAAGTTCAAATGCATTTTGTACCCAAGTTTGAATGCATTTTTTTTTCCGGGTAGCCATCAAACTGAAGTTACAGAACAAGCGCACACTGCACACTTATCAGCTTGATTCCATATATAGTTCCATCTTTGGCCGCTATCAGTAGCATACCCACCAACATACTCTTTTGTGGTGTCCACAGTCACATGTTTTCCCTGCCTTGTTTTATCTAGGGGCACCTGAGCTATTGGTAATTCGGAATCGTTGATCCAGTCGTACTAGTAGTTCACTCCTCCACTAGTGATTCTTCACTTCCAGGCTTTGTCGAAGTCTATTTCTGATGCTTGCATATCCCATTCTTCTTCAGTATATCATATTGACAAGTGACAACCATCTACCATCACCAAATTTCCTTCCATTGGCTTCTATTTCTTAAACCGACAATCTTTTGGGAAGTGAGGGAACCATAACTTGGATTAAATGTCCATCAATTCCATGCTAATTAAATTTGATCATCCACTCGCTTATCTGTAGGTTGGCCACGGTTGGCTGGATAACATCTACGGGCTTGTCCTCTATCAGATTCATTCGAAGAATCTGGTGAATACTCACTCGTCTGAGCTCCCCCTGGACAATGGAACCATGTTGTACCAAAATAGATTTCTTTTGCCAAATTTCTCATTTTCAGAAAGTATTGATTAATCAGCATACCTTCTTGCTTTGAGTTCATTAACTTACTTTCCAGCAGTTGGAGACGAGCATCCCATGTTTCCTTAGGCGTCGCTGCATCCTCGATGGTTAAGTAACGTTCATTGCCTTCCCAGCTTTCATACGCCACTTTCTCAAGACTTCAGCATTTTCCGTTGGTGTTGTGCCACTACCAGTACTTGTGGTTTTTGTGGATGGGCCTAACAACTCACGCTGTGTTCACGAGATCTTCCATTAATCCTTTGCAACACCTCTTTGGTCCCCTACCAACGAACTCGCACTCGTGACTCCTGCGACACCCAATCGCAGCTTATATGGTCCCGACCAACAAACTCACAATGTACACAATCACCTAAACGGTCTCAATTTCGCGGCGTCCCTCTCATACCATACCGAATCGTTTGAGTTTGAGAAGCAAGTGGGCGCTAATTTTACTTACTGAGAAAGCTTCATTATTAATAATAAGAAGTAAAATTTTACTTCCGACAAACAACACAACCTCAAACCTAGCTCTCACTTGCTGACCTTGAAGTAATTTGCAACTTCGCTCCACTCGACACTTAATTTATTTGATCGATATACTTGCACAAACGAACTCTACAAAGGGTACCAAATAAGAGTTCACAATGAGGACAAAAAAGGATCTGATCTAAAATGGCCCAATAGATTGTACTTTCATTTTGTCTGGATTCTTTTGTTCTGTGTTGTGAACCTTCTTTTCTAACAAAATTAAAAATCTGATGATTAAGCACAAATAAAAAAAGAGTTAATGTTCTATCCGCAACAAATTTGTTTCTCTTACCTAATGACCTCACTACATATTGTTTTACCACTCAAGAGAAGTAAACAAACACAAACATCATTGTTGAGGATTTTGTTTTAATTCACTAGAGTGCCCAGGGTTCTACTATCCGGGAAACAAGGCTTCCATTGAGTTTCATAGCCCTCATCATAAAGAAAAATGCCCTTATCAGTCAAGTCGCGCCTGATTTGGTCACTCTTGGCAGAATCATTGTCTTTCAGTGCCTGGGTCCTGACTTCTATCTGTTGCAAAACATCTTCCTCGGTCAACTTTGCTCTCCTCAAAGCCTTCACTTTGAATTGCCTCAGAACCTGTTCAGTACATTTTGTTGGTGACAGAAAATATCAGAATTTCATTTCGATTGTCCTAACTTCCAATGAAATGTTACTTGGACGGAGATATACGGATTATCGATGATGAATAATCTGAGAACAAAGTGGGTGCAAGACATGTACCTCTGAATAGGATGAAGATGACATCAGTCCAAAAGTATCTAGAACCATCTTCACTGCTTTCTCCATTTCAGCAAGAGAGTAGAACGACGAATGGTCTTGCTGCTCTATCTGGAAATGCACACTACAAGACTCAGCCTAAAAGTAACATGTAACATCAATGCAAAACTAAGGTGGACCACTATAGAACCCAGACGGTTTTACCGTGCTGGTGTTTCTCACTTGGTAAACTACAATGTACAGTCAGCATAAGCATAACCCAGGCCAGAAGGACTGGCATACAAATATGTGTTAGGTGTGGTTTTGTGACCAAGATATGATACATTGTGTTTTAAGTAACCATACTATGTATTTAATCACATAATCCAAAACAAATGGTGGACATTAGTATGTTAAAACATAAGATCAACCCATCTTCTTGGTGACCATTAGTATGTTAGCAGGACGGCACAGCCATTTTCTTGGTTTAGGCTTGTCAGTACCCTTTAGCATTATGGGGTATAAATTTGTACATAATAAATAGCCATTGATGACAAACACTAGAAAGAGTGCATGGATCAGGGAAAGGAATTACCTTCTCGATCTGGTTCATGAGAATCAAAATTTCCTTAAAAGCACCAGCACTCAACAAGCCTCGAGTCTGGAGATCATCTGACATTTTAGCGTAGAACTCGTTCTTTAATTTATCGATGCACTTCGGAGCCTCAGGATTTAACTCAATGTTTTTGCACTTTTGGTATCACGGGATTTTCCTCTCGAAATGAATATAAGGCATCTTTGCAGTCCAGCAAAGTCTAAAAAACAAAACAAATATTTTATTACACACATCATGTTAGATAAACGGCAAGAATATTACGCACACAAGAAGCACTGACGCAGCCACCTAGCAGATCCAATCCATCAAGTTAACATAATTAATCAGTAAGTTTATTTTTATCTAAAACTATCGCAAGAAGCTACATCTTGGTTTATCATAAAGAATGCCATATAACTTTTGTTCTACTAGCGAAACCATGAAGAAATTTCCATCTGCTGGGACAGTCTAAAACAAAAGATTGCAGATAGAGTGCATCAGATACATGCAATTTTTCTCCATTAATTTATCTGAATACTCAAGGCTGCTGCACATCAGCTTATCCATACAATGTAGACATATATTGCATGCATGCACTACTGAACCGTGAGCAAAAACACATCTACTCTTCATAAACATGCACACAAGCATGAAACATATCTATTTTACCTTGCAACGTGTGAACTACATGATTGGCTTTCTTGATACACAAGCAATCAACTTAAGCAAAGCAAATATGCACCAATAAAAGAAAGAAAGAAAGAAAGAAAGAGCCCCCAAACCCTGTCCTACCAAATAATACCAAGATAACAGACCGGTTAAAAAGGTTATTATCTAACATCCAGGTGGACAGGGTCTTCGCGTTAACTTTGATTCAGCAATAATTGAGCAAATAATAGCATACCAACTGAACAGGAGACATAATGCCTTAAGATTAGCTACGCCTATTTACCTCATAAATGTAGGAAACATATAGAGACGCAAGTTCAAGCCTTTCTAGTGAGTAATTGACAGGTGACCGGTAATGCGTACTTGCCATGAGATATCTCAATGCTAATGGATGATGCAATTTGGTTATCTGCAAGGGAAAATGAAATGGTTAAAAAACAAAAGAATAAATAGTGTCAAAATGGAAAAACAATAAGAAATTGCTTGCCTCACGAATAGTAGAAAAGTTTCCAGGGGACGTGCGCTTTTGCTTGTTGTTAGTATCGACGAAACCATTATGCATCCAATATTTAATTTCACAAGTGTTGGGGCGGGCAGCACAACTCTGAGCAAGTTCCTTTTCGTGGAGGAATAGCAGATCCCTTCCTCCACCATGAATATCAAAGGAGGAAATTGGATAACGGTCACTCATGGCACTGCACTCTATATGCCACCCAGGTCTGCCAGGTCCCCAAGGACTTTCCCAGCTAATCTCTCCCGGTTTTGCAGCCTGCAACCACACAAAGACAATAAGCCACCAAAAGAAAACAACCATAAGCATGCTAAGTGCGTGCTCTCTCACCTTCCATAACGCGAAGTCATTTTGACTTCCTTTTGTTGCAGTTACATTGTCCTGAACTCCCTCGCCACCACCAGCTAGAAAGTCCTCTGGTTTTCTCCCAAATAGCGGGCCATAAGCTGGGAATTTGTCAACCGAAAAGTAGACATGTCCGTCAGCAGCATAAGCATATCCATTTTATATAATCTGCTAGAAAGAACCAGATCAAATTTCAGGTCACATGTCTAAACCCCCTGCATACAAACAAAGGAAATGAACCAAAGGGCAGGGCTTTAATATGATCACCAGCACCCACCCAC
This sequence comes from Papaver atlanticum, assembly GCA_023531105.1. NCBI lineage: Eukaryota > Viridiplantae > Streptophyta > Magnoliopsida > Ranunculales > Papaveraceae > Papaver > Papaver atlanticum. The sequence continues at coordinate 56,316 of JAJJMB010013535.1, read as the reverse complement.
CCACGACCCATCTTTTATCCTCAATAAAAGAAAATCAAAGACGAATAGAGAATGTACAAAATTTCACAGATTCTCTAGGTAGTAGGTGGTGATAACAAGATAAGCAGATGCCAAACAGCTTACAAATGAGTACACATAACCAAAAGAAGAAGCAATAAACCACAAATTTTAGAGCACCTCTGCTATCATATTTTTTATTTCATCCATGTTTTCAGAAACACGGGGTTGTTCTGTAGGAGTAAGGACATTCAGATCACGCATGTCGCTAAGATACTCATCGAGCAAATCTGATGGTTCCTCCTCTAATTCCTCAGCTTGCTTAATTATCTGCAAAGATGCAGACATTAGTAAAATAGATTTATATTACAGAATATAAGCACGCATAAAACAGACTGCATTTCATTCCAAACAAAGATATTCTTCCCTAATCATGTAAAAGTAAAGTAGAAGAAAATACTGTAAATAAACATGCTCACCTTGTCATCAATATCAGAATATTTGCGTACATAAGTAACTTGATAGCCCAAATGTTTTAGGTATCTGCTCAAATGGCAACAAACATTACATGGTCAGGCATCATTCAAGGTAAAATGACATGCATGATGCAAGAAAATTGGAAAAAGTTTGTAATTTGTTTCAAGGCACCTAGATGCTCCTTTGAAGGGACTCGAGGACAAATAGATCGTTCAAGCTATTTATAAACATTCGATTATATGATCTATCATTTAGCTGGACACAACAAACAAATTGAATCCCTAAATCTTACTCATAAACTAAACAGAAATGGACAGAGAGAAAATATCAGAGTTATACCTATAAAGGACATCAACAGCAGCATAAGCACGAGCATTATGGATGTGGCTAAGATCATAAGCTGGAACACCACCTACATATATCCCAACTTTCCCTGGCTCTTTAGGTATGAAGATCTCCTTTTTCTTAGTCATGCTATTGTACAACTGAAATTCTCGTTCCACCATTGATGATGACAATCTGCAATTACAAAACCGTAATTTGAAAGTTAAGAGATATAGACAGTTAAGCAAAAGCAGGTAGGTTTAGGAAGTGAATTTTTGTTGGAAACAAGAAAAAGACTTCTTTTTTTGACACAGTCAGCGGGGATTAAAGGGGCCCATCACTAAACCAAAAAGAAAAATACGCCAGACACTGCAAAACACCTACAGCCTAAAATAAATCTTCTGATTTGCATCTTCCGCTAGAATCCTATCAAACTCATCACCTAAAGAATCAGAATCAAACCTCTCAGAGGGTACAGCCTTGCCAACCAATCAGCAGCCCTAGTTTCCCGATAAATATGAACAATCTTAACACGATCAAGTCTCTCAATCAACTGACAAATATGTATATAGAAAAAGACTTACGAAATCCTGAGATTAATTTTGATGATGAAATCCCGATATCGTGATTTCTATTCAGCCGTTTCCTGAAAACCCTAGAAGATAAGAGAGAGGGATTTCCAATAAATAAACAACCTTTTTTTCTTCACAGAAAGCAGGGGAATTGGGCGCTCCTCCTATATAGGTTATTATTAGACTACCCCTTATCACACTTCCCCGGATGGGTATATCCGAGATTCCGAGTTGTCACAAGACAGTCTGGGCCTCTGGTACTACCCAAACCAGGATTCTTTTGTCGGTGTGAAAGTTTGATCTCAAAGGTGGTCGGTCTTTCAAAAGAACCCTAACTGAGTGTACGTGAAAATTTTGGGACATATGGAAAGATAACAAAATAGGATAGTAAAACCAAAAGCCCCTTGCAAACCACTTTTGATCGTGGTAGTAATGCTCTTCAGCAGTTAAGCAGTTAGTATCATCGTTAATTTGAAAAGTAATAAAGAAATTTGAGACCGGACACGAGTTAGGATTTATTGAAACAAGTTTTGATTTCTCCCATAACTTTACTTTACTTTTTTTTTATGCCAAAGAAGAATGATTATTAATTTAAAACATATACATTGTTTGCTAGCAGAAGCTTTTCAATCATGCTTGGAGGTTTGTCGTACCAGATTTTAGTGATTCTAAATTTTCTGCTGTATTTTGCTAACCTATCAGCAGGTTTATTGCAAACTCTAGAAACAAAATGACAATCCCAGTATGGGATGGTTTTAAGACAATCAATGGCATCTAACATAATACCTTCATTTTCCCAGGCGATCACTGGAGCTTGTTTATTGATGTAGCTTTCAATTCCTTTTAAATCAGTTTCGAATACTACATGAGTGTGTCGCAAGTCCCATAACTTTACTTACATTTGAATTCGTGAGCCTACTAATTCGAGCTTGCAACCCCTACAAGGCTAATAAATTATATTTCCTCTCTTTTCGTTCCAAAGACTCGACTATAAGTTCATGGACCTAAAAGCTTAATAAGCCAAACCCATAACGACTAGATCTTTGGGCTCATTCGTTATTATTTGGATTAAAGGGGCCTTGAAAAGAGTTTTATTGTCTAATAAATACAAGAAGGGAGAAATAAGAGGAAGCAACAAAGATGAACATTATGCTTTTCAACTAAAATTCAAAACCAATGATAACAAGGAGAGTTCATGTGAACTTCTGGATTTGATAAAAGTAGGAAAAAAAATATCTTTATGTGCATTACAAAAAGACAAAAAATAGAATTTTGGAGAATGCATGCTTATAGATTTTAACAAGGTGTACTTGGTATTAATCAGAATTTGAAATGAACTAACTATGGAATCGTTGCCAAGATTAACGAACAAATATGCTTACTTAATTATAACTATGACAATATTATAATGCAGAAAGTAAAGGAATCACGTAACACACAAGATTTTGTTAACGAGGAAAACTGTTTTCCAGAAAAATCCTAAAACCTAGTCCAGTTTTGAATATTTTGGGAATTAAGTCACTACACAAATTGACTACCCCAACTTCGTATAGTTGAGACCAAGTGAACACTCCTTTTTTACTTAGTTTCTTTAGTATCCCTGCGCATAAAACCAATCTGGCCAATGCTGGTGAACCCTAAGACATGGTCCACTATCTTGAGTTGCTTCACCGTTGTGAAGACTTATGCTCTCAACGCATTTGGATCTTAACCCAAAACACCAAAGGACTAAATGTGTTTCAGTAACCAACTCTCTTTAGATCAGTGAGAAAATAAAGTGAAGGATCTTCAGTTTATATCAATAAATAAACTACTTTGCTTTAAAGATCAAACCAAGATAATGATTATTGATGAAAAAAATCTATCCAAATAAACTAATGCAATTAGACAATTTGTTCGATCTTCTACAAGTCTTATGTTTATCAAGATAAAATGTTTGTGGATCCCAGAAAATGGAGCATGCAAGAAGTAACACAAATGGCAAAACCAACTTGCAGATTCAAAGTAACAGCTGCAAACACAACTTGATTCCACTTTTGATTAAACACACAAAATGGTATGTTAACGTCGATTGATCAACAGTTTTGTCCCACGGATCTAAAATCACTCAGAGTTGCGACAGTCAAATCTTCAAACAAAATTGATTGACCTTATATCAAAAGTGAAGGTCCATAGACAAAACAAGTCCGATCTCTTGAAGATAACTATACCATTAGTTAAATAATAAGTAATTAAACATTGAAAATTAAATAACAAATCTATATTCCACCAACAGTAAGTTTATAGGCTTCTTGATCCCAAAAAAGATTTTAAACGAAAGGCAACACAAGATATTTCACCTAATTAAATTACTCATATCTCTTTAACAAGTTGGTTTTCCCACACAATCAATAAGGTATGTGTTTAAGGGATGAGTTTTTAAGGATGAAAAATTCCATATTAATAGAGTTGTAACCAATTTAGGTTCGTTTGAAAATAAGGTCTACTAATTTCAAAAATACTACAAATTTGCAATATATATTTTTTATGAAATTATCAAATATAATTGTATTCCAACTCATAGACCGATTTTTCTTACAGTATGACAACTAAGATTAGCTAGCGCATATCTATGCACTTGACTAATATAACAACTAGAGATATGCAAGCCTCTGGAATTTTGTAAGCATATAATTTGATACCAAATTAGGTATTGAAAGATCGGTTTTGCATTGAGTATCAATGGAATATACTTGAACAATAACATATTAGAATTCAGAACATGTTCAAACATTATGTATACACTTATGAACATTCCCAGTCTAACTCGTGTACATCTCGATATCTGTAGAAACCCAAAGATAGCAGAGCAATCGAAAATGTACATATGATTTAGACATATATATATATATTCAAGATCGTTCCTGAGATTGGTGTTGACTTAGGATCGGTCCTTGCCACAATGGACCGGTGCAAGTTTCGCAAGTCTACATCCATGCACTATGTTTCTGAAATTGTTTTCAAACATATTTCTAAGGTTTGGATTCATCTGGAAGTTCAACACACTAAATAATAACAAGTTATCAGTTATTTCGGTGTCGAGAAAGTGAAGCCCATAAATAGAAAATACTTTGTAACTACATATTGTAGCTAACCGACCTTCCATTAATATTATCCCCACTTAGACACTACGGTTATCCGGAAATGTAGGATTTTCAAAGGGCACCGCTGTGGTCATCCAACAACAGCTTCACATGAGGTCACCCAATCATGGATTACTCTCTCCCGAGCACGCTTAACTAGAAAGCTTTTTGCCTACTCTGGAGCCAATTATGCTGAAGATGCCTATGTGTTAGGAAAGAAAAACCATTACTTATATTACAATTGGCGAATCCTACTTGTCGGATCGGGGTATTACTTATATTACAAGTGGTACAAAGATTCAAAACCGACATATAGCCGGAATATTAAATTTGAAGATACACACCCCACAAACACATGTTTAACAATTTGTTGGATTCAGAGTACAATCAATATATTTCCAAATGCAGTGTGCGATTTTTTATTTATTTTTTTGCACTTGCATTACACCAACGAATCTAAAAAAGGTATCTGATATTGTTCACTACAAACAAAGTTGTCACCTCGAGACAACAATATCATTGTCTGTCCTTATAATTATTGATTTAGAATTATTTCTATGAAGAACTAATTCATCTCGGATAAGCATGAATATTCCACCAAACAAGATACAGTTGCGTAGTCATCAAACTAAAATTTCCCTATAAATAGATAAGTTTGTTGGTTGCACATTCAAAAGATTTAATCATCTTACCATAAATGCAAAAAGCAGGAATGTTAAAGCCACATCAAGAGGCTCCTTCCGCAGGATAGATGATACGAACAACTGAATTCCAAAGACTAAATTTTGAATCTTAAAGGTTGATCTGTTGGTATCATCTCTCTGCGGAAGAAACCTCAAATGTGCAGTAATTATCCATGGAACGTGGGAAAAGCTTTTTTCGACCTATTCAAAGTATCAGGTGAGTTGGATAGTTTTCTCTTGTCATTAACTACTATAAGTTACATTCCTATTATATAGCAGGGAGTTGTAATTCCAACCAGCAAGCAGTGGAAGCAGAAAGCTATATTTTCTGACCTGATCAACACAATAGTGTGCCAATTTTGAAGTGCATGTAGTTCAACAGTGTCGCTATCTACTGTAGCCTGTAGGCATCCCCTCATGACCTGCACAAATCATGTAAATATTTGTGCTACTTTTAGAGTATTATTTCCAAAACTGGCATAAAGTTTGCTCATGAGCAGATGACTTGTTCAATAAAAGAAAATGATGGAATCACCTAAAATGAAAAGCAAAGAGATATAAAGTAAATTGTACAAAAAAAAAAGGTTTGGGAGTCTGTCAGACAACCGCAAGACCACCACAGTAGGCCAAGGCCAAGCTGAGAACGATCATCTACAGCGACAGGGCCTACATCATAGGCCTGTGCGCCATTAATCACGCTCTGGTCGTGCGGTCATGGTTCATCAATCAGACGGGGGATCCTGCCTCCGTAGAGTAAGTTCATCAACCAGGAAAGTTCATCAACCAGACTGCGGTTCCTGTCTCCGTAGAACACAGGGATGTCGAGGTACATGCCTATAGAACAGATCCTGTTCAAGTAAGGTCGTGCTCATCTATCCAAATCTAGTAGTTTAAATACTTATAGTATCCATTGGGACTTAACTATATGGGACTAAATGACTGTATGACCCTGAGAGTTTCTAACATTGTTTTCTGAAAATCTGGTTCCTTTGAAGTAGCTGAATTAGTAAGACATTCATCTAAACTATGAAACAGAAGTATATTTGTATCTAAACTCAACAACAATATTTGAGGATCTGGATATTCTTCTTGGCGTAGAACTTTCTAGTTTCATGTGGACGATAATTGTAAATTCATCTTAACATGAATCCAAGTGCAAAATTGTGCGAATCAGTGCGTTAGTTCTCACTTCTCAACAGTAGACCTGCTCCAAAACTAGCATTTTCGTCATACTGGTCATTTTGGCAACTACTGTGATATATCTTAAAAGAACTGCTATCTGCTGGTAAAAAAAAAAACTGCAGCTATAAACCCACAAAAATTTGGTTTAAGGTGAATATATCTTACATGTTGTCTCCTATTTAATGGGACTCAAGCTTGAACACCACTTGATCTCAGTTAAGGCTCTAAATCAATTTGTTGAATAAATTTTGTAGTAAGCTGAAAATCTAACTATAAATTTGTTGAATAAATTTGTGTAAGGTGAAAAAATTCCGAGCTTTGTCCCGTTAATCAAATGTCACCCTATTAAGTTTCAAGTTTGTGTTTACTGATTCCATGCCAAGGAAAATCTGAAGTTGAAGGTATTTTTGATCCTCATTATTATGAATGGTTTCGATTTGATAAAGTAAATTTTCTTTCTGCCTAAGGTTTAATCTCAATTTCTCGTTTCCTAATCTGGGTTTATTTTGTATGTAGTTGTGTTGGGTTTAGGATTTTACGAAGTATAGGAATTTTGATGAATATCTTGAATATATTGAAGATATAAATGTTAAAGCAAAGTCCTTTTGATGGCTTGTTTAATTTCTCTTAAGGTGTAGTACCATCTGCATATTGCCTGGTTTGCAATCTTAGTTTTCAGAGATACAGGATACGAGCACAGTCAGTCAGTTTTGAGAAGCGGATATTTAAGAAGAGCATATTCATCACAAAGTCTAAGATGAAGAACTTTGTGACTACTTTTTAATCTTACCTATCGGAGATATATCTCGAGCAAATCTTAGAGAAGATAGTACTCAACATGATAGAACAAGTAATATTAGAATACGCAACTACAGAAAATATAATTGGATCTGGCTTCACGAATCCCAAATAAAGTCTTCAAGTTGTTAACCTATAAGGGTTTTGAAAAAACCTAGGTTAAAGGAGAATTGACTCTATTACGCAACTAGGACACAGGAAAGTGCCAGGATAAGGTTTTCCAGTTGTTAAAGTTCTCCCTTATATAGTCTTTCAAATCAGGGTTGCTTACAATCAAAGCTAAGATAACTTAGTAACAAAGCATTCAATATTCACTGTTAGATGAAAACCTGAATTAAAAATTCAAGCTAAGTCTACTTAAAAACAAAGCAATTAATCTCCACCGTTAGATGGTCTTAGCTTGTGTTACACACAAATGAAATATACCTTCATTTAGATACGGGTGACCGTACCTAAACACGTATATTGAGTTGGCTCAATAACAGTTAACCGAAGTTAGCCATATGAACACTTTTGTCTTAACAATATTCATCTAACACTTCTAGATCAAATATGATGACCAATCAATCATGAAAGATAATCAAATGAATCTAATTGTGTTTCAAATAGAGTTGTTCAATTGTTCACTATCTCATAAAAATATATATGAACACATTGAAACAAAATCAGGTTGATTTGTAATCGTATAGAGTACTTATACAAGAATCAATTCATGATCATTAAGTCACGGTTTGCAAAGATTGCATTCCTTAATTCATAAATGTTTTATAGTTCATGAGTATGAGAATCCTACTTAACCGATTTTAGAACTTAACCACTGTGTTCGCAAACCAGGTACGCAAACAACAGCTCCAGACCTTGGCCTGTCCAGCCGTTCAGAATCCAGATACGCGAACAGCCGTCCCGGACCCAACTCAGGTAGAACCGTTCGCATACTAGGTACACAAACAAGGTTCCCAGACCTGAATCATAACAATATAATTCGTATACTAGGTATGCATACTGTGTTATATCAAGATGTTAGAGCATAGCTTGGTTGAACTCACCAAGCGTTGGTATGTCAAGTTTGGTTGTCATATTTTAGTGTGTCAAAACTCATCTAAAAGTTGCTTGATTAAATACTAGAGTCAACTTCATTTAGGTTAGACTAGAAAGTCTAGGAATGTTGAGACATACAAGTATTACTCCGAAGACCTGAAGAATGTTGTTAGAGCACTGCTCAGTCGAACTCGCAAGCGTTGCTATCTCAAGTTTGTTTGTCAAGTTTAGTTGCCAAAACTATAAGTCTTGATTTCTAGTCTACTTATAACTAAGTCTCGGATTAGGATAGTATGTGTAGTTGAGCTTTAGACTTCACGGCGTTCATCGAATGAAGACGAAGAACTACTCAAGGGAACTTGTGGAATTTAATCAACAAAAGATATGTGGAGACCTGAACTCATCTATCACTCAAAAGTCAATCTACTCTATCTCCTATTTGAGACAAAAAAGTCATATTGCTATATAGACTTCAGTTATACACATTTGGTATTTCAAGCCGAATTTATCTCGCTTATCTATTTCTCGAAATATGTGTTGGTAAGATTTCGCTTCAACCAAGTTTATCTTTTATTCTTGATGAAAGTTAAAAGATGATCATGTGAAAATTGCCTTGTAACATTTTACATGATTTGTGTGACACAATCATTTGATGAAGACTCAGAATGTTTCGTATTGATCATTCGATCACTTGAAAATTGCTTTGAAGTTAATAGTTCGTGTGAGACAGCTATTGTCGTCTTCCAAGAATGTTTCAATGATTGAAATGAGGGTTTAGAACATGTAACCATGATTGGATATAAACATAGTGTGTAATCATATTTGTGTAAAGTCCAAAACCGGGAACCATGGTATGCGTACCCGTATGCGTACTGGTTGGTTATTGAAAGTCCGGAAACAAAGTATGCGTACCCGTACGCGTACTGGTGGAAGTCCAAGTCCCCGTGAATTTCTGCTGGAGTTTGGAAGTGTAAAGTGGTATGCGTACCTGTACGTGTACTGGCGTAACCAAACTCAATTCGACTACTTAGGTATACGTACCTGTTTGCATACTTAAGTAGGTTATATTTTAAAATCGGTTTGTTCATGAACTAATACATTTATATAATAAGGAATGCAATCTTTTGCAAACTGTGGCTAGAATGTTCATGAAATGATTCGAGTGAATCAAAATCGATTTTTCTTCAATTGTGTCTTGTATACTTCTATGAGAATATAAGCAATTGAACAACTCTCTAACTAGTTTCATTTGAGTCATTTGAACTAGTTATGATAAAGATGAATAAGGTTGATATGAAAGTGCTCATATGGCTAACCATTGGTTACCAACTAAGTAAACACGTTTAGGCACGGTTACCTTTGTCTAAACGATGGTACATTTCATTTATGTATAACAAGCTAAGTTCGATCTAATGGTTGAAAGATGTTTGCTTGAATCTAATAAGGTTTTCATCTAACAGTGAATATTGAATGCTTTGTTACCAAGGTAACTTAGATTGCAAACCCTGATTTGAAGACTATATAAAGGAGAACTGTAGCAACTGGGAAACCTAATCCCCACACCTCCTGTGTGATACTAGTTGTAACTAGAGTCGATTCTCCTTTAACCTTAGGTTTTTCACGAAACCCTTTAGGTTAACGACTTAAAGACTTCATTGGGATTGTGAAGCCAGACCCAACTATTTCTCTGTAGTTGCGTGTTCTGATCTTGCTGTTTTCTATTGTGATTAAGTACTATCTTCTTTAAGATTTGCTCGAGATTTATTCTCCGATAGGCAAGATTGAAAAGTAGTCACAAACATCTTCGTCTCATCATTTGTGATTCCACAATATCTTGTTTCGTTAATCGATTAAGATTATTGTGAGGTGATTGATAATACTAGGTTGTTCTTCGGGAATATAAGTACGGTTTATCAATTGGTTCTTGTTCACCTTGATTTATCAAAAGACGGAACAAAACTCATACCAACTGATCACAAACCGTACTAACTGACCATTTAGTTGGTTTTAGTGAGTTTTTTTTATTTGATTCCATCGATGATGCTCGTCGCTATTTTCCTCTTCCAGCATTTGCATTTCATTGAATTGATCGATTCATTTTGGGATCATATTGATTTGAATTCTTACACAATGATTTTGCTTTACAGTTTTGCTAGATACCAAGAAGCAAATCCTGCAGTTTACACTGTTATCAGTTTTCCATTTCTTTTTGCTGTGATGTTTGGGGACAGGGGTCATGGCTTATGCATGTTGATTGGTGCATTAATTATAGCTCAAGAGCGCAAGATGGCATCTCAGGTATCTCTTCTTGTATTGCTGTGCTATGTGAAATTATATATTTTGAAGCATCTTTAGAACCAGGAAAAAGATTTAGATTCTTGTTTGATTTGCAATTTTCACTTTTTTTGGGTCAGAAACTCGGCAGCTTCTTGGAGATGGCATTTGGTGGGCGCTACGTGCTTCTTTTGATGTCTATCTTTTCTATTTATTGCGGTATAATCTACAACGAATTTTTCTCTGTTCTATTTCATATATTCGGCCAGAGTGCTTATAGATGCCGAGATACTCAATGCAGGTATGGTTATATATAGTTATGCTTTCTCAATGAATATAGAACAACTGACTACACACCCACTGTAACCTGGGTGGCATTAATAAAGATAATGAACCTTTTCCATCTCACCTTGTGTGCTTCAACTATAAATGTGAATCAAGATGCAATAACAACCTTTCCTCAGTTTGTGCTACTGCATAACTACCATTATTAATAATATGTTATATTGCTAGTCTGCTGCTATGACAACGTATATGAGAGTAACTTGATTTTGTGTACATCCATGTTGTTGTATCAGTGAGGCACGTACCATTGGATTGATTAAATACCGGGATCCATACCCATTTGGTCTGGATCCTAGCTTGCGTGGAGGTAGTTCAGAGCTACCTTTTCTTAACTCCCTTAAAATGAAGATGTCAATTTTATGGGTTAAGTGGAAAAATGCCCCAAAATCGACCCCAAGATTGTGAAAATACCCCGGACATTAGGCAAAAGATTAAAATGCCCCAAAATGTTATCAAAATGCCCCATTTTGTTATGTATTCCGTTTCAGATTGTTAAGTGGTCAAATTAGTAAGCATGTGGCCCCGCACGTGCAAAAAAATGGCATTTATACCCTTCTGTCAAACAGGCTAACATGCACGTGACTGCTTTGGCATTTGCCGGAATTAGTGAGATTGCGACACGTGGCTACTCTAAAAATTGACGGCTGGAGATAAAGAGGTTAGATTTACCGAAATGGGGGTTTCTTTATAAAAAATGACCAGCGTGTCCTATTAACTAGGATCGCGACACGTGTGACATCATTTCAAATCAACGGCTACAGATTCCGACCGTTGTAATAACGGTCATCTTGTTGTCTCGCATGATTTTTATAAATGGGGAACATCCAAAAGCAAAAATCAGTATATTGTTTTTTTTTTCCTTCATGGCTGCTAGCTCAGGCGAGAAAATGAAAATGGTAAGTTCAATTTCAATAATTTTACAAATAAGAACATAGTTAGGGGTTAGTAGTATCTTCTTCGTCTCACTTTAATTTTTACTTAATTTGCAGGAATGTAAGATGTGCAACGAAAAAAATCATCAATCAATTGATTGATCGTCCTTGGATCTATACAAGGTGTAAATTAGTTCCTTGTAATGGTATTCGGAAACTTGTAAAGGTCAAAGATGATGCTAATTCAGGGAAGAAATTCTTCTCTTGCTCTAATCCTATGTGTTCATACTTCGAATGGTTTGATGATGCAATTAAATCCATGGCACCTCAGTACAAAGGAGGTTGTAATGCTTGTGTTGGTGATCACAAATTTGCTGATTGTCCTTGGTCACAGACTCCTTGTACTAACCCCAAATGCAGCTGAATTTCCAGATTTCAAATGACATGAAACAGATTTAATATGCTTATTGCATTTCATATCCAATTGCTCACACTTAACCAAAACCCAATTGCATTTCAAATTGCTCACACTTAACCAAAATCCATTGAAATGCAATAAGCATATGAAATGCAACAGATTTCAAATGCAGCTGAATTTCAACTTGCACCAGCATATGTTTCAACATAATAAGCATAGGTTATAAATCAGTAATCAAAAGGGTAAATCAACACATAATTAATTCATAGGGTTAATCAACACACAATTAATTTGCAGAATTCAGAGGCAGAGAAAAAAAGACAGAGACACAATTAACCCTAAATCATAAAAACCTTTTTCATCTGCTAAAAATTCAAAAACCCAAAATTATAATCCCTAATTTCGTTTTATTCAAACCCTAATTAGAGTTATTGAAACCCTAATTTTGTTTCCCTGAAACCTTAATTACAACTGTGGTGAAACCCATTCTACAGCTTCTGAAACCCTAATTTCATTTCTACTCTCTGAAACCCTAATCACAGATACCAGTTTCACAAGGTTGGGTTTCGAAAATCCTAAATCGTAAAACAAAATTAGGGTTAAAAGTTACATGTTCTTCACAGGGTTAAGAAACGCGATTTTTATCTTCTCCGTCTCATCTATCTTCTCGATCTACAATTTCACTGTTCTTCCACGTCTCTCAATCTCTCTCTGTCTCTCGATCTCTCTCTGTCTCTCTATCAGTCTGGTATTTTGATTGCAGATTTCCGTGGCTCAAACACGACCAAGGTTGAATATAAGAATTGAAGTACTCGTACGAACCACACGTATGGTACAGGTATCAGTCAACAGTTTACATTGCACGCGTGTCATTTGTTTGCAGTGCCCACGTGTTATGAATTTATTAGCACACGTGTGACATCATGTCGGGCTCTATATCTGTCGAAGGGCAAAAAAGACCATTCACAACACAGTTGACCAGTTAAAATCTGTCTAAATGCCCCATTTTGACTATTATAGGTAAAAGTAACGGAATTGGGCATTTTAATCTTTTGCCTAATGTCCGGGGCATTTTCACAACCTTGGGGTCGATTTTGGGGCATTTTGCCACTTAACCCCAATTTTATTTGGTGTGACTCAGATGAACTTAGGAATCTTAATGAGTTATTTCAATGCAAGGTTCTTTGGAAGTTCAATAGACGTAAGGTGTGTTCATCTTTCTTTCTCCCTTTAGCTCCACTCCATCTTTATAGAACATTAGAGAATAGCATTTTGATATTGTCTGTCTGCAGGTACCAGTTTATACCACAAATGATATTTCTTAACAGCCTCTTCGGGTATCTGGCACTCCTCATTGTCGTAAAGTGGTGCACAGGATCTCAGGCAGATCTCTATCATGTGATGATTTATATGTTCTTGAGTCCTACTGATGATCTTGGAGACAATCAGCTGTTTCCAGGCCAGAGTCCTCTGCAGGCAATTTCCATATCCACTCTTCCTGTAGTTTTAGTTGATGCAAATATTATTGTTTCTGGTTTTCATTTTGGTATGCCAAATTCTTCTTGCAGATAATGTTGTTACTTTTGGCTTTTGTTGCTGTTCCTTGGATGCTCTTTCCGAAGCCTTTTATTTTGAAGAAGCTACATTCTGAGGTATACTGCGTCTTAGCTTATCTGGTGCATCTTATTACTCGGAGTGAATCTTAGTTCCATTCCTTGTTTAGTCTTGCTTTATCCGATTTCCCCGTATATTTCAATTAATTTCGCACCTCACTCAGCAAATTGGTAATGATATATTTTTTTGTCATTGAGTTTCTCAAGTAAGTCATTTACCATACATTCTTACCAAGTAAACAAAGGAAAATGAACGTGGATAGCTACGTAGACACTGAAACTCCTAATTACTAAATTTACTTCATAAATGCTAAAACTCCTAGGTTACTAAATTTATTTTATGTGATGTTTATAGAGATTTCAAGGTCGTACATATGGAATGCTTGGCACCTCAGAAATGGATCTTGAAGTGGAACCTGATTCTGCAAGGCAACATCACGAAGATTTCAATTTCAGTGAGGTCTTCGTGCATCAAATGATACACTCTATTGAGTTTGTTCTGGGTGCAGTTTCAAATACTGCATCATACCTTCGTCTGTGGGCTCTAAGGTATTTTATTTTGCTTGTCATATTGATTTCGTTACATGATTTTAAGTTATGCTCATGTTCATTACTTCTACTGATGACAGCTTGGCCCACTCGGAGCTGTCAACTGTTTTCTATGAGAAAGTCCTTCTCCTTGCCTGGGGGAGAGTATCATATTGCAGATCTCAGTTGTTTTCTTCGTGCAGATTTTTCTACTCTATTTTATGAAACTGTGGATTATAACAGACCACAACTTAGCTATACGACTTATATAAAATGAATCAAATTCAGACGTTGTGTATCACATGAACCTGTAAACTCATTCTAAAAGGGATCCTTGGTGATACAATAATGAGTGAAATTATGATGTTCACAGGTATGATAATCCTGCAATTCGGTTGGTAGGACTTCTGCTTTTTGTGTTTGCCACAGCTTCCGTATTACTCGGGATGGAAACCCTTAGCGCCTTACTGCATGCCTTGCGTCTCCACTGGGTGGAATTTCAGAACAAGTTCTACTATGGTGATGGGTACAAGTTCAGACCCTTCGCTTTTTCCACCTTGGCCGACGAAGAAGAATGACCAGTGTTGTATTTCCATCGCAAGCATCAACACAATGCCTTTCTTGTTTAACCTCCAACTGAAAATACAAAGTGAAGAAAAGAAGAGAACCGAGAATATATACACAGTGATGGATCTCGATTGAAGTCTTTCGAGAGCTGCAAAGGTTGACTCTCCTTTGTCCTGCCATTTTAAAACCGTAACTTAATGTAAAATTCATTTTCCAAATTTCTTTCAGAAGGTATTTTGGGTATAGAAAAGAGCATATGTAAAGTTTCTATTTGAGGTTGTTGTTAGATCCACACTCATGTTTTTTTTTTTTCTTCCTTTTTGAGACTAAGAATTAAGGAACTAAGAAAAGTAATCATAAAATACAATGTAACTGCTCTTATGTATCAGATCATCAGAGCAGCAAATTATAATGATTTTTACACACAAGAAGTGTGAATTTTGCAGAAAAAATTGGTACTGCTTCATAGGCAATCTATTTACTTAGTGGACATTCTCTTTTGCATTCAAATTTATGTTTCATGGGCATATTGTTCTCCTTAGGTTATTACTCTCATTTGATGTGTATTGGTGAATGCTTATTTGTATCTCATATGAACTTGTTGTCATAATGACAACCTTTCACTCTAATTTCCATACAAATACAAGAAACTCTATTTAACCGGATGTCTTTGAATTTGATGTGTATATTGTATTCTAATTTGTATCTCATGAATCTGTTGAACTTTCATATTTACAAACAGTTGCTCTTGACAAAATTACCTATTTTTGTTAGTCTTGCTACATTACAGAGAAACTATCTTATCTTGATCTCGCTCATGAAAAATCTCTTTGCAGCTCTTGAAGGTTCAATACCCTTTCACCTCCAGGATTCTGCAGGTGATGAATTCGCCACCTCTTTGGCTAATGTGGCAAGGGTACCAAGCCATGGGGTTCATCTACCAATAGTACAAGTGGTCCTGATAGAAACTAGAGTTGAAAAGATAGGAGAGATCCCAATTAGTTTGCAGGAAAAAAAACCACACAGTACTTGTATAAAGCTGGAACCTCATCCCGGGTGAGCTTATGCTTTAGTCCCACATAGACCAGTACGAAGCAGAGGGATGCAGTAGTTACAAATTAAGAATAAGCATACCCTTCTCAGCCTTTTGGCTAAGATTAAGTGTAATATCTGTTTTTATCAATTTAATGTCTGATATGTGAGCCATCGGTTCACACGATATTAATTTATTTTTTTTCATGGGGGTATTAAATTAATTTTTTTCATGGGGAAGTTCCCATCAAGCTGTTGGGGTTCTCACATGTCGCCTTTGCGTTGCACTATTGCAATGGCCTGGCGCACCCCCACCAATACTTAAGATAAACATTATGTCCGCTTTTGAACTAGAGCCTGTAACCAGTTACGCGAAATCTCAGTGCCGTTAGCTCTTGAAATTAGTGTTTTGGCCACGGTTGTAGCCTTAAATCTTGAATCTTGCTGCTGGGGGTTCTCATGCGACGCCTTTGGGGTTCTTGAGCGACTCTGCATTGCAAAAGCCCCCTTGGCGCACCCCCACTAAAACTAAGATAAACATCGGGTACTAGCTTATCTGCACATGTTGTTGCTTCTAAAGGGAAGGTCAATTAGGAACATCATCTTGAATATATCTAGTTTCTTGTGCTTGAATGTTCTTTATGTCCTTTCATGCTTCATCATCTTGAATATATCTAATTCCTTGGGCTTGTGTTTGAATGTTCTTTACGTCCTGTTTGTGTTCCATGTCTTTGACTAGAGACAGACCTGATGCGGTGCATCTTACAGTAAGAAATCTAAAAATTATGGATTTCAATTTTTGCTTATCATTTGATTTGAGTCTTGTGCTTTCGAACCAATGGTGAGCACCTGAATTACAATATCATTGAAATGATGAAAGATACTGAGAAATCTACATCTTCAGAAAGCTCAAGGAAAGCTAGAATCTAGAACGCTAAATGCCAAGTTGGAAAAAAGATCTTGAACTGAGCCTGTGACCAGTTACACTCAACCCAACTGCAGTTTAACATTTCCTTTGTGTTAATAAAAATCATGAGCAGAATGTAAACTCCCAGCCCCAAAATAACGATATTTTGTTGTATGAAGAGAGTGGCACTGTAAATTCGTTAAGTAATCTAGACTAGAGGAAACGATTTGCTCTCCATGCTATGCATTTAAAGGGGTTTTTGAAAAATTTGAAGTTTTGCACTGATGCTAATGAACTTCCGACTTTAACCTGTATCATTTTGGAGAACTCCAATTGGAAAGTCAGAATCTTAGTACTTTCAAAAAAAGAGGTTCCAAAAATCAACAATGAAAACTCTTTTTCACACTCCACCCAAGGTCCAGGTAACTTGGATAGACACTCCTTTAAATTTGTTGTATGAGAGAGTGGCACTGTAAATTTTTTCGTTATGTAATCTAGACTAGAGGAATGGATATGGATTTGATGTCCATGCTACAGCATTTAAAGGGTTTTTTCAAAAGATTGAAGCCTTGCACTAATGCTAATGAACTTCTGACTGGAAAATCTTAGTACTCCCGGAAAAACGGGGTTCCAAAATCAACAATAAAAACTCTTTTTCACACTCCACGCATCTAGGTAACTCGGATAGATATGGTGAAACTATGTAAAGGGTTCGGCCAGAATTTCCCCAGCCAAAATCCTAATGTTCTGTTGTAGTGGAAGACACAGAAAACTCTGCCTTACAGAAAACTGGATTGTTAGATGTGTAAGATATTGAAAAATAGTATAGGTTATTATTAACTAGTCGATAAGAAGTTTCATGACGATGCTGATCAATGATGTCATACTAGTTCATCCTGTTCGGGTACCTCAAAATGACTAAATTTTCAGAAAACACAGAGATCATGTCATTCCAGCCTTCCAGGCTCATTATCAAACACAAAATGTTGTGCGAGCATAAAACCTAGCGCCATTAATGCACTTGTACTGTAGCTAATTCTGTAGATTGCTTTTCAGAAGTTTCCAGTTCAATAATCTCACACCCATACTCCGGTATTGTGCTCCTTGATATGGCTAAAGAGACGTACTGCTTTTCGGCGCAATGTTGCCGAAGAGATTATAGGCCCAACCTCTCTACCCATGAAAGGAATGAAGAAATGAAAGGTAACAATAATCCCATATCGGTCAGACCAGAAAAGACAGTAGGAAAACAAGCCTATAAGAACAGCTTGAACTGCAACTGGAAATCATACTTACCTGGACGGGGTCTATGGCTGATCATGAAGGGCTATGGCCTAGGTTAGCGACTTCCATTGCACTTTGGAAGGGCGCTCGCCTAAGATCTATTCTCATTGAGGTGGAGTCTACGTCATAATTTGTTCTTGAGGGGGTGTGCGTCCGCGCTGCCCCTACCAATATTGTAAACCCAAAAAATTTATGCGTCTGCTCTTAGGTTTTATTCTTGAAGGCTGCCACAAAATTAACTCTGATTGTTGCTTGCAAGAATAATCAAGCCGCTCCTGCTATTTTCAGTGATGCCCTAGACAAGACAACTTCAAAGGTTGTGCTGCAACCTTTTTGACTAATATTCTTAACTGAAGCTAAATCCAATATACCTGCAAAGAGAATTGTTGTGGAAAGTGATGGCCAGTAAGTGCTCAATTGCTTCATCATAGGCTTTCCGACTGTCAATCCTACACAGTCCTGGAGATGAAGAAGGATATGACCCTCTCTTCAGAAGATGTCATCTTCAAATATGTGGCGAGGAGCTAATTCCCCCCACCCCCAAAAATATATCACAGTTTTGTTAAGCACATTAGCAAATTTTGAGAGTTCAATTGAAAGGAGGATAAAATGTATCGGACATTTGACAGTGTATATTGTGGGTATCAAACTGAATCAGTGTTCACAACCATCAAACTATTTTTTATTTTATTTTAAAGATCAAAGAACTAAAAATCTGGCAACAAGCATTAGCAGCTGTCTATAAAGAAACGGCGACGTATACCCTGGTTGGTAACATGATATCTAGCATCAACATGTCCCAAGGTAAAAAACAGTGTTTTAAGAACCATTAGCTGCGCATTTTAGACTTCTTACTTACGGCTGCAGCATGCTCGCGGTGCAGCTTAAAATCCTGAACAGTCTTGGGCCAAATTATGTAGAAAAGGGGTGAATACCATAATAGAATTGACTCTCCACTATTGTCTGGAGCCAGTGACCGATTCCAGTTGTTAGGCTCAATCCAACATCTCCTTTGTGTTAATAAAAATCCTAAGAAGAATGTAAGCTCCCAGCCCCAAAACGATACTTTCTTGTACGAAGAGAATGCTGTTGTAAATCCTTTTATTGTGTAATCAAGAGAAATGGATTTGTTCTCCATGTCCATGGTAATAGCATTTAAAGGGATTCTAGTTTTCCCTCGGCATTCGAGTCTTGTGCTCTCTTAAACATGACTGGTTAACATCTCAATTCTAGTTTTGTCTCAGCATTAGTCTTGAGCTAGTTAACATCTCAATTACAATTTTCGTTGACCCCATATGTATGAGTAACTCGTTTCATACACCTTTGAAAGTTGTACTTAGCGTTCTAATTTAGCGAAAGGCAACAAATTGAAAGTAAACGAACCAAACACCGGATAACACATCCTCTGAAGAAAAAGGTTTCTAGTTCATTCAACTGATAAAGATTGATGTGTCCAGAACTATTAAGATTTCCTAAGGGGCTCCAAGTATTATCCATCACAGTAGTTGCCAAAATGACCAGTATGACGAAAATGGGTTCCTAAGGGGTTCCAAGTATTATCCATCACAGTAGTTGCCAGATGAAAATGGGTTAATAGCTGCAGTTTTTTTTACCAGCAGACGGCAGTTCTTTTACGAAAAATGCAAAGAAAAGGTTGAATAGATTGAAGTCCCCAGAAGTAGGTCTTTACCTTGATTAGAGGGAGCCCTTCCAGAAATTCTCAACGGCCTAAGGTCGAGGAGGGGGTTTGGAAATAGTTTTCAAACAGCAATTGCCCCCAAGCGCAAAAATGTTTCAGGGATCAGCTACATTTTATAAACCATCATTTACATCACCGACTGCAAGTTCAGCAATGTGGGACTAACTGACTGCAAGATTGAGAAAAGCATTGTTATAACACAAGGAGGTGCTGCTGGAATGATTCCACTATTGGTTTTGTGTCTTCTTCTGACATTGGTGTCTCTCAAATTGGTGGCGCAGAAGATGGAAATTCCCAAATTGGCGGCGGAGTCGAGAGCACGCTGTGGAAATTCTTCTTTTTGTATGCAAAAGTTGTCGAGAGAAATACGGCGAGTTGATTTTGAGAGGAGGAGCAATACCAGATTACCTACTACAAGTCTACAACTATGTTCAGATGGTACGAGGAGAGCCAAACACACATCTCGAGGTTTGTTATTATTGTTGAGAGATTCTTCGAATTTGGGGCCAGGGAGGAGGCAATTTTTCGAGCAGATTATGGAAGTTTATATTCCTAGTTGAAGTAGTGTTTAGTGTTCACCGCCATGACTTTCTAAATTTGTAAAACCTTGTACTAGTAGAAAACCAAGTCCTAGACGAACTCACTTTCGTTCATCGATCTATGCTTACCTATAAATACAAACAAACAGCTTACTTATCGTTATTCTTCCATGCATTCATAAGCTTCTCTTCTCCTCTTCCAAGCATACTTGCAAATTTTTATCATAAAGATGAATATCCAGTTTACTGTCAAGATTATTGCATGCATACGCCAATTCAAAAACCGATAGTAATTCGTCCGAAGAGGCGCCCATTAACTCTATACCACGTGAGGTTTTTACGGAGATATTAGCGAAAGTTGCATCTGCATCTTTGGTCGATCACTTCTACGCAAACCAAAGGTATTGGCATTTCAAACCAAACTACATCTCCCATTCTTTGTTTAGCTATACATGCACGTTGTTTTGATATCACTGATGACTAATATGGTTTTGTATTTCTGTATTTCAGTTGTAGACTTTTCCATGAAGCTGGAAGCGACAATCTCATCTTTCAACATGCCTCTGTCGAACAACTACCAATAATCCAATGGTACCCAAAGCCCGGGGTTTCTACATTCTTGAAACAATGTGAAGAAGCGCAGAACCCAGAAGTTTTGTATAGGCAAGGAATGGTGGAATTCTTCCATAACAATGAAACTGAATTAGGGAAAGAATTGTTACACAAATCAGCAAATCTCGGACACACAGTTGCTGCATATGTTCTTGGTATCATACTAATTGACGCTGGTGATGATGAAGAAGATGTTCTCAGGGGAAAACAATTACTGACACAAAAACAGTGCACGAGAAAGAGATCAAGGAGTGGAGAGATTGAAGAGTGTCGAAAGAAAGCAAAGAAGAGCATTGATGGAATGTGGGTCAATAACTCCTTAAGTGGTGCAAAAAAATATAGCTGCAATAATCTAGAGTGCACAGCCAGAAATCAAACTTACGAAGCGGATAATCAAGTTCTTGAATGTGAAACATGTAATTGCAACAAAGAACTAGCTTACTTTTATGATATGTTAGGTATCATGAACTAGTCATGTTTTTTTGTAAATTGAATCAAATAATTTCCGAACATCTCTTAGGAACCCAGCTTTCTGAGTATCCCCAGTGTTCATAGAGTGGTGGACTTTCCACAGTAGCTTGAACTCTTAATTTATGTGCCAATGAAAATTCTTAAATTCTGCACCATGTAAAATAAGTTCGTGTACAATTCAGTTTCATGACCACGGATGTACTACATTTGATAAAATTATTAGTGAATTTGGAATGAGAGATTTTCAAATTGGATTTCTCACAAGTAGTTAAAGTAAAGTTAAATCAGCATCAGCGAAGCACTTCAAATTTCTTAAGCTTCTCTTTAAGTGTTTTAGCAACTAGCATGGAGAACAGATCTATTTCTCTAGTCTAGCTTACACAATGAAAGGATATTATACTATTATCTCATACTGGAAAATATCATTATTCTGGGACTGCTCAAGGTTTTTATTAACACAAAGGAGATTTCAAACTTCAGTTGGATTGAGCGTAACTGGTGGCAGGCTCCAGTTAAAGAATTTTGCAATCTGCTTATGCAGAATGGTGATCATCTGTCATCTTTTATCAGTTGAATGAACTAGAATTAGTTCATTTTTCTCCAGTAGATTTCTTCATGGTTGCTCGGTTTGTTGGAACGCTATACAGAATTTCTGAACGGAAGTTCTATAAAGATGCTAACTAGACATGTTTTGAAAGCAGAAACACGGAAATGAGACTAACTGACGGCAGAAATGAGAAAAACATTGTTATAAGGCAAGATGGTACTGCTGGATTGATTCATATTGACCCAATATTTGCAAATGATGCCAGCTTCCAATTCTTTACCCCCCACCTCCACTACTCTTTATATAACAACTTATGTGTATCTAAACTCAGCAATAATATTTGAAATTTTTAACATTCTTCTTGGCGTAGAATTTTCTAGTTTTATGTGGACAATTATTGTAATATGAATCCAACAGTTCTCTCACTTCTCAACACTAGGGCCTGTTCCAAAACAAGCAATTGATCCACAACTATCCGCTAACTATGTTACATAGCTAACTTCAGCCACTCCTGTTTTCACAATTTCAGCTCCAATCTCACAGAAAAATAATTGGATTTGAGGATTGCTGGGTTCCTCTCGGAAAAGAGAAACCCTCAAAAAATAGGCGTATGCCGATTATAAACGGCAAGCACACGGTATTCTTTAGTAAAAGGCGAAAGAATAATTCGCTTTGTGCTTACCGCACGGCTACGTGATTCGTCTTGAAGAGTGGAGACTTTTTTTATACACAGCAATTTGAGTAGAGTTGTGCTTCGTAACCTATGTGGGACTAATCTCACCCTTTTCACTTCTACTCTCAACTGAGACTTTACAGTTGCAGTCGCTAGTCCAAGTTGGATTCAGGGCCTGCTTACAGCTTACTCATTCAGTTTACAAAGAGATATGGCCCTTCTTAATGTTTAAAAACATATCCTACTATATATTTTATCGGTTGAATGAACTAGAATTGCTAAATTAGAATGCTAAGTGCAACTTTTAAAGGTGTGGAATGAGTTACTCATACATACGATCGAGGTCAATGCAAAATGCAATTGAGATGTTAACTAGCTCAAGACTAATACTGACCCAAAACTAAAATTGAGATGTTAACCAGTCATGCTTAAGAGAGCACAAGACTCATGCTGAGGGAAAACTAGAATCCCTTTAAATGCTATACCATGGACATGGAGAACAAATCCATTTCTCTTGATTACACAATAAAAGGATTTACAACAGCATTCTCTTAGTACAACAAAGTATCATTCTGGGGCTGGGAGCTTACATTCTGCTCAGGATTTTTATTAACACAAAGGAGATGTTGGATTGAGCCTAACTGGAACTGGTCACAGGCTCCGGACAATAGTGGACAGTCAATTCTATTATGGCATTCACCCCTTTTGAACATAATTTGGCCCAAGACTGTTCAGGATTTTAAGCAGCATCGTGAGCATGCTGCAGCCGTAAGAAGTCTAAAATGCGCAGCTAATGGTTCTTAAAACACTGTTTTTTACCTTGGGACATGTTGATGCTAAATATCATGTTACCAACCAGAGTATACGGCCTTGTCTGTATCTAAAGCCGTTTCTTTATAGCTATCTGCTAATGCTTGTTGCCAGATTTTTACTTCTTTGATCTTTAAAATAAATAAATAAAGTTTGATATAGCTTATTGCGTGTCGAAGCTAATGATTTGACAAATTGTTCCTCTTTTGTTGTGATGTTCATTTTTTCGGAACTGTATGTAGGGTTGTAGCGCTTATAGTGATTTATGCCCCATAAAATCAGCTCTTATGAATGGAGAATGTACGTATTTCGCATAGAAATTACTGAAATTTTTATTTTCAACAAGTGAAGACGTACTGCGTGTTGTTTTGTATTTCTGGCGAGCATATCTTCAAACTTATGTGGGAATGAATGGTTGTGAACACTGATTCAGTTTGTTACCCACAATAAACAAGGCCAAACACGAATACTGTCATGTCCGCCACATTTTATCCTTCTTTCAATTGAACTCTCAAAATTTGCTAATGTGCTTAACAAAACTGTGATATATTTTTGGGGGTGGGGGGAATTAGCTCCTCGCCACATAAGAGAGGGTCGTATCCTTCTTCATCTCCAGGACTGTGTTGTGGATTCTTAGTAGGATTGACAGTCGGAAAGCCTATGATGAAGCAATTGAGCACTGACTGGCCATCACACAACAATTCTCTTTGGGTCTCATTGCAGGTATATTTGAACAGCAAACAGGGTTGCATTGGCTTTAATTTAGCAGGAGCGGCTTGATTATTCTTGCAAGCAACAATCAGTGTTGAATTCAACTCTATAAGTAACAGGATCATGATAAAGTTTAGAACTGTAAAGAGCACACATAAAAAATTTGGGTTTATAGAATTGGCAGGGGCAGCGCGGACGCCGTCCCCCTCAGCATTGCGCTCAAAAGCAGTACGTCTCTTTGGCCATATATCAAGGAGCACCAAATCAGAATATGGATGGTGTGAGATGATTGATTTAGAATTGGTAACTTCTGAAAGTACAGTCTACGGAATTAGTTTCCGCTAGGTTTTACGCTTGCAAAACATTTTGGTGTTTGATTATGAACCTGGAATGACATGGTCTCTAACATTGTTTTCTGGAAATTTCGTCATTTTAAAAGGCTGAACTAGTAGGACATCATTGATCTGAATCGTCATGAAACTTCCTTTTGACTAGTTAATGGGAAGTATTTGTTGGAGTTTTACTTGGTTAAATTTTTTGCTACCACGTCAGAACAAAAACAAAACTTTTGAATGAGATATCGCGTGTTTCCTTGGGATTGAGAAACAATGTGATCAAGGGAACCAGCATTATGGCACTATGGACTATCCAAGACCATGTGCAGCCAATGAGTTTTATATGCGTGTGTTCTCAATCAAATGAGTTATAGCTTCTCCAGCTTAGATAGACGCATAGCATCAGATCTATCTCAGCTGAAAGACATGGAACAGAAATAGGACTTAAAAAACGAGAAAATTTGGAGATTGAGCTTATAAGGACAATAGTTCAAAGTGAACTAAGCAACAATACAGAATGTTTTTGTCAGAGTAGTAGTTCAAATGTATGTCAAAAACGAAAAATGAACTTCCTTCGATCTTCAGAATGCTAACCTTGGCAATAGCATTTTGCAATGGAACTTACAATCTTTATAACCCCAGCTAGGTTGACAAACATTCATCTACAATGAAAGGCAATTCAAAATCCATTCAGTTGTAATCAGAACATTCATTGAATTCTTCTTGCAAATGATATAAGAAGCTTGTAGATAGAGATTACCTAGCAAACGGCTTAAATGTGAGAGTAACTACATGTCTGCCTGGAATTGTCTTTGATTTCTCGACATTAATACGATGATCATCGCGTGAACCTCCATTTAAATAACAAAAAAACACCCATCAATTCACTACTAAGTAAGATACACACGTTCTAGAACTACGGCAGCAGCTAAACAGTTGATTTCTTTGAGGAATAAAAACAAACAGTAAGCGTACAACAGAGAATGAGGATGAAAATGAAATTACCTTTTTCCCTTGGAGGTAACCTAGATCTTATAGATGGTTCATCATCTTCAGAACGATGATATGCTGGCGGTTTCTCTTTCGATGAGGACGACGAAAGGAACCGAGAAGAACAAGACAACGAGGGCGAGGGGTGTTTCAGTGGTGATATAGTAGTAGTAGTAATAGTGAGGGATCGAAAGATAAGATGTGAAGATTTCCTTGCCATCATCATCGCCATTTCCGATCGATTTGATTTGATTTGATTTGATTGAATCTCTAATCTTCCTGTTCTTCTTCTCTGAGTGTCACACGAACCAGTAAAACTGAGACTGAGGGAGCCTTCAATTTAGAAACTAAGATGTTCCTAGCTAATCCCAATACTGGTTAAGGGCGCCACACCTTCTATTAACTACGGAGTATTTGCCATGGGCCACTTACGGACTTACCGGACGGAATAGGACTGGTGACTAGACAGGCTAAAAGTTTAAAGTTAGCTAAAGAAGTTTACAACTACTGGATGACCATTTGCAAGGAACACAAGTTCCAGCCATAACATCAATCAACAACAAATTGGTTTCCAAATATGGGTCGTCTGTTTGAGGCAATGACTGATGATTAGGATGAAGAGTACTGGGGTATGACCAACTACAGCAGGGGGAATGAAGACGATTCTTGTTGTTGAATTCTACTACAACTTAAACAGTGTCATGGATGCTTAATCTCTTTCTGATGATGCTATTTCTAACTGCTTGTCTTCTCCCATGAAAGCTAACTAGATTTTGGTAATAAGAGAGGGAAAAAGAATATGTGATCGCAGCAGGGAATTCAGAAAACACGGAAAATCAAATTATACAGAGACCATACAACTGTAGGAGTTCCAGCTCAATTTTTATCAGCAAGAACAGAACCAAATCAGGCAAACAATTCATTATAGCTTGGGAGATTATCTTTTTCTTACAGAAACAAAGAGAATATCAAACTCCTTACATTCTTCTTCAGTCAAAAAAATCCCTCTTTTCCTTTGTTGTTTTAGTCGTTTCCCTTGTTGTTCCGCTTTGAGTCGTCAACGGTGCAACAGGTAAGTCGTCAATGGTGAGCTTAGCATAGTGCGAAGCTGCACATTCGGTGCACCTTAAGCCATGATCCAGTCAGAAGGTGTTTTTACAAACGAAAATTGGGTTGTCATTTTGGAAACATGAGCACCACGAGATCCTGAACAGACAATATAAATAAGAACAACGAGATGCACCTCCTTAATCAGCAGTTAGACAAGCAAAAAGGCTTCAAGTTATTGCTGTTGTGTCCATTGCATCCGGCAACCTTTATTTCCGAAAACAATGCACTCCGCAGTTGCAAAAAGTTTGAAATGCACTAGAAAAGTTTGAAATGCACTAGAGACTCGACAACTGCAAAAGTTTGGGCGTATAAAATTGGCAGGGGCAGCGCGGACGCACACCCCCTCAGGAACAAATTATGACGTAGACTCTACCTCTATGAGAATAGATCTTAGGCAAGCACCCTTCCAAAGTGCAATGAAAGTCGATAACCTAGGCCATAGCCCTTCATGATCAGCCATAGACCCCGTCCAGGTAAGTATGGTTTCTAGTTGCACTTCAAGCTTCTCTTATAGGCTTGTTTTCCTTTGGTCTTTTCTTGTCTGACCGATATGGGATTATTGTTACCTTTCATTTCTTCTTTTCATGGGTAGAGGTTTGGCCTATAATCTCTTTGGCAACATTGCGCCAAAAAGCAGCACGTCTCTTTAGCCATTTCAAGGAGCACAATACTGGAGTATGGGTGTGAGATTATTGCTTTTGAACTGGTAACTTCTGAAAAGCAGTCTACATAATTAGCTACAGTATAATTATTGCATTAATGGCGCTAGGTTTTACGCTCGCACAACATTTTGGTGTTTGATAATGAGCCTGGAAGGCTGGAATGACGTGATCTCTAACATTGTTTTCTGAAAATTTAGTCATTTGGCTAGATAACCTATACCGTTTTGGCTGGGGAAGTTCTGGCCGAACCCTTTACACAGTTTCACCATATCTATCCGAGTTACCTAGATGCATGGAGTGTGAAAAAGAGTTTTCATTGTTGATTTTGGAACCCCGTTTTTCCGAGAGTACTAAGAAAATTCCAGTCAGAAGTTCATTAGCATTAGTGCAAGGCTTCAATATTTTGAAAAACCCCTTTAAATGCTATAGCATGGACAGGAAATCCATATCCATTCCTCTAGTCTAAGATTACATAACGAAAAAATTTACAGTGCCACTCTCATACAACAAATTTAAAGGGGTATCTATCCAATTTACCTGGACCTTGGGTGGAGTGTGAAAAAGAGTTTTCATTGTTGATCTTTGGAACCCCGTTTTTTTAAAGTACTAAGATTTTCCAATTGGAGTTCTCCAAAATGATACAGGTTAAAGTCGGAAGTTCATTAGCATCAGTGCAAGACTTCAAAATTTTCAAAAACCCCTTTAAATGCTATGGCATGGAGTGCAAATCCGTTCCTCTAGTCTAGATTACTTACCGAATTTACAGTGCCACTCTCTTCATACAACAAAATATCGTTATTTTGGGGCTGGGAGCTTACATTCTGCTCAAGCTTATTATTAACACAAAGGAAATGTTGAAGTGCAGTTGGGGTGAGCGTAACTGGTCACGGGCTCAGTTCAAGATTTTTTTCCAACTTGGCATTTAGCGTTCTAGATTCTAGCTTTTCTTGAGCTTTCTAAAGATGTGGATTTTTCAGGATCTTTCATCATTTCAATGAAATTGTAATTCAGGTGCTAACAATTGGTTCGAAAGCACAAGACTCGAATCAAATGCTAAGCAAAAATTGAAATCCATAATTTTCAGATTTCCTACTGTAAGATGCACAGCATCAGGTCTGTCGCTAGTCAAAGACATAGAACACAAACAGGACATAAAGAACATTCAAGCTCAAGGAATTAGATATATTCAAGATGATGAAGCATGAAATATATAGACGGGACAAATGAAGAAATTTGAAAATGATGCAACCTTAGCACGGATTAGGAGCCTAATTGACCTTCCCTTTAGAAGCAACAACCCCAATGTTTATCTTACTTTTGGTGGGGTTGGGTGCGCCAGCCCATTGCAGTAGTGGAAGAAAATACCTCATTGTTTATCTTCTTAGTATTGGTGGGGGGTGCGCCAGGCCATTGCAGTAGTGCAACGAAAAGGCGACGCGTGAGAACCCCAAATGGGAACTCCCCATAAACAAATACTACACTTCATCTTAGCCAAAAGGCCAAGAAAGGTATGCTTATTCTCCTTTCTAGCTTCTCATTTTATACTATCTCGTTTGCATCCCTCAGCTTTAGAATAGTCCATGTGGGACTAAAGCATAAGTTTATCCCGACAATGGGGATGAGGTTCCAGCTTTATACAGGTACTTGGGTTTTTTTCCTGCAATCTAATTGGGACCTTTCCTATCTTTTCAACTCTAGTGTTTATCAGGACCACTAGTACTATTGGGAGGTGATGGCTTGGTACCCTTGACACATTAGCCAAAGAGGTGGCGAATTCATCGCCCGCAGAATCCTGGAGGAGAAAGGGTATCTAACCTTCAAGAACTGCAGAGAGATTTTTCATGGATGAGATCAAGATAAGATATATTATCTGTAATTGTTTGTAAACATGAAAGTTCAACAGATAAGTTCATGAGATACAAATTAGAATACAATATACACATCAAATTAGAGTTGTTCTTGTATTTGTATGGAAATTAGAGTAAAAGGTTGTCATTATGACGGCAAGTTCATATGAGATACAAATAAGTATTCACCAATACACATCAAATGAGAATAATAACCTAAGAAGCAAAATATGCCCATGAAACATAAATTTGAATGCAAAAGAGAATGTCCACTATGTAAATAGATTGCCCATGAAGCAGTACCAATTTTTTCTGCAAAATTCACACTTCTTGTGTGTAAAAATCATTATAATTTGCTCCTCTGATGATCTGATACAAGAGCAGTTACATTGTATTTTATGATTACTTTTCTTAGTTCCTTAATTCTTAGCCTCAAAAAGGAAAAAAAAATACATGAGTGTGGATCTAACAACAGCCTCAAATAGAAACTTTACATATGCTCTTTTCTATACCCAAAATACCTTCTAAAAGAAATTTGGAAAATGAATTTTACATCAAGTTACGGTTTTAAAATGGCAGGACAAAGGAGAATTAACCTTTGCAGCTCTCGATAGACTTCAATCGAGATCCATCACTGTGTATATATTCTCGGTTCTCTTCCTTTCTTCACTTTGTATTTTCAGTTGGAGGTTAAACAAGAAAGGTATTGTGTTGATGCTTGCGATGGAAATACAACACTGGTCATTCTTCTTCGTCGGCCAAGGTGGAAAAAGCGAAGGGTCTGAACTTGTACCCATCACCATAGTAGAACTTGTTCTGAAATTCCACCCAGTGGAGACGCAAGGCATGCAGTAAGGCACTAAGGGTTTCCATCCCGAGTAATACGGAAGCTGTGGCAAACACAAAAAGCAGAAGTCCTACCAACCGAATTGCAGGATTATCATACCTGTGAACATCATAATTTCACTCATTATTGTATCACCAAGGATCCCTTTTAGAATGAGTTTACAGGTTCATGTGATACACAACGTCTGAATTTGATTCATTTTATATAAGTCGTATAGCTAAGTTGTGGTCTGTTATAATGCACAGTTTCATAAAATAGAGTAGAAAAATCTGCACGAAGAAAACAACTGAGATCTGCAATATGATACTCACCCCCAGGCAAGGAGAAGGACTTTCTCATAGAAAACAGTTGACAGCTCCGAGTGGGCCAAGCTGTCATCAGTAGAAGTAATGAACATGAGCATAACTTAAAATCATGTAACGAAATCAATATGACAAGCAAAATAAAATACCTTAGAGCCCACAGACGAAGGTATGATGCAGTATTTGAAACTGCACCCAGAACAAACTCAATAGAGTGTATCATTTGATGCACGAAGACCTCACTGAAATTGAAATCTTCGTGATGTTGCCTTGCAGAATCAGGTTCCACTTCAAGATCCATTTCTGAGGTGCCAAGCATTCCATATGTACGACCTTGAAATCTCTATAAACATCACATAAAATAAATTTAGTAACCTAGGAGTTTTAGCATTTATGAAGTTAATTTAGTAATTAGGAGTTTCAGTGTCTACGTAGCTATCCACGTTCATTTTCCTTTGTTTACTTGGTAAGAATTTATGGTAAATGGCTTACTTGAGAAACTCAATGACAAAAAAATATATCATTACCAATTTGCTGAGTGAGGTGCGAAACTAATTGAAATATACGGGGAAATCGGATAAAGCAAGACTAAACAAGGAATGGAACTAAGATTCACTCCGAGTAATAAGATGCACCAGATAAGCTAAGATGCAGTATACCTCAGAATGTAGCTTCTTCAAAATAAAAGGCTTCGGAAAGAGCATCCAAGGAACAGCAACAAAAGCCAAAAGTAACAACACTATCTGCAAGAAGAATTTGGCATACCAAAATGAAAACCAGAAACGATAGTACGTCAACTAAAACTATAGGAAGAGTGGGTATGGAAATTGCCTGCAGAGGTCTCTGGCCTGGAAACAACTGATTGTCTCCAAGATCATCAGTAGGACTTAAGAACATATAAATCATAACATGATAGAGATCTGCCTGAGATCCTGTGCACCACTTTATGACAATGAGGAGTGCCAGATACCCGAAGAGGCTGTTAAGAAATATCATTTGCGGTATAAACTGGTACCTGCGGACAGCGAGACAATATCAAGATGCTATTCTCTAATGTTCTATAAAGATGGAGGGGAGTTAAAGGGAAGAACCAAAGGGAGAAAGAAAGATGGACACACCTTACATCTATTGAACTTCCAAAGAACCTTGCATTGAAATAACTCATTAAGATTCCTAAGTTCATCTGAGTCACACCAAATAAAATTGACATCTTCATTTTAAGGGAGTTAAGAAAAGGTAGCTCTGAACGACTTCCACGCCAGCTAGGATCCAGACCAAATGGGTATGGATCCCGGTATTTAATCAATCCAATGGTACGTGCCTCACTGATACAACAACATGGATGTACACAAAATCAAGTTACTCTCATATACCTTGTCAATATAACATCTTATGGGAGTACAACATAATCATGTATCTCCGCGGTTATGGTTAATATGGTAGTTACGCAGTAGCATAAACTGAGGAAAGGTTGTTATTGCATCTTGATTCAAATTTTATAGTTTGAAGCATACAAGGTGAGAGGGGAAAAGTTCATTATTGTTATTAATGCCAGCAGGGTTACAGTGGGTGTGTAGTCAGATGTTCTAGATCCTGCATTGAGAAAGCGTAACTATCTATAATTGTACCTGCATTGAGTATCTCGGCATCTATAAGCACTCTGACCGAATATATGAAATGGAACAGAGAAGAATTCGTTGTAGATTAAACCGCAATAAATAGAAAAGATAGACATCAAAAGAAGCACGTAGCGCCCACCAAATGCCATCTCCAAGAAGCTGCCGAGTTTCTGACCAAAAAAAAAAGTGAAAATTGCAATTCAAACAAGAATCTAAGTCTTTTACGTGGTTCTAAAGATGCTTCAAAAGAATCAAAACCTACAATTTCACATAGCACAGAAATATATAAGAAGAGATACCTGAGATGCCAGTTTGCGCTCTTGAGCTATAAGAATTAATGCACCAATCAACAGGCATAAGCCATGACCCCAGTCCCCAAACATCACAGCAAAAAGAAATGGAAAAGTGATAACAGTGTAAACTGCAGGATTTGCTTCTTGGTATCTAGCAAAACTGTAAAGCAAGATCATTGTGTAAGAATTTAAATCAATATGATCCCAAAATGCAATGATACATATGTAAAAAGAGTCAACTGTATCTGTAAGTAATCCAACCAAACTGGAATCACTGAAGAGAAAGGGCTACATTTCAAGCATAAATCTCCATTCAGGAACGCGCTCTGATGCTAGGAAAAAATTTCACTAAAAGGGATAACTATGTGGTAATAAATATAACTACATACCCATATGCATCAACAATTTCCTGATAGGCGCTAGTGAAGTTGTTGGTTTTAAAATAGGTTGGTGGTGATTCCATTGTATCCATCATGTGAAATATTATTCCCACTTGTGTATTGCTATCAATTGTTGCTCGCTGCAGTGCATCTTGAATCTGTTGAACATACGCATCCACACTTCCGGTTAGTATCACCTATAACAAGCATTGACAAATTAATGAATCAGATGTAAGAAAGTTACCTGAGGTTTTGCAAATGTTGGGCACCATCCCTCTCCAACAAGACATTTCTTCGTGACATCGAAGTTGAGCATATTCAAAGTATCATATACAGCTTTCTCCTTTCTTACCTAAAAAAGTGAAGATAACTTAAAAAGGGAAAACCATACATCCACAATGATAGTAAAAGTTAGATGCTCATCCGGAATAGTATTGCATTGCAGCTACTAGGTTGCTCTAATGAACATGAATTGTATTTTACTCACCATAATTGTCCACTTTCGCAAGTAGAATCCAATTTCAGTAAGCGCCTTATCTCGATGACGTGTCCCAGCATCTAGTGTGGTTTCTAACTCGGACAGTCTGGCTGAAACCTGCAAGATAAATGTCAAACTTAGTGCATAAGAATAATATAGAAGGAATATACAACAGATAATGCCACAGGCCCACAAACTCAAGATCATGTAAAATAATTTATTGTAATTAATTGCAAAATAGCACAACTAAATAATATCAGATCAAAAGCTATGTTGGAGGCCAATTCAGAATGTAATATGTATCTACATATCTTCTACTAACAAAACGGATTTCCAGCAGAATAACTTCCTCACTTAAGCAAGAGAAATAATGGGCTTTTAAAGAAACCAGAATACCTCTTGGGTTATATGCCTCTGCTTGGTGATGTCTTCAGGGACAGGGTAGCAATTTGCACTGAATGCTTCACAAATTTTCAGTATTTTATTTTTTGCTTGCTCCCCTGAAAAGAAAACTACAAACACTGTTTTCTCGACCTGCACATTATAAACAGCGGAAGGAGAAAAATTGGTTATCAACGTAAAATATTTAGTCAGTTAACCAAGTGTGTAACTGCAAGTGCATTCAAGACACATACCGTTTCACCAGATATAGGGTCCGCGACGTACTCTTCAGCTGTTGCCTGATTAAAAAGCATATTGCCTCTTGTAGCACGGAATAGCATCCTCTCAAATCTTAGAACTTTGGACTTGGAGATAATCCCACTAATAAATCTTAAACTAGGTTGCATAGCTGGCCCAGGGTGCATTTGCTGTCAAATCAATATGAACTAAAAAAATCAAAGCAAATTCATTATAGCGTTCACGTATTCGTGCAAGTAGAATAAGGAAAACGAACCTCCTCAAGCAATGACGCATTCTCCACATAATCATCCTTCAAAAACACATTTTCGTCCAACTCCCTCTCCTGTGCAGTTGAATGGTTCGGAACTGTAATAAGAAATTCACCTGCCTGGAATAATAAAAAAATGAGATGGTGCAGATTCATGAACCTATACAGTGACACAATAGAGCAATCTACTTTGAAAGGACCATGTAGGTTGAGGTTATAATCACAATTATATTACTACACTACCATTTTAGAAGGTGAGATAAACTTAAAAAACAGCCAGGAAAGTTGGAAAAGTGCAGCGTACATTGTGCCGTCTGCCTGTGTATCATTGAGCCATGTATCGTGACAATAACCAAAGAAAAGGTGCCTAACATACCAAATTTTCACATGGGGTCTGTTTTATTTTTTCGAAGAGTTTTGAATATCTGTACCAAGATACACTACAACTTTGTTTTCTCAAGCACTGTAGTAGTTTTTCAAAGACTATAAATATACCTTATGCAGTACCATCTTGAACTCTAAGAGCTCATTATAAGTTTGTCGTAGTTTCTCACTGTTGGCATTCATTTCAATAAGTTCTGTTTCATGCTCAGAAAGTCGTATCTGAAACCAAATAAAATAAAATTGATTAGTAATCTGGTAGTCAAGGGATGAAAGAAGTAATACATAGCATAATCCTCTAATAAGTGTATGTGTGTTACAGGAGCACCTACAGATAAATACAAGTGCTAAATGACCAAGTCAGAGACTCAGGGCTCGATTATAAGAAAGAGCAATTATCCACGACAATAAGTTACCTCTAAATCTTCCAATTCAATATCAGGTTGCATGCCAGGATGAGCAGAAGATGCTAGACCGGCCTTGCTGATTTGATCTTTAAAGAACCGTAACTTCCGTGACATCTCTCCACATCGTTTTACCTAAGCAATAGCTTTCAAACATAAATACCAATAACTGGAATATCAAAATCTCCGGAACCAATTTTATTTCATTTTTTGGAGGGTGAAGGGTGGAATTATGGCAAATCTAATCATCTGATCGGTAAAACCAATGCATTTATGCTAAGACTAAGACACATCAAGGTATGGTCTGCTTCCAAGTTTTTTAACATAAAAAGAACTTTCATGAGTTAAACTCCAATATGAACTACTCATACCTGATTGACAAATGTCCGCTGAAAAGGACTTTTACTATCATTTAACTGTCATCAGAAAAGTTACAGAGTTAGGACATTACATATACGATTATATCAATAGCTTACAAGTGCCTAAAACAGTGAGTTAAAATATAAAATAAATTAGCATACTAAATAAGTAAATATAGCCATAATCAAATCGCGCATACAACACGAGTCAAGATTAATCAAACTGACTCGGCAATTGGTGTCAGCTTACTCGGCATATGCAGCTTAATCAGACTTATCAAAGTTTACTATTTCCACAGCACCTATATCTATTTAACCAACACAATACATGTACTAACAACCATCT
Source organism: Papaver atlanticum (assembly GCA_023531105.1). NCBI lineage: Eukaryota > Viridiplantae > Streptophyta > Magnoliopsida > Ranunculales > Papaveraceae > Papaver > Papaver atlanticum. Next base: position 20,979 of record JAJJMB010013535.1, on the reverse strand, counting down.
TCATAGTCGTTCATCAAATTTTATTTTTACAAGTCACGACGAAATGCACATCCCCAACTCTCTCCTTAAGTTAGAATCATTTCCATGATCCATGTAACACAATTCAATCAAACAGAGAGCTATAACATAAAATTTTCAAATATTCACAGAAAATTAAACTTAACACCACTCATATCCTAAGTTGCATGTATGTTTTCAGTTCCAACATGATCCCCTACCTCATAAATCTCAACAGAAATCCTAATTTTGCCGTTTCTATCACTCTGATCCAGAACAAGATCTACTCAACTAACATTTCCAACTCTCATTACCGTCAAATACAACAAATTATGTTCTCAATACACCATAAATTCCTAATTTACTACCGACACATTCAAATTTCAACAAACCACCAACCGAATTGCAAAATTGTAATCTATACTTGCGTTACCGATTTAAGATTCAATAAAGAATCATAACAAATTTCCAATCAAAATGCACAGACATCAAATAAGAGTGAGAGATCTGATATAAAAATTAGGTCTACTTACATCTTTGAATTGAAGGAGTCCAATTTCCCCAAGATAGGAAACGGCTCTATGAGCAGATTCGACAGGAAATATAAGCTGAACAAATGACATCTTCTCCGAACGCATTAGATCCATGCTCGGCAATCTGTCTATGAACTCCATTTTCCATCAACCGAAACCAAAATTATTTCTCTAGATCTTCAGATCTGATGAAGAAAACAAAAAGAGCTTAAAGAGTTTCTCTCTCTAAAGGGAGGGAGGGAGATTTATTTTTGTTGTTGGCTGCCTGCCCCCAGTTCTTGCGTTGCGTTCTTGCTTGCAACTGCTGCCAATTTCGGATTTTCCCACTTCACTTTTCCGAAGCCAAAATCACGAGATGACTCCTCCCTATGGTGATGATCTAGTGGCCACCAAACTTTTTTGATTCTGTGTGTTGGCGGGCCCACCTCTTACTTGCTTAGATTCTAAGATTGTTTTTTTACACCCAGTAGATTATAGACCGTGATGATCAGGAAGAAGGTGTTGATGTAATCAACGGCTGATAATAGTGGAGGTGGTGAAAAATTATTAGGACAGAGATCCATTAAATGTGTGGCACGTGGCGTTTAATTAAGTTACTACTGAGTTTTGTCAATGCCTAGGGTGGATAAATAAATAAAGAGATGGTTAATGACTTGTGAAGTACGGTATACGATCCGAGGAATAAAAAATAAAAGTACTCCCTTCGTCCCAAATTAGACGAGCTAGTTTGCACAATTTTTAAGACAAAGAGGAAAGAGGAATATGTTCAAGTATTTTTTATAATTATACTCTTTTGAATAAGAACTAGTAAAACTTAAAAATGATTTATCCCTTAAACTATACCACGGTTTTTAGTAAACTTTATACCATTGAAAAGCATTTTAAAACACCTACCTAACGAGTACAAAATGACTATCAAATTATACATATTTCTTTTAGTAATAATAATCAATTAAAATTGTAGTTTTAGAAATATCCCCTTAATTAGAGAAATAACTCATCTATTATGGGAAAAAATTCAAAACCAACTAGCTCATCTAATTTGGGACGGGAGAGTAGTAGTTTGGTAGTGTTGAACGTGAATGAATGGGACGTTCAAATACTTCGTATCTAAGATAGATTTTAGATACATAAAAGATTAAACTTAAGATTTGAGAATGGGTTTGTGTAGTCCAGCATTTTTTCGTATTCCATCGTAGTAAATGACTGTGGGCAGAATCTACCTTGTGTGAATGATGCATATTTCTTATGGGACGAGCGAAGGGCCGGTCTTGAAAGGGAAAGCACGGAAAACTCCACTTTAGGGCAACAAAATATGAGTGTTTTATTATTTTATTTTATTTTATTTTTATTTTGATGGAAAGAAGGGTTTTGGAAACATAATAAGGAGTAAAACACCAAAGTGACCATATTTATCACACAAAAACTCCACCCATATGTTGAGATCCATAAAAACTCCATATTTCCTAAAAATGATACAAAACTCCAAATATTTTAAAATAGGTAAATTACATCCATTCTATTTTAGAAAGATACCCAGCTTACCCTCTTTTCTTTTCTCTAGTCGTCGTCGTCTTCTTCTTCTCCATATTTACATTTTACCGTATCTTTCCATCTCTCTATCTCACTCGCACCAACATCACCTCCTTCTCTTTCTCCCGCACCACCACCAAAATCACGACCACCTCCGGATTCTCTATTAACACCGCTCCTTTTCTTCCCCCTTACCACCACCAGCACTACCGAAAGAAGAAGCAACATCTGTAAGTCATGAAAGTTGTTTTCCCGTCTCTCCCTCACTCCATTTTAATTTCAAGAAGATAAAATTTGAATTTACATATCAAGAGGTGGGATTTTAAATCAAGGTCATTTTATTATCATTTGATTTGATTTACGATTTCGTTTTGTATTTATTTCTGTTTTAGTCATTCCAAAATTAGGGTTGGGTTTTTTGAAATTATTAGGGAAAACTTAATTTTTTATGTATTGATTGACTTTGATTTTTCATTTCTTTGATATTTGTAGCATTTTTCATTTGCAATCAGAACTTTTAACAAGGAAACGAAGAAAAAAAAAAGTGAGTTTTATGGGAAAACACCATGAAGGAGATGAAAAGAGGATACTGTCCATGGAATTGAGTTCTAAATTCATCTTAATTGATGCAAAATTGGGAGCTGGGTTTAATCATAGCAAACAAAATCTAGGATCAAAAGATTTATGAAGATAAGTTGCAAGAGTAAAAGGGTGTAATTCAAGATGTTGAAGACAATAAGAATCTCACTTTTATTTAACAAGTTGAGTTCCTTTACATTTATTAACATTTCATTCAACTTGTTGTGAAATCAAAATGTGGTTATTATCATATAAAACCGTTTTCAACGAAACCAATTTTGGTTTCACTGTTTGGTGTTTTTTTTTTTGTCGATTAGTTGTGGAGAAATCAAAATATGGTTGTTATTATATAGAACGGTTTTCATTGAAAAAGAGAAGTTACAGTTTAATTGAAGAAGAGAAGTTATAGTTTCAGTTTCAAAAATCCCTTGTTATTGGTCCCGATACTCTACCACAACCAGGTCGTCCAAGCAAGAAGAAGAGAATTCTAAATACAAGTCCAATTCCCAAGAAGAAGATGGGAACTTGTGTTAGTTACCATGTTTTGAGTACCATAACCAAAGGACATACCATGGGCGACAGCTGTGAAGCCATTTCGACTACAATTCTTCGAATTCCAGTTTCAGTTTTACTTTAGACTACAATATGTGTTTAATCTACTTTTTTAGATTTTCATTTTGACGTTTGTTTTGAGTGTTATTTTTCATTTATTCTCTTGTCTATTTTTTCTACGGTTAAACATGTTAATTTGTTGCAGGTGTTTCTATTAGAGCACTGCTCGGTCGAACTCGCAAGCGTTGCTATCTCAAGCTTGTTTGTCAATGTTAGTGATCAAAACTATAAGTCTTGATTTCTAGTCTACTTATAATGTCTCGGACTAGGATAGATTGTGTAGTTGAGCATTAGACTTCACGGCGTTCATTAATTGAAGACGAAGAACGACTAAGGATAGCTTCTGGAACTTCATCAACAAAAGGTATGTGGAGACTGAAACTCATCTATCACTTGGAAAGTCTATTTCTACTCTATCTCCTATATTGAGACAAAATTCGTATTAATATAGTTTTCGATTATACACATTTGAGATTTCGAGCTGAGTTTCACTCGCTTACATATTTCTCGAAATATGTGTTGGTAAGCTTTCGCTTCAACCAAGTTCATCTTATATTCTTGACAAAAGTAAAAAGATGATCATGAGAAAATCGACGAGTAACATCTAACATGGTATGTGTGATACAATCATTTGATGTAAACTTGGAATGTTTCGTTATGATTATTTCAATAACTTGAAAATTGCTTTGATGCTAATAGTGCGTGAAAACGGCTATTGTCATCCTCTAAGAATGTTTCAATGATTGAAATAGAGTTTAGAACACTTAACCAACATTGGATTATAAACATGTTGTGCACTCTTGCATATGTGTGATCCATGTCCGGGAGCCATAGTATGCATACCCGTATGCGTACCTGTTGGTTTAAGAAGTCCGAGAACCTAAGTGCGCGTACCCGTATGCATACTGGCGTAAGGTTTGTGACCAAAAATTTCTGTTGGGTTTGGAGGTATGCGTACCCGTTCGCATACTGGCGAAAACCAAACTTGGTCCGGCTATTTCAAGTATGTGTACTCGTTTGCATACTTGAATGGTTAAAGTTCTAAAATCGGTTGTAACATGAACAAATACATTTATAAAATAAGGAATGCATTCTTTTCAAACCGTGGCTATAATGTTCATGAATTGATTCGAGTGAATCAAACCGATTTTTCTTCAATTGTGTTCTTTTATACTTTTATGAGAATATAGCAATTGAACAACTCTTTAACTAGTTTCATTTGAGTCATTTGAACTAGTTATGGTTATGATGAATAAGGTTGATATGAGAGTGTTCATATAGCTAACCTCGGTTAACTACTGTTGAGCCAACATGGTGTACACGTTTAGGTACGGTTACATAAACCTAAATGAGGGTATATTTCATTTGTGTATAACAAGCTAAGTTCGATCTAACGGTTGAAAGATATTAGCTTGTATCTAATCAGGTTTTCATCTAACGGTGAATATTGAATGTTTTGTTAACAAGGTAACTTAGATTGCAAACCCTGATTTGAAAACTATATAAAGGAGAACTCTAGCAACTGGGAAACCTAATCCCCACACCTTTTGTGTGATACTAGTTGCGACTAGAGTCGATTCTCCTTTAACCTTAGGTTTTTCACGAAACCTTGTAGGTTAACGACTTAAAGACTTCATTGGGATTGTGAAGCCAGACCTAACTATTTTCTCTGTAGTTGCGTGTTCTGATCTTGCTTTGTTATATCGTATTGAGTACTATCTTCTCTAAGATTTGCTCGAGATTTAATCTCCGATAGGCAAGATAAAAAATAGTCACAAACATCTTCGTCTCATCGTTTGTGATACCACAATATCTTGTTTCGCTACCATACGATTAAGATTATTGTGAGGTTATTGATAATACTAGGATGTTCTTCGGGAATATAAGTCCGGTTTATCAATTGGTTCCTGTGCACCTTGATTTATCAAAAGACGGAACAAAACTCGTAGGTATTTCTGTGGGAGACAGATTTATCTATTCCAATAGACTTTTCTGTGTGAGACAAATTTGTTTATCAAGTCTTCGACTTTGGGTCGTAGAAACTCTTAGTTGTGGGTGAGATCAGCTAAGGGAATTAAGTGCGTAGATTCATGTTTGGGTTAAGAGATGTAAGGAGCTTAAATGTACCTTGATCAGTGTGAGATTGATTAGGGCTCAACTACATTCCACTCCGAAGTTAATTTGTAGTAGGCTAGTGTCTGTAGCGGCTTAATACAGTGTAGTGTTCAAAGCTGGACTAGGTCCCGGGGTTTTTCTGCATTTACGGTTTCCTCGTTAACAAAACTTCTGGTGTTTGTGTTATTTCTTTTCCGCACTATATTTTGTTATATAATAGAAATATCACAGGTTGTGTGTTGTATCGATCAATTGGTAAATCCAACCTTTGGTTGTTGAATGAAATTGATTGATCCTTAAACATTGGTCTTTGGTACCGTTCAAGTTATTTCTCTTATATTCAATCAGGCTCGCAAATTCCTATTTGCTTATTGCGGATTGAATTAAAAAATAAAGATATAAAACTCTTTGATATACTTTTCTCTAGATTGAGTCTGACTGTCTAGTTGATTCTCTTGAAAGTATATTGGAGTTTGTCTATTCAGATTTCCGAATGAAAAATTGGGTGTGGTTGTTGTACCCCCGCTTTTTCAATTGGTATCAAAGCAGGCGAACACATTTAAGACCTTATAATTCTGTGTTTGAAGCGATCTGAATATGGACAGAAGTGTTATCTATAAACGTACCACCAGTCTTCGATGACTCAAATTACTTATGGTGGAAAATTGCTATGCGTGCCTTTCTTCAAGCGCGTGATTTTCAATCATGGGTTTATGTTGTTAATGGCTATAATCCTCCTGCAGAAGGCGATGTAACTGTTCCGAAGGATATTGGTGCATATGAACCTGCCGAGATTCTCGCTACTAAGCAAAATTCTGAGGGGTTAAATTCTATCATCCACGCCATTACCCCAGATCTTCAGCACCATATGACTACGTGCACTCGGTCTAAAGATGCTTGGGATATCTTAGAAACCGTATTTGAAGGGAATACCTGTGAAAAGGAAGCTAGGCTTCAAAACCTAAATTCTTATTGGGAAAACCTTCGTACGGCAGATGAAGATTCATTTGATGAGTTTAATCACAAAGTGTCTGAAATTGTTAATGTATCTTTTGTGTTGGGTAAGACTATTCCTGAAAAGGATATTATGATGAAAATTCTCAAATCGCTGCCCTCTAGATACGATTCTAAGAAGCATGCCATCGTTGAGGGTAATAACCTTGATACTCTTTCCAGAAATACTCTTGTTGGAAAGTTAAAATTACTTGATCATGATTAGAATACAGTCAGAATGTCTGCGTTCAATGCTGTGACTATTACAGGTGAAGCTTCTAAGTTGTCATGGGCTGATGAGTGTTGTTCTAATAAATCTGATCTTAACAGATCACTGATTACATAAAAGATCAAGAATATTGTGAAAAAAAGCAAGGGATCCGAGAGACTGCTTTCTCTCCCTAATGCTTTTGATGATTCGGTTCAAGAAGAAATATCTCAGTGTGTCAATGATATACATACTCCCGAAGCATGTTCAGAATTTTCAGCCTTCTCGGCGGAAGTTTCCATTAACTCAAATTCTGATTCAGGATACGAGTCCGACACTGAGATTTTAGAATTCTTGAAGAAATGTGAAGAAATTCACAAAGAAAATCTTCAACTGAAGACTTTGTTGGAGAAACTTGAATCAGCACTTCAGGTGAAAACTCTTGAGATCGACTGTCTTAATGATGAATTCACCAGAACCCTATCTCTGAAAGAAAAAGAGATTAATTCTCTCAATTATGACCTACAAAGGTTGTCTGGAAGCTCTGACAAGATTTCAGCAATGTTATTTGGTCAAAAGGCTTTTGGAAACACGAAAGGTTTAGGGTTCAAAAATAAGACTGTGAGCACAATCAACTCATTTGTTCCGGACGGTTATGGAACTTCTAATCACGAAGGTTGTGATAAACATGAGTCATCTCTACAAAGCAAACACTCTTCTCTGCTGTGCTCGTTTTGTGGAAGTGCAAGTCATGTTCAAAATAAGTGTTGGAAATTCAAGAAGAATAACAAAAGAATTTCCAAACTTCAAAATGACATGCAAAGGATGAATGTGACTCTGGAAAAACAACAAACACCTGAGTACAAGAAGAAGATGTCTAAAAGAATCAGAGTCAAACGAGGTAAGTCTGTTTATTCAGACCTCACTCCGTCACTATGTGACAAAAGATGTGAGCATTCGGCTCACTCCGTCACTATCTAAATATTAGTGATCTTCACATCCTCTTTTTAACTTGAGAAAATGAGGATTGCATCAAGGTTGCTCAAGTTTTGTATATTTGGTAATTTCTTAAGAAAATATTTTCTTGTTAAAAATAGATATTGGATCACAAACTGTACAAGACTTGTTCAAAGTTCTTCTAGGGTTTGGGTATCCGTGAGTCTACTTATATTCATTTGTGGTTAAAATTTCCTTCACTTCTCTTGTCTTTGAAAGATACAGTTTCATGGCTCCTGTAACCAGAGGTACCACAAAAAGGGATGCAGTTGAAGCAGTTAATGTGTATCTTTGTGAAGGAATCCGTTCCTCAAGGAAGAAGAATGAGAGATCTACAAATGATGAAGGTTCTTCCTCTAACTGCCTCTTGTCTATTTGTCATTTTGATAATAACTTTAGAGGTATGGTGAAGGATTTCATCAACAAAATAAATGATTTAAAATCTCGAATCATTTTATCTTTGGAAAAGATAGCTCACTATGAACATATGTTGTCTCTAACAAAGAATACCTTGGGTAGACTGAAAAGAGAACTTAGTGAGTTAACGGATATTTCTGAAGATTTGGAGGAATTGAACGATCCCATAATCAATGGGTTTTTCAATAATGAGAAGGAATTCTCTGTAGATGCTCTAAGAAAGCTCTGTGATGTCTAGGAAACTTCTTATGCGAATTTATTCTTGCGTTTTAAAGAAAGATAACTAGGGTTTGGAATAGCTATTATTATAAGTACACATAGCTATTGCCAACGTTTTCATCTTGCAATGTTTTTAGATTTATTTGTTTAAATTCTAAAGTTTATTTGGAAGATGATTTTTGCAGAATTAATCTTTATGATTTTATATATTGCAAATTGTTATGGGATATGTTGTTTACGTCCGTGAACCTTGACTGTCCCATATTTGTTCAAAAGTTAACTCCATTATAGGTCGATATGAAAGTATTGATAAAAGATAGAATGAACTTTTGACTACAAAAGTTAAGCCTTTTATGTCATTATGCAAATATTGATGGAAGAAAGGATGAACTTTTGTTTTCAAAGATTAAGTCTATTATATGTCATTGTGCAAATAGTGATGAATAATAGAATGAATCTTTGATTATTCCGCAGTATTGGTCTTTCCCTGATTCACATCTTTGTGTATGTACTGTGTTGCTCCGTAAGTTCTCTTATGTTGAGCATGGCCAATTGAATTGATCTTTTTCCTTGTGGATAATTCAATTGAGATTTTTGGATACAAATTCATGTTTTATGTGATTTGTTAATGTCCAAAGAGATCCTTCTTTTCTTGTAAAAGTAAGGTCGCTCTTGTTGTTCTTTCGGGAATGACATTTTATGGGGGAGAGTTCTTAATTGAACTTGTGCTTAATTGCCAAATCTTTGTGGGGAGTGCGGCTGTGGAATATTGTAGGGGTTATCTTGTATCTTTATAAACTCCTTGATGAATGCATTTAGTTTTGGCTATTTGATGGCATCTAAACAAGTTGGTATGTTGTTCTCTTTTGGTCATGAAGTATCTCTATGAAAATTTCATGAGGATCCCACTAGTTTTCGTACCTTTGCCAATTTATATTGACAAAAAGGGTGAGAATTAATGTGTAGTTCACACTACAAATACATATGGTTTACGGATCATTATGTAAGGGGGAGTAGTTTTCATATTGAGATGAAATATTGACTAAGGGGGAGTGATACATATCACCATAGTATTGTTGCCAAAGTTGTGATACAATTGGACTTTGATGCTGTATAATGATACTATGACACTGTATAACAATGATTGAGAGCAACTGTTTTCTCATTGTTATAGCTACGGATCTTCAACAATGATGATGCTTATTTGAAGACATTTGGAATCATTGTAGTACTTGGAAGTGATGAAGATTTCTATTAACTTTGAAGAACCAAGGAGATCAAGCATTTGGATGAGAAGCTACAAAGTTTATTTATTTTGTAATCCATATGTATTGATAGTTTTGTCACTAAAATTGACAAAGGGGGAGATTGTTAGAGCACTGCTCGGTCGAACTCGCAAGCGTTGCTATCTCAATCTTGTTTGTCAATGTTAGTGATCAAAACTATAAGTCTTGATTTCTAGTCTACTTATAATGTATCGGACTAGGATAGATTGTGTGGTTGACCATTAGACTTCACGACGTTCATCAATTGAAGACGAAGAACTACTAAGGAGAGCTTCTGGAACTTCATCAACAAAAGGTATGTGGAGACTGAAACTCATCTATCACTTGGAAAGTCTATTTCTACTTTATCTCCTATATTGAGACAAAAGTAATATTACTCCAGTTTTCGATTATACACATTTGAGATTTCGAGCTGAGTTTAACTCGCTTACATATTTCTCGAAATATGTGTTGGTAAACTTTCGCTTCAACCATGTTCATCTTATATTCTTGACGAAAGTCAAAAGATGATCATGAGAAAATCGCCGAGTAACATCTAACATGGTTTGTGTGATACAATCATTTGATGTAAACTTGGAATGTTTCGTTATGATTATTTCAATAACTTGAAAATTGCTTTGATGCTAATAACGTGTGAAAACGGCTATTGTCATCCTCTAAGAATGTTTCAATGATTGAAATAGAGTTTAGAACACTTAACCAACATTGGATTATAAACATGTTGTGCACTCTACATATGTGTGATCCATGTCCGGGAACCATAGTATGCATACCCGTATGCGTACCTATTGGTTTGAGAAGTCCGGGAACCTAAGTGCGCGTACCCGTACGCATACTGGCGTAAGGTTTGTGACCGGAAATTTCTGCTGGGTTTGGAGGTATGCGTACCCGTTCGCATACTGGCGAAAACCAAACTTGGTCCGGCTATTTCAAGTATGCGTACTCGTTTGCATACTTGAATGGTTAAAGTTCTAAAATCGGTTGTAACATGAGCAAATACATTTATATAATAAGGAATGCATTCTTTGCAAACCGTGGCTATAATGTTCATGAATTGATTCGAGTGAATCAAACCGATTTTGCTTCAATTGTGTTCTTTTATACTTTTATGAGAATATAGCAATTGAACAACTCTTTAACTAGTTTCATTTGAGTCATTTGAACTGGTTATGGTTAAGATGAATAAGGTTGATATGAGAGTGTTCAAATAGCTAACCTCGGTTAACTACTGTTGAGCCAACATGGTGTACACGTTTAGGTACGGTTACATAAACCTAAATGAGGGTACATTTCATTTGTGTATAACAAGCTAAGTTCGATCTAACGGTTGAAAGGTATTAGCTTGTATCTAATCAGGTTTTCATCTAACGGTGAATATTGAATGCTTTGTTACCAAGGTAACTTAGATTGCAAACCCTAATTTGAAAACTATATAAAGGAGAACTCTAGCAACTGGGAAACCTAATCCCCACACCTCTTGTGTGATACTAGTTACGACTAGAGTCGATTCTCCTTTAACCTTAGGTTTTCACGAAACCCTGTAGGTTAACGACTTAAAAACTTCATTGGGATTGTGAAGCCAGACCCAACTATTTTCTATGTAGTTGCGTGTTCTGATCTTGCTTTGTTCTATCGTATTGAGTACTATCTTCTCTAAGATTTTCTCGAGATTTAATCTCCGATAGGCAAGATAAAAAGTAGTCACAAACATCTTCGTCTCATCGTTTGTGATTCCACAATATCTTGTTTCGCTACCATATGATTAAGATTATTGTGAGGTGATTGATTATACTAGGATGTTCTTCTGGAATATAAGTCTGGTTTATCAATTGGTTCCTGTGCACCTTGATTTATCAAAAGACGGAACAAAACTCGTAGGTATTTCTGTGGGAGACAGATTTATCTATTCCAATAGACTTTTCGGTGTGAGACAGATTTGTTTATCAAGTCTTCGACTTTGGGTCGTAGCAACTTTTAGTTTTGGGTGAGATCAGCTAAGGGAATCAAGTGCGTAGAATCCTGCTGGGGTTCAGAGACGTAAGGAGCGCAATTGTACCTTGATCAGTGTGAGATTGATTAGGTCTCAACTACATTCCAGTCCGAAGTTAATTGGTAGTAGGCTAATGTCTGTAGCGGCTTAATACAGTGAGGTGTTCAAAGCTGGACTGGGTCTCGGGGTTTTTTATGCATTTATTGTTTCCTCGTTAACAAAACTTCTGGTGTCTGTGTTATTTCTTTTCCGCGTTATATTTTGTTATATAATAGAAATATCACAGGTTGTGCGTTGTATCGATCAATTGGTAAATCCAACCTTTGGTTGTTGATTGAAATTGATTGATCCTTGAACATTGGTCTTTGGTACCGTCCAAGTTATTTCTCTTATATTCAATCGGGCTCGCAAATTCCTATTTACTGATTGCGGATTGAATTGAGAAATAGAGATATAAAACTCTTTGATATACTTTTCTCTAGATTGAGTCTGTCTGTCTAGTTGATTCTCTTGAAAGTATATTGGAGTTTGTCTACTCAGATTGTCGAACGAAAAATTGGGTGTGGTTGTTGTACCCCCGCCTTTTCAGTTTCATGCTTGTTTCATTTGTAGATTAAGTTTGGTAGAGCTTGCGGGCTTTTATAATCGGTTGGAACCAAAATAGGTTTCATCATATTTTGTTGAAACCCTTTTTGGTTTCATTATATTTTGTTGGAACCATTTTTGGTTTCATCATATTTTACTGTTATTTTTCTTTTGCATCTTGACAACATTGGAGATAATGTTGTCTACTGTTTGCTAATGTAAAATTATTAAGCGATGTTTTCTTGGTGCTGCAGATATATACACCATTTATGAATTCTGAAGATCTACATGCTTATCAAGTGTTACAATAGTGAATTAGTGAAAATTTGTCCCGATTTTTATAAGTGACAACCAATGTTCCCAGAAAAAATGAGACATCATATTCTGTAGACATAAGCTTTAAGGGACACAAACTGAAATCATTAAAATCTTTTTTTATATAAACTGTAATTTTTCACCATTATGATTAGTCAATAACCATTTTACAAGTAGTTTAAACTTCAACAAAAACTGAATCTGCGAAAAGAATTGTAATTTTTTTTAGGCACGACATGCGAGTATTATTCTCTTTTGTCAAGGAGGATCTTACATGCCATCTTTAGTCTCATATTCTGCACCTTTTCTTGTAGATCATTTTGACGGCTTTCATCTTTTTCTTTAACTTTCCTTCTTTCAGAACATTTTCATAGAAAAGTTTGAAAAAGCGCCAAAATGGAGATAAAAAAGAGCCTTCATTGTTGTTTATTTTTTTTGTATCAAAGCCTTTATTGCAGGAGATTCAGCGCACAAATGATGCAACGAGCACCTATACAGTTATGTAACGTTCTTTTCCCTGTTGTTAAACCATATGTAAACCACGAGCACCAACAAAATTGGTTTTAAGCATATGAAAACCTTAACTAAAATGAAAATTTGGTTATATTAAAAAAAAAACAATAAGTAAAAATATCATACATATTTGGTTCCATCGATAAGTAAAACCATCAATGAAAATGGTGAAACCAAAATTGGTTCCATCAAAGACACCAAAGTAAAAAAAAAAAAAAAACACCAACATAATATATGTCAACCAAAACTGGAAATAATGAAAACCAAAACTGGTTCCATCAAAGACACCAATGTAAAAAACACCAGCAGAATATACGTCAACCATAAACAAGCCATAAGTGAAAGTGATGAAACCAAAAGTAAAAAAAAAAAAAAAAAAAAACACCAACATAGTTTAAAATTGAACCATGCATAATCAAGTGAAAACAATTTGGGGAAAAAAATGAAACCTAAACCTAATTATGCTACAAACAGAGTTCAGTTAAGGTTTTGTATCTTTCTTTCTTTTCATGTTGTTGAACCATATGTAAACCATAAGCACCAACAAAATTCAAGCATATCTATTATATAATTAAAGGAAAATGATGAAACCAAATTCATTCCAACTTGCAGCAAATTCAAGAGTAATCTATAAAAGTGTTCATGCTCACTTAGAAATACACACATTCAGTACAATTAATAGACATTTAAGAGTTCATTGAAATGCAAATCTCTGAAAATGAGTTCTTGTGCGGTACACATACATTATTATCTATGTAAGAATAATTTGGTAAGATGGTGAAATCAAAGTAGAAACGGTGAAACCAAATATGGTTACATAAAAAAAAAAACACATTCAAACATACTATCAGAATGGGTTTCAAACATATCTAAACCATGAATAGGTTTGGTGAAACCAAATTTGGTTACATCAAACAGACATCAAGCAAACACACCAACAGAAATTGAACCATGAATAATCGATTGAAAAAAATGAAACCTAAACCCAATTAATGGCTACAAACACACGAAAAACAGATGAAAAATCACTGTAATTGATGAAAACAAACCTAAACCTAAGTCTAATTATTAAAATCAGTGCATGTAGAATTAGTTGATACGATTCTCACCTTTTGGTTTACTATTTGGAGTTTGTTTCACTGTTTTCTTAATTTTTACTCTTTCTTTTTCTTCACTTGAGTTTGTTTCTTCACCATCTTGTGTTTTGAGACGATTTAGGTCAGAAATTAGGTTTAAAAATGATGCGATTTATGGTTATGGTTTAGATTATGGTTTCACTGGTTGAAGCAAATAAGAATTGAAGAAGAGATAATCGAAAATAAGTGGATGATTTTCACAGATCTTAGAGTTTTTAGATTTTAAGGGAAGGAGAGAGTTTAATGGATTTTTTATTTATATTTTTTTTCGTCGTGACGAATGAAGATGGACGTTATACGGTTTGTGGTTTATTTATTAGTTATTTTGGGCTAAATTATTGGAAGGGCTATTTAGACTGTTTAGATTATTTGAGGTTTTTGTGTTACTTTTGTTGGGATGGATTTTTTGTGGACGGATAGTGACACCTTTGGGGTTATAACCCACGACCTGTTTGGAAAACCCCTAAAATTATTTATTAAATTATCTCATTCAAATTGAGGTTTGGATTGTTACATAGCAGAAATGGTAAATAAACATACCCTCCTGTTTCGTCAATATACATTGCACACTGATACAACCAATTTACAATGTGAATTCGTTGATCTACATGAAACCAAATAAAATGGAAAAGACTAATCTTACTGGTATTTTGATTATTCTTGAACCATTTAGAGGCTTCTTCTTTGATAAGATAAAAATCTGCCATAGAAGTAGATTCCGCTAATCATTGTAATCACGATCCATTCCGATAGTCATTGATCTTCTTTGTATAACTCTTGATCATCGTCACGTCGGAATTGTTCGTCTTCAAAGATATGCTTGAATCTCTCATCGGATTTCAGTTAAAGAGCCCGGAGTCTATAGTAAAACGCACTAATGGCGATTCGAATTAAAATTATTACAAGGCATGAAATAGCCATTGAAAACAGAAAAACAGTAACATAAAAACAAATTCGAAAACCTAATCACAAAGTGATTTTTATTGAAACCTAGGAAGTTAACTATACAATTACAAACCCAAATTTACTTGGAAGATCTGATATATCAGATTCAATCCTAGTAAATCTATGAAGAAGAAGTTTTTGAAAAAACTAGGTTTAGATAATTTTTTAGAAAAAACACTTATGGAGAGAATTTTGCAAAAATAGGTTTAGATAATTTATCGTATTTAACCTTCCCATTATGAAAAGAATAGGGACGTATATGAATATCAAAGACCTTCCCACTATGAAAAGAATGGGACGGATATGAATATTAAAGACAATGAAGAGGGGATTATCCTGCCCATTATGAAAAGAATTGGGACGGATATGAAGATCGAAGACAATAAAGAGGGAATTTCCAACCGATTGAAAATCGACTTCGGTTGATGTTGCTAATATTTTTGAATGTTTCAGAAAAATATTTTGATCTCTTTATCCCTCAAGGTAAGTTTTACGGTTTTCGGGTTTAGGATACAAGTACCGTTAGTATATGTATTATGTGATTTATTTATGTTAAGAAATGTGATATAGATTTATTTACCATTCAATTTTTCAGGGATATTTTTTTCTTTTTATGCATGCAGCTTCATTATATTTTTCGGGGATTTTGGTTCAATTTAGTTGACTTAAAATCGATGTATACTTTGTGTGCATGTACCCAGTACACGTACCGGCATAGTTATAGTTCGGCAACGATTTTTGGTACACATACCAAGCATGCAAACCCAAAAAAAATTGTGACTCTTGACCTCAGGTTGGTACACATACCTAGTATGCATATCGAAAAAGTTCTGTGAACTCCTCAACTCGTTTTTGTATCAATCATTGAGAATCTCATTTTCCCAAGAATGTCCAAGCTTGCCTTAGGAAATCCTGGTTGAAAACCATCAGGTCCAGGAGCCCCCAAGGATTCATGTTAGATAAGGTTTGCATAATTTCTTCTTTGGAAGGGATTTGAATAAGCGATAAGTTTTTCTTATCAGAAATGCAAGGTTCTATTAAGTCAGTATGTCAATATCATATTACTTCAATTGAGTTTCTCCTATCTAAGAGAAATGTTTGATAAGAAGGGAGTTCACTTGTTCTCTATCCGAAAGTTATAGGCTAGAGGGTTCACGAAGGGAATGAATTGCGTTAATTTTTTTTCCTTTTTAAGGCGGCAACATAGAAATATTCTGTGTTTTGATCATATTACTTAAAGAATTTATCCCTAGAGAGTTGAATCATCTCTAATTTCATATTATTTACCTAATTCGATAGAAGGCTTTTTAGTTTACCTAAGTTAGGGGAGAAGTTTCTGGACTTATGAAGATACTCAATTTTGTTGTTGAGGCTTTTAATATTTTTATAAATGTTGCTGAAAACCTATGTGTTCCCGCGTGCCAAATCAGTGGATAACAGATAGAGGTTCGAAGAACGATTCCTATCTACTAAATTTTTTGAGTGAAGATTCAAAGAAGCTGAGACCACTGAGGAAAAGGTTGGGTGAAAAATCAAAGATCTAATACACGGTAAAGGTTTTTGTAATTTTTTCAAATCTGGGTTGGAATTAAAAAGTAAATGAGTATGATTCGAGCCTACTCTGGGTAGATGTCACCATAGGAAACAATGTTTTACAACATTTGTTTAAAGAAAGTACATATACGAACTTGTTTCATAATCGAAAGGAAATCATGAATGGTCAGGTTCTTTATTGAATATCTTTTGAATTATCAATACAAGATGACAAGGTAGAACCTATCTTAACTTGTTGACATTTGAGGTATAACCGATCATAGCCTATACTGTGTAGCATGTTATAATCGGTCACAAGCTACTTTGTGAAGCATGGTGTAACCGGTCACAAGCTACATTGAGAAGTTAGCTGTAATCGGTCACAAGCTACCTTTTGAAAGCAAGGTGTAACCGATCACAAGCTAATTTGGAAGTTAGTTATAACCGGTCACAGGTTACTTTGGGAACCAAGGTGTAATCGATCACAAGCTAACTCGGGAAGTAAGGTGTAACCGATCACAAGCTACCTCTGGGAAGCAAGGTGTAACCGGTCACAACCTTGTTTGTAAAGCATGGTATAACTGATCACAACTTACATTGTGAGTCATGGTAGAACCGATATCAAGGAGCAAAACCGAGTTTCCAATATTCACATATCTCTGTATGTTTTATGTGAAGCTTGAAATTAGGGTTTGCTGAGAATCTTCTAGATGTCAACATTATTTGAACATGTACATAACTCTTATCATTAATTGTTCAAAGATAATCCTTGATACTCAAGGTGATCCCATACCGAAAAATTGAAAAGCATTTAATTATGATTTTCATAATATATGTTTTAATTACCAGCAATTAAAGCATATCCTCTGGAAAATATTATTAGCTAATGTGATAGACTAATAATAGAAGTGTTTGTACCATATAGTTTGTATATGGGCTCAAGTGCCTCAGCCCAATAATTTTACCTAGTATTGGGTCATTGGGTAATAAAATATGGAAGGATGATTATAACCCAGTCAACAATTATCCTTCTACAACAAAACACTAGGTACATATTCAAACTTGGGAGCTACATATCCCCAGAAAAAGGAGGGATCAGTTACAGAGAAGACCAGGTATGACCTGGGAGTTACAGATCCCCAGAAAAAGGAGGGATCAATTACAGAGAAGACCATGTATGACCTGGAGTTACAGATCCTCAGAAAAAGGAGGGATCGGTTACTAAGAAGACCAGGTATAACTTGTAAGTTACAGATCCTATAAAAAGGGAAAATTGGTTGGGACCAGGTGAACCTAGCAAGCATTTGGTCCAGATACATAGTCAAAATGTATCCAGATGAAAACTGGGATGGATACAATTCCTCCAAAACCTATAAATAAAGGTGGAATATCAACAGTAAAGGTACACATTTTCTAATCCTTCTCTCTCCATAAATCCTGCTTAGAGCTCTTACTCATTGAGGCATCGGAGTGTCTTTGCAGGTACCCCCCACTTTCACCTACCAACAATTATTGAAGATAAGGAGCTGATTCAACAAGTAGCTGAACTTCTTCATCCACCAAGAGTGTATCACGAAGAATACTGCTAAGTCATCTAACGGCTGAAATCTCATCTTTATATACGAATCTCGAGGATTGTTGCAGAAACATTTTTGCTACAACATCTTTTGGCGCCCACCGTGGGGCAGAGAAGGAATTTTTTGGAAATATAAATCTAAATCCATGGCTACATCACAAGCAAGTCGGAGGGATGTAAATGCAAATGGGAGAATAAGAGGAACTCAGAGTGATGTTGATCACCCACTTCGAGAAGGAGTTAAAACATTACCTGCAACAATGGCATCAGGATGTCCCTCTGCGAGAATTCATCTACATGGAATAAGCAGAGGAAATCGCTGGGTACGTGTTACAACTCCATATTTAAGTGAAGGTACCAATATGAACAGATCCCCCAGGAATTTAGATCAACAACAAACAAATTATGGTGAACTATCGTCTAAACCCCCTTGTGATAAAGGCTTTTGTTTAGCTTTGCGTATTGTATAAGGGGATAGGACTGGAGCAACACCTGTAGATCTGAATCTTCGCGAACTGGAAAAGAAAAATAGATTGCTAAAGGTCTCGCTAGATAAGAGACCACAAGCAAACGATAACCAATACTCTGAAAGTATCACTCCGCACTGGCATGCACGACCTTCACATGAGGGTCGGAGGGGACAACACGTGAAGGATAATAACGGAAGGAAATATGAAACATCTAAAAGCAAGCTGCTGGAGCAAATAATGCTAGTAGATCAGACGGGAGTAACGATCGTAGATCTGAGTTTGCGTGAAAGATTACAAGAGTTGAAGAATGAAAACATACTATTGAAGGCCTCACTGGATAAGAGACCGCAAACAAATAATACCCTGGAAAAATATCACTCTCCACCAGCATGCACGATCTTCACATGAGGTTTGGCGAGCGCGATGGATACGAAATGGTCATGATAAGACATATGGGTCACGAGGAAGGCAAGCTCCTGAAGTAATATGTCAAAGAAAAATTCACATCCAAATGAGAGCTACAAAAGACATCACGCCGCCGTACCATCAAAACGACGATCAATATCTAGTCATTGGAAGAACAACAGGCGTGAGCGAGCAATACTTTGACAAACAGAAGCGAAATGAGTACCTCGACGAACGAAAACGAAAGGAGTATTACATCGAAAACCAACGCTCAAACAAGCACAAATTAGAGAAAGTAAAAGCAACATAAAACAAAGATTGTTGTTCCTTTGTGTCGCCTGCAAATAAGAGCCAATCACCTCAGATGTCTTACATGGGAATAATCTTCGATGTATTCCGACATGTATGCAATCTTGTTGTTACGCATAAAAAAAATAAAAAAATAAAAAGACGCATGCATCACATATGTGTGAGGATGGCGGTTGTCAACAATGACACACCTAGCGACATGAACATCAATTATCGGCGTCAGTTGTAGTACAATCAACATATTCATGCTCTCTTAACCTAGCATCGTAAAAATTCACTTCTCAAGTTGTATACTCGTACGAAATCAGCAAAAAGCATCTCTAACATACCACTAGGCCAATTTTCGTGTTACTTGGTCACCCCATACTGAGCTTTCCTAAACGCGCCCTTGGTCAATCAATCAAACTCAAGACTTCCCCAACGATGCAACTCATGGACCCAGCATTCCTCGTTGACCCAACTAGTGATCCAGCTCGCAATCCAATCAACAATCTGTTCTTTTGGATCGTTCCAAGTTCAAACTTGCACGAGTTAAAAACAATTTGAGTTACACACCATTGCAAAATTTACTTAGAATAGTCGAACAACTGGGGGCATCCGGGGAATCACCGTACCTGATAGATAAGCTAGCAGGAGGGAAGTTATATTAAGCGAGAAGCAGCAAAATGAAGCCCACAACTCGGAACTCCAGCAACTTGGATCAATAGTTGACAATTGATTTCGGGATGCATATTTCCGATGTTGGACCCATTCGCGCCTCATAAGGTAAGCCTAAACGATTGCTCAATTTGCTTATATTATTCGTATTTTCTTGTCATACAACAAATGCATAATTCACATACAAATGCACAATTCATAAACAAATGCATAATCCACAAACCTCGATACTAGCCAGAGTTGTTTAGTAATAACTCTCGCATAGCTAGGATCAATCACAAACTTCGGGCATACTAGTCAGAGATGTTAAACAATAACACTCGCGTGGCTAGCACCGATCTCAACTTGGCTTTGATTAGAGGAATAAAAAATATTCCTTGCACGGTCTTAGTCAATACTTACGCAAATTCGCGATCAAGCTAAACCGGTTTAGCACAGGCTCAAGAATAGTAAGGACCTTGTTCCATGGGCAATGGACCCCATCTCAGGGCAGTGAGAACCATACAAACTTGGCTTTGCTAATAGGAAATATTTAGAAAAATATTCCTTGCAAAGTCTTAGTCAATACTTGCGCAAATTTGCGAGCAAGCTAAACCTAAATCTGTTTAGCACAAGCTTAAGAATAGCAAGGACCTTGTTCCATGGGCAATGGAACCCCATTCTCAGGAAATGAGAGTTCGTTATACAAGTAAAAAAAAACGTTAAAAGTTTTGTTGGATCAGAAGTTAGAGATACAAAAAAAAAAGTTCGTAAAGATACTTTGATGCTGGAAAAAAAAAACTTTGATGGAGTTAAAAAAATAAAAATAAAAATATAATAATATGCATGAAGAAACTTTGTTAGAGCAGGAGCAAAAAAAATTTACGAAAGGAAGCTTAATTGGAGCGGGAGCAAAAGGAAAAAAAAATCAAATAAATTAGCGAAGAAGCTTTGATGGAGTCGAAATAAAAAATATTCATAAAGAAGCTTTGTTGGAGCTGGAGAGAAAGAGGAAAAAAAAATGTTTGCATGAAGAGGCTTTGTTGGGGATGGAGGAAAAGAGCGAGGCGATAAAAAA
>JAJJMB010013500.1:0-10280 GCA_023531105.1 Papaver atlanticum | reverse complement strand
ATTTTCCTTCAAAGATGAAAAATAATAAAAATAGGGGAAGGTGTCACAGGACCGGGCTAGCTAGCCATGTCCTGTCCCACACCTTTCAATCCCTTGTTTTCATAATTATTATTTCCCTCATCTCATGAAACTCCTCCGTTTGAGCAAAAACCCTGGTTTTTCCATATTTTCTAACATATTGCTCAAACGGTGAAAAAATCAAAAAGTCAAATGGTCACATGACCGACTAGGCTACTGGCAAAAAATATTAAAATATTATTATTTTTATAGTCTCAAAGTATTGATCAAATGGGCAAAGTTTTACTTGCTCATTCGAACAAAATCAAGAATTTCAGTCAAAGATCAAACTCTTCTGAATATCCAAAATATTGCTCAAATGCCCCCAGAAAATACAAAAACTCTCAGGACTGAGACACGAACATTATGGTGACACATGCATGCTTCCTTGACCGACAGAGGCCGGCCCTAAGGCTTGCAAGGAGCCGGTCCCACACATCTTTATAATTTTGACCTAATTTGCTCAATTGCTCATATTGGGTCCAAACTATTTTCAACCAACTTGAAATTTGCTCAATCGACCGTCATCTGGTCCCACACCACCAAGGTCCGGTTCTATGCTCTCTTGGTCGGTCCCACACTTCTCCATAATTAGGTTTTATTACCTAATGCTCAGACGAGCATTATTTTAATAAATGATTAAACCAGCATTTAATCATCCTTTCACCAATTAGTCAACAAAGGACTTTGGATCATGCTCACACGAGCACCTGGGCACTACATGGTCGTTCATCATCCCATGTAGCCGGTCCTCCTTTACTCAGTGATTCTTCAATAAATCACCAACTGATCAGCAAATGATCAAAATTAGGGTTTTGAACTGAATGCTCTACAAATTATAATTTTGAGCAAGTTTAAACACTAATAATTTTATGTTGATCCAGCAACCAACATCTTAATTAATTATATAATATTCGGTCAAACTACCAATATTTTAATTAATATTTTATTCGGTCATGCTACCAATAATTCATCAAACGAGCAATATTCGCTCAGACGAGCAATATTTGCTCAAACGAGGAATATTGATATAATTGTCAATATTCAATAATTTTACTCAGACGAGCAACGTTGCTCAGAGTGTTAATATTGATTCAATTATCAACATTCAACGATTTATCATCCGAGCAATATTTTCTCAAACTATCATCATTTTGATTCAAGAACTATACGTCATAACAGACATGTTCAATCCATGAATCTTAGAGCATTCGAAAATCATGCTCAACTGAACAATACTTAGACTCATCGTCTAACCAAGTCAATAACTGACTAATTAAATACACGTCTGCCTTGCAGACGCCACGTTCGTGAGATATCAATCACGTCACATGGGGGATATTAATTAGGGTTTTGGTCTGGCGGCCTACGGCACGTTTGTTCATCCACGATGAGAAACATGAGTAAGTTGTGCAAGCAGTTGAGGGAGTTAGCAAAGTAGTGGGTGGACGATCAACCAAGTCTCCACATGACACGGAACTGGTTTTACCACGATCTCCCACTTTCCCACTCTTTCACTCAAGAAACCGTCACACTTACTGGGATCAATGTGTTTACTATTCTGACAATATAAATAAATCCAAAATCGATGACAGAGGGTACAAACAATTCTCTCGATCGAAACTTATTTGCATAACTCTACAGTTCATATACTTGCAGAAACCTTCAACACATCCATAATCCTTGATCATCATTGATCCCACAATTCCCAGCTTCCCTCCTACAGATCAACCCATCTCCCTCTTTGTGACCGAATTGACTCTGTAACGGCCATTGACTTGGTTTAGGCCGGAGTCCTATAAATTGATCTCTCGAAATCAAAGCACTCCCATGCAGTGCATCTGTGTGAGGTTAAGCAGTTTGCTCGGTTGAGGAGTCTCGTCCGCACAATCGTCTCTTCACTTTCCTAAAAAACCAGCAAATCGTTTTTCCCCATCTACAGATTGGCGACCACAGTGGGAGATTAATCTTTCGGTTGCAATCTCAAATTCTCACAAAATGGTTGATCTTAGGTCAGGTTCAGTCACAAATCCTAACCCAAACAACGCTAGCACTAGCAACAATGGTGGTACTCTAGAAACTACTCATGTTTCCAACAACGGCACTGGCGATACCACTCCTCCGCAAACCAACATCGGAGAAAATCCTCTATTCGGCAGGTCTCCTGAAGAAATCAGAAGAAATCCACCCACCATAGGTGATCTCATGAAGGTGCAAGAAACTCTTGCCAAAAATCATATTGACATGGCTAACACTCAGAAGGAGTTATGCAATTATCTCAAGACTCTCACTGACAAGATGTCAGAGAAAACTCAGGAGAAGGGAAAAGCCAAAGAAACGTCTTCAGCTGCCGATCCTTAAGTCACTCCGATCCATGTAGTAGATGATGATGAAGTACACGAGGCTGCAGACAACCCACCAACGAAGGAACCTGCAGGCTTTATCACTCATGAGGACCTGGAATGCTTCATGGAGGACCAAGGAAAAGACAAAACACCATCTGTTCACCGTCATCAACCTCCGTATCCTGCTGTTATGCAAAGAATTCCTCTCCCGAAGGGTTACACCTCTCCAACGTTTACGCTGTACAACGGGACGAGGAATGCTCGATAATATGTCTATCGATTCCTGTAGGCACTAGGTGAGCACAAACACAACCATGTCGTCCGTCTGAAGGAATTCTCGACATCTCTAACTATCCGAGCATACACATGGTACAACAACATTGCACCTGGGAGCATCGCTAGTTGGGGAGAAATGGTTAATGCCTTCTACAGGAAATACTTCTTCGTCTCACAGCAGATTACTCTCTCTGACTTAGGAAGAATGGCTCAGAAGAACAATGAACATCCGAACGACTATGTGAAGAGGTTCAGAGTCCAAGCTTTGGAATTTCATGACCCTAATGTCACTGAACAACAACTGGTGGACTTGTGTATCAACGGAATGATCCCGGTTTACAGAGCTTTACTGGAGAATCTGCGATTCCATATTTTCTCAAAACTTCATGAAGCAGACAAGCGATCAGCAACTACTGCTCCAGCCTTATTGGAAAGAACAAGAACTGCAAAAGTCGAGGAACCATGAGAAACTCGAGGCAGTGCCAGGCGCCTGATCAACAAGCAGTACAATCTCCAACCTTCCATGAATGTTGTTGAAGGAAGCAAGAGGAAAGCCGAAGCACAACAGAATAAGAATTCTCCAACGTCCCATCCTACAAAAACACCAAGGAAGGACAGTCAGGACCGAAACACAAAAGTACCGGCTCAGCGTCAATAGAATGACCAGGAAGAACTAGACTTTCCTTTTCCCATTGAAGAGGTGATCGAGTTATTAGAAGTCTGGATTCAAGACGGTGCGATCAAACTACCTCCCGTCATGAGAGAGCCGACAAATGAAGAAATGAAGAATCCGCACTACTGCCGATTTCATAGGTATGTCAGTCATCCAACAAGTGATTACAGAACTTTGAAACGCATATTCAAATAAATGGCCGATTCAGGAGAACTGGGGACTGAAGGAGTACATAAGAATCCTCTTCCAATCAGAACCTTCACACTCTCTGAACAACCAGTCAAAGAAGCAGTTCAGTCATTGATCGAGCACATCTGCGAATTGCTTTATCTATCAAAGGCTCAAAGGAAATACATGTTTGCGTCTTTGAACCATATAGTGTCCAGGAAACAACTATACATTCCATAAACGCTCCCTGAGCCTCCAGTCACTGACAAAAAGATGTATGACTGGGGAATGCTCACCAAAGTCAATCTCAAAAGAAATGAATTCAAGCGAGCGTTGGTCGATGTTGGCACTGCTGTCAATATCATCCATTTGAAAACTCTCAGAGATGCATGCATCACTCGACAAGAAGCCACTCATGCTCCTATTTCAGTCAGAGATCATTAAGGAGTCTCCAGGGATGCGTATGGTTACATCACTCTCAAGATGAAAACTGGTTCAACATGGGGGAGAAACCAAATTTCACATAATTAGGGAGGACCCAGGATATGATATGATCCTTGGACGAACATGGATTCATGCTGAAAAAGTAACTCCAACATCTTCAATCGCACATTTCTCTGTTGAAGAAAGCTCCGATTCAGAAGAAATAAAGGATACTCCATCATTCGAGCATATGAAGAAGTCAAAGCCTTGATGGAACTGATGCAAAAACCTGAAGAAAATGCGCATGCTTTCATCAAAAGGTTCCGCACTCAAGAAAGTCTTATTTCCCCTCATACGTCCATATTATCAACTTTCAAACATGCTACCCTGGTCCTGGGACTTAATCTTGCTAATAACCTAGCACTCACCAAACACTATGAGTGGTTAGTTTCACTTCAAGAATATTTTACTAAATGGTTGAATGTGGAGCCTCTTTAAGTTGAGCATCTCATTGAAAATTTTATTGCTGAGATGATTAACAAGTATGACAAAGAATACCTCGGATATCCTCCTGTAACTTTGAATGAGTGTCCATATGTGCCACAAAATCAGAAAGCTTCGACCGCACGAGCATGGAACCCCATCATCAGAGGAATGCCGAATCAGCAGAAGATCTTCAGGGAACGAACGATCAATCCTAACAAATTTCATGAAGGGGATTTAGTTCTTAAAGCAACTAAACGCAATCTCCATTCTGCAAGAAACTCTAACTGGGAAGGGCCTTTTATGGTCGCTAAGTCCGTGGTTGGTGGATACTACAAACTGATCAACATGGATGGCAAGACCAGCGTGCCAGTGATACATGAGAATTGGCTCAAAACCTTTGACGCCTGAGGCATTCAGCGTCTTGGGGTATTATTTGCTCAAGGCACGAACAAATGCTCGAGACGCCCAATGCATTTTAGGATTTGCTTCCACCTGTATTTTCAACTCCTCTAAAATGTTTGCAATACTTGCATCCAGTATTTGAATTCAGTAATTTATCAAAGTTCTTTTATTCAAAGAAAAATCTCTATCAAATCCAAAAGAAAATCCTGAATCACTCACTTATCCAAAACCAATCAAAAATCAAAACCAAAGTAAAACCTCACATCTCTCAAAAGTTCAAGGTTCAAGAGATTATGGAAAGGAAACTAAAGGAAATCAGCAAAGAAATATTTTTGCTCCTCTGCAATTTACAGGTCTCGCAAGGCTGCTTTCTCCCGCTCCAACTCTTTCATCAACTGGGCGACTTTAGCCTCCTTCTTCATCACATCATCACTTGTCAGAGGTACATTCTTCTCGAATGCTTCCTTAATGGCTTCAATTCTCTCACGAAGCCATCCCACATTGAAACCCAGTTCCTCATAATTCTTTAGGTTGTACTCCCAATCAAAGAGTACATCTGGAGTGACGGTACTTCTAGCTATGGTTCGTATATCTTCTATGACGCGCAAGATGGTTCCCACTTGCATTGTCAAGAAGTAAGTTCGTTTGGAATCTTTGTTAACAACAATGTGACCATACCTCTTCCATAGCTCCTCATACATGCCAGCATACACAGTAGGAATGCTAAACCCACCAACTAATTCATGATACGGGAGTAACTCACCAACCGGAGGCACGCAAACAATCCCTGCAGTAGAATATTTATGCACAATCATGCGGGTCTCTATCATTGGAGCAACTTCAGCAGTCGTGGGAACAATTTCTTCTATTATTGGAGCAATCTCTTCCATTCTGGGTCCGGTTTCTTCTACCCCTGCTGTAATGGTGATTTGAGCTTCACTCTCTTCGACAACTTCAGTAGCAACATTCTCATGGAATTGAGGTACAAAAATGGTAACATCATCAACTCGATTCTCCACATGGTTTGAATCATCATTGGCTCCATTATTCTCTACTTCGACATTTGGCACCTAACATGAAGATTACGCTGGATTGGGACGTTCTGTAATGACCCGTCCCTCCACCGATACTGTTCCCACTTAGCCACTGCGGATATCCGGCAGTGTGGGTTTTCAACGGGCATCGCTGCGGTAATCCAGCAGAAACTTCCCGGATGGTCACCCATCCCTGGATTGCTCCTGCCCGAGCACGCTTAACTGCAGAGTTTTCTGCCAACTCTGGAGCCAATTGTGCTGAAAAGGCCTCGATGTTAGGAAATGACAAATCATTACTTATATTCCACTCGGCCAACCACTGCCGAATATCAGGGTATTACAATACCACCACCTTAAATTGGAGCCGTCCTCGGCTCCATAATATATCCGCAAGACCAGATCTCCGACGCTCCCTGCCCCTCATGAGAATCACCTGGACCAACCCCATCCAGCGTACCTTCCCACCCTCGGCAGGTGACCCATTGTCAGCTCTGATACCATTTGTAATGACCCGTCGTCAGCTCTGATACCATTTGTAATGACCCGTCCCTCCACCGATACTGTCCCCACTTAGCCATCGCGGATATCCGGTAGTGTGGGGTTTTCAACAGGCATCGCTGCTGTAATCCAGCAGAAACTTCCCGGATGGTCACCCATCCCTGGATTGCTCCCTCCCGAGCACACTTAACTGCAGAGTTTTCTGCCAACTCTGGAGCCAATTGTGCTGAAAATGCCTCAGTGTTAGGAAAAGACAAATCATTACTTATATTCCACTCGGCCAACCACTGCCGAATATCGGGGTATTACACGCTCCAAGCATGAAAATCAAAAGGCAATCATAAAATCAAGCATGTAAGTGAACTAACATTGTCTAATTTCTTTACTATGCATTCAAGACATGAGCAAATAGCGTGAAAGTCATAAAACGCGTTTTGCAACAAGCTCGTCTGTAGGGATTTTACACTGCCCTGTATAATACAACAAACTGAGAGCAATTGGTGCGTAATCCAAGGTTTAGTAATATACCATTCTCTTTGTATGGATGTTTTCTACAACATATCAAAATTTCATAACAATTGGATAAACGAGCAAAGAGATGTGGCCAAAACATTGGACTACATGCCAGCTGAAAAATTTCTGCAAGTCTCCTGGAAGTTTACTGTTTCGCCTATTTAGGCCCCTAAAAATGCTCAAAACTCAAAAATATTCTTGGACTAAAGCTTGGAAATTTTCTGGGCATGAAAAAACATGGGTAGATCACGAAAATCTGACATCGGACGAAGATTCTACAACGTTTTTACTGAAAGACTTAAGTCTGGATTTTTCTGGTGACGTATTTCGGCAAAATTTCTCATTCGTTCATGTGGGTTCTCATTTATTCATCCCCAAATCATCAATTTCATACTTATATGAAGAAAGTAAAGGGGAATACTTACTTGAGGGGTCTCTAAGCCGTTCGGAGGATCAATATTGCCGGAATCACCATTAGTAGCATTATTTCCTTCATTCGGTCCTAGGTTTTGAGAATTCTCCGTCTCACAATTTTCCAAAAAAAAAAAAAGCATTGTCAATACTTTGTTCATCCACGAAATCTCCTCCTGGATACATCAGCAACAATTATTAATATTTCATTCAAGGAGTGCTATGAACGATTATACGAAGAGGTACTTACATCAACTTTTTCTTCAACGCTCAATTCAGAAGACCTTCAAGGATTGATGGGGCAAAGTTATGAGACGAAGTAACAAACATTGGTTTCATGATCCTAATTGCACGGACAAGAAAAAGTCATGGTATAGGGAACGCTAACAACTCACCAAAGAAACAGCCGGGAACTTTACAGTGTTTGGTATCATTCTATAATCCTTACTTCTGGATTCTCCGCCCCGAAGACTTACTGCTATTTCTGAGTAATCCACATCGATCCGAGGTCTCACAGCAGGACCATCCTATGTATATTTCAATCTCGGCCGAGCGGAGACCATCTCAACAGTAGGAGGTTCTTTTGAGGGAGTCCGAGAAGCTATTACAAAGTCATGAAGGCGTTCAAGTTGCTGGGTCCAGAAACCGATATAACCTGGAGTTTCATACGTGGCTCGGTTAGAGCAAGGAAACATATATTCACGACCATTCAGGAGTACAACTCAGTATGAAGGATCTCTCACCATCACTCAGAGGTCCCAGAAGTACCATTTTTGAAGTTGCATCCGTAGAGATGTCATCTTTGGAAACATCATCTCTGGAAGTGTCATCATGGGAGTTAGTCATTCTTGCAAAGTGGCTGTGACAGATGCATAACATTTTTACTTCAGCACATCGTTCATACAAAGCGCAGGATTCAACAAAACAATGAATCATGGAATAAAGATGCTCACAACAACGTCTACAAAAATAGTACCTTTCAACTCTTACCTGTTTACGATTCCACTAACAGTAGTGATTGCGATACAAGAGTTAATACTTCAAAATTTGCTCGTCTCCTCGAACCTGCAAACACGAGCAAAAATTGTATTCAAAGACCAAAACTTGATTTTCCATTGCGTGAACATTCACTACAATTATGAAAACTCACATACAGACATTATTTCACCATGAATAATTGTCTACTTTCAACAGTTGTTCAAAATCAAAACATTGATTTTACAAAAATATATTTTAACGTGAAACTCACGTGAATTTGAAAATATATATATATATATATTTGCTCCCTCACATGAGCATACGTCTTTAAAATAAGAGTATATTTTCAAAAATTCATGAAAGCTCATAGACAAAAAATTTATTATTAACAGACGCATGTCTATTCAAAAAAATAAATAAATATCTCGTACGAGCATCCACCTTTGAAACGAGAGTTTATTCCCTTTTGTGAAATCTCACATATTTAAAAAAAAAAATTGGCTTCCGTGAAAGCGCATAGACGAAATTTTTATCATTAAACTCAAGTCTATTTTGTTTGTTTCTTAAACTAACGAACGAACAAACGTCTGTTCCTAAAACAAGGATTTCTTTTTTGGGTTGGGCCCGTAAACGCTAAACCGACCAAAACTGGACGTCTGACCATCCAAATCAGCAGTGCCTCGTCTCACCTTACTCATGAGATGACACTCTATCACACCGCCAGGGTCCTTACCTGAGCATTTGCTTGTACATGACATCATTGGAGCAAATCGGGGATTCTGGAAATGCCTTTGTACGACAAAGTTCGACTACTTATCTCGTCCATTGGAAAATCACCATTTAAATGTTTACTGCGGAACATGACTGTCCCCAACTAAGCAGGGGACTTAATGTTGATGGTGGATTTTCGACAAGGGCTAAAATCGTAAAATCATGATACTGCATGTTTCTGACCCGGCTTCAGGAACGCATGTGACGATTCATATTTTATGATTCGTGAACCGTTTCACGATCTCAGACTGAGTGAGCGTTCCTCTCAGAGCTATAATGAATATGTTTCTCGAAAGGCCTCCCCGGCTGAGCGTTCGATGCTTTACATCATTTCATCATCACCTCTACATAGAATCAAATGATTGGGAGGCTCTCTGGATATAATTGTTTGTTAGAGAGCTGAACGCCTTCAGGACGTCATGTTGCACGTTGTTCCCTGACTATGTAGAGAGACCGTGTATATAATCTTGATAATTGGGCGGTTCTCTAGACATAATTGTTTATTAGAGAGCTGAACGCCTTCAGGACGTCACGCCGTTCGTTATTTCCTGACTATACACCCCTCAGAATGAATATGATGCTTCAACTATCTCATATCTCGATTCTGCACATAGATTAACTCTAGTGTCATTCACCAACTGAATTCCTTGAAAATAATCTATTATATCTCATTACTCCGTTCCATGGCTATTCCCGGCTAGATTCCATGGATTAGTAATAGATAACCACTTTATCTCATTACTCCGTTCCTTGAATTCCCCGGCTGAATTCCATGGATTAGTAATAGATACTCAATTCATTTTATTACTCTGTTTCATGAATCATTCTAAGATGAATTTCATGAATTAGTTATAAATATCCAACAATCGGGCGTCTAGACTATCACCGAGTAAGCCCCAAGAAAATGGTGCAAGTGTACTCAACAATGATGCACGAACGAGCACCCAAATGCACGAACGGGCATTCAAAAATATGGACAAACGAGGAAACCCACGCAAAATAGGAAAGAGAAAATAATAATAAAAAAATAAAAGAGGCGCCTAAGGACCAGGCCCACCGGCTGGTCGGTCATGCCGTCGTGGCCGGTCCCCCACGCCTCTTCCTTTATTTTTTATTATTTTATTATTTTCATGATCTCATGAAGACTCCTTCATTCGAGCAACTTTCCTTGTTTGAGCAAAACTCACGGTTTCTCCATATTTTCCTTCAAAGATGAAAAATAATAAAAATAGGGGAAGGTGTCAC
>JAJJMB010013493.1:0-10504 GCA_023531105.1 Papaver atlanticum | reverse complement strand
CCAAATCAATTTGAAGTTGATAAACAACTTCAAGCAAAGTTGGGAGATGAAGTGAAGCATCCAACATCAACCAAGGAGTCTGATTCTCTTAAAATGAAAATCCGCAGGTATCTAACCGAACTCCTTCTTTATATGAAAAATTTGAGTTCGGTTTAGTCGATAAATTTATATAGGTAACCTAACTTTGATAAAATATAGTTCGGTTACCTTGCAGTTTCTATGTGGTAACCGAACTTTGATCTGTCACATACAAACTTGTAGTTAGGTTACCTCGCAACTTATACCAGATAACCGAACTTTAGTCTGTTAACATTTGTGTTTGATGTAATCCCATGTTCAATTTTATTTTATAAGACAATATTTTGTATAGCTAATAATGTGGTTTTCATTCATTAGGAACAAAGGGGAAAAATCTAATCCCCACGTAGCCGAAGATTTGACAACTCCAACCCCTCGCGGTAGGATACATTTGGATTTCCGAAACCGTGGTACTAAAAATGCAAAACATGGAGGGGGATCATTACAGGAAGTCAATTAAGAGGTGATGGAGAATACAATTGATAATGTTATTGAAGAAGAGAATGATGATGAAGAAGAGCAAGGAAATAAAGACAAAGGAAATGAAGAGGTTGAACAACAAAGAGAACACGTTAAAAATGTAGAGGAAGAAGAACAAGGACAGGGCAAAGAAGGTGAAGGACAAGAGGAAGAGGAAGGGATGGATGAGGAAGAAGAGGAGGAAGACGAGGGAGAGGATGAAGAGGAAGAAGAGGAGGGAGAGGATGAAGAGGAGGAAGAGGATGAAGTGGAGGAAGAGGAAGAAGAGAAAGAAATAGTTCCTGTTAAAGAGAAAAAGAAGCGGAAGCCTCCGTGTGATAGATACTCACACATTCCCCCTGATAATTTTTGTTTGCCACCAGTGAACCCAACTTATGGTACTCTAAATGATGGAGGGGCCACATTGTTTGGCTACAAACACTCATGGGATGCGAAGATCTATGCGACAAAGGTATTCTTTAAGTTCATTCTTAACTAACAAAACGATTTTTTTTGGGACATGTTTCGTCAAGTATTAATAGTGTTATGTTATTTTCGTAGGATCATAATGATGTAGTTCGTCTTATTCATCGTCAAAAGGCGTCGAAATGGGATCTTTCTTTGGAGTGTGACGATTTTCAAGCGAAGGTGAAACAGTGTGTGTTATGGAGAGCTATTGAGTATGCACATGTGGATTTTGACGTTGTTGTCGTATCCGCATTTCTCGAGAGGTATTATCCCGAGACATATACAATGCATCTTCCATTTTGCGAGATGGGAATTACTCCCGATAATTGCTCGAGAATAACCGGCTTACCAGTAAAAGGTAAATGTCTTCGAGAAGGTTACAACCCCTCGATGCATTATGAATCTCTTGAAGAATTGGCTCTAAAATGTCTAGGATGGGATGCAAGAAAGGCTCAATGTGAGTTTAGACGTTCTGTGAAGTCCCCTAAACGGGGCGATGAGTATAATCCAAGAGAGGTAAATGGAGCCTTCAAGAAGAAGGTGAAGAAATTCAAGTTGGTAAAGTTGAAGGAAGCATTTGGAGGGACAAAAAATAAGGTGGAGAAAGGAAAGTTGGTGATGGACCAGGAGACCCTTAGGCATCATGTCACCGCTTATTGGTTATATCAACTAGGAACCGTCATTTTCCCCGACACTTCTGGAAATAGGGTGGATGCACATTATCTACAGCTTTTGGAGAATCTCGATAAGATTAACAAATACTCTTGGGCCACTAGGGTGCTTGTTTTTGTTCTAGGAGAGATGAGCAAAGGGTTGAGGATTAAGACAACTCAAATTGGAGGTTACTTAACTCTTATTCAGGTGACCTTTTACATTGTTAGTTAGCAAATTATTCGCATAAATTTTCTGCTCCCAAATCAATTATCATGTATGAGGTTAATATTTTCGTATTTTCGCATAGGTTTGGATTTATGACCACTTCCCTTCATTGGGATTGGCTAGGTAAAAGACACCTTATCCCTATGACGAACCTACAGCAGGAAAACGGTTGTTTTTGGACGCACAAAAGGAGTCTAAAGAAGAGCAGTTGACTTCGTTGAGGAAGAAATTGGATAAACTTACGGTGAACGATGTGGTATTTGACCCATACGCCGTACCCGATGATGTCCCTATAGATGAAGAAGATCTGAATGGTTTCTCTACCGTCTTGGCTTACTATGGACCAATTTGGTATCCTAATGGCTACGCAATATATAATCCAAGGAGAATTCTAAGACAACTTTGTTGTGTCCAAATGGATCCCGATGTGGTGAATAAAAATTTCAATTTGGTGGTTCAAGGAACAAACACCGAGAAATATTTTGTTCCAAAACATGAACCAACTCCTACAGTAGGACATTGGAATGCACTTTGTAACTACTACTTATCTTTAGGTGATTGTGTACCTTGTGGTGGAGATGTAAATGCATGTGATGAAGATTATATGGAGTTTTATCAAGAAATTAGTCATCGTTTTGTGATAAATAGAAAAGAATAATCTAAGAATGATAAGGCAAAGGCGAAGGCAAATGCAAAGGAGAGGGATGCTAAGAGAGCTAAGAAGGAGATGCCTATTTGTGGTGAAGAAGCAAAAATGTTATGGGATAAATTGGTAAGAAAATGTCTTCTCTTATACTTCCTTGTTGTTTGAAAGTATTGAAAATATATTTACTTATGCTTAATATTGGAATCAGGTGAATGGGAAAAACTTTTTAGTTGCAATAAATAAACTCCAGAGCCTAGAAATTTATGCCTATTAAGGATAGCACTAACCAATCTAAGTGGATGGAAGCATTTTGGTTTTAGGAGTTGAGGAACCAATCTGAGTAGATGGAAACATCTATAAGAGTCTATTCGTAAAAGCACGAAGCTCAGGTGTTAGAAATAACATGATAGTTTCGCCATACCTCGTTGAGTCCTTTTCACTTTTTTTTTTTTTTTTTATTTTCTTTTTAAAATATGTTTCTCTAAGTGATTAGGTGGGGCTCACGATTCAAGTTGTTACCACTGCAAGGGTGTAATAGAGTGATTGAGATACTAAAAAAAAAAAAAAAGACCAGACCAATAGACCAATTGGAATAAATTTTAACACTTGGATAGCAATATGTGTGTGTTCTCCCTGTCTCCGTCGAAAAAACAAACGTTGAATCTCCTCCATTAATTCCAAAATATTCACAATATCTTTTATTCATGGTACGGGAATAATCAAGATTTTCATTCTCTGTTTAGCTCCTCCACGCGTTTTTAGAAGTCAAATCTCCTTATTTGTATCCATTACGGTCCAACACACTCCAAACTCGTGCATCACAGGCATCAAACTCACTGTAATTCATGTTATCCTGTGAAAATGTGTGTAACTCTGTTTTGCTCCATGCGATGATTACAACAAATTCTAATCCAAACAGACACCCATTACAACTTTCTATGGTCATATCACGTCTACCCATTAAGTTTTAGGGATTGAATCTCACTAAATCACGTCCAATAATCGATCGAAAATCTGACAGAGAAATAAGTTTATTTTCCCGCCAAAAACATTCTTTTGAATTTGAGAAGAACATGTCCTCCCCCTAATCTTGCACGGGTGTCCCTTGAGCACTTGTTCCTTGGCAAAAATCCTTATGTTATGTAGATTGGCAAAAATTGATATAATTTTGAAGTTGTAGTAAAAATGATTCGAACTCTAAGACTTGTGAAGATTCGAGTTTTTAAATTTAATAAAAATATACAATGATATTACAATTGGTGCAAGAGGTACTGGAACTAAGGATTCGGCCAATCTCCATAACATAAAGTAAACATGGACTCTATTTTTGCCAAGGTAGATTCTCAAAACATTGATTGTAAATGTTAAGCATGGGACATCAAATCACCTAAGCTAAGCATGACCCATCTAATCAAATGACAACCAATTTAATCAAATCATATTTCAATTAATTTTAGTGCAAAAGTCATAAAAAAAATTAAACAAATTTACCCATGTATGAAGTTCGGCCTCCTCCGTCGTCCCAGTGTTGGGGTTTAACTCATCATAATGAAAACACGCTCAAATGATTTATTTATAGCTCAAATGGTGTTTACAATGATGAAATGGAAGAAAATGATTACAAACAGAATTTTGTGACGCATATAAATTGTCGGATAATCACTGTTCTAAAGAACGATACAAGTGTAGTGCTGCTGTCACTGTAGCAATACGACCCTCACCATATTGTCGCTGTCACTGTTGAATAACGACGGTTTCGTTGCGTCTTATGTTCTTCGTGTTCATCTTCCTCAGCAGCAGCAGGATACTTTCCTGTAATTGATTTCTCCACCTCTGCAGCTTCTCTATCGACCCCAAACTCTCGACACCCTCTCTAAATCTCCCAGGGACTCTATTTATACCAAAAACAAGCGTTGAATCTCCTCCATTAATTCCAAAATATTCACAATATCTTTTATTCATGGTACGAGAATAATCAAGATTTTCATTCTCTGTTTAGCTCCTCCACACGTTTTTAGGAGTCAAATCTCCTTATTTGTATCCATTACGGTCCAACACACTCCAAACTCGTGCATTACAGGCATCGAACTCACTGTAATTCATGTTATCCCGTGAAAATGTGTGTAACCCTGTTTTGCTCCATGCGATGATTACAGCCAATTCTAATCCGAACAGACACCCATAACATCTTTCTATGGTCATATCACGTCTACCAATTAAGTTTCAGGGATTGAATCTCACTAAATCACGTCCAATAATCGTTCGAAAATCTGACAGAGAAATAAGTTTATTTTTCTGCCAAAAACATTCTTTTGAATTTGAGAAGAACATGCCCTCCCCCTAATCCTGCACGGGTGTTCCTTTAACACTTGTCTTATGGGGTGCAAATAGTAATTTTTTGGCGTAGGTAGTAATTTTTCCGGGGTTCCTCCGACACATTTTTGGGTTGCTTCCTGTGCATTTCTGGGGTGCCTTTAGTACCCTATCCTGGGGTGTAAAACACCACTTTTCGAGCCAATTTCGCCGCAAGAACTTATTTCTCTAAAAATACCTACAAAGACATAAAATAACAAAATAAATACAAAATCGAACACTAACAATATATACAATTGAGACATATTAGACACAATAATGCGTCTATCAAATACACCCAAACTTATTATTTGCTAGTCCCGAGCAAATTTAATCTACAAAATAAAATCCTAACTCACTGTCGCAGGCATCGTCGATTGCACTTAGCATGTGCAACAAGCCTTTAACCCATAGGTGGCCCTAGTGGCCGAGTTATAGTCCCGGGAGGGTTTACCAGAGGTGTACCCACAAAACCTTTACTCCAGACCCTAGCTATCTACGCAGAACCTTGAAATGGCACTAAAGAACCTCCTTGGTTGGCATACTTATTGATTATGGGAGGAAGTACCCTGATGCGAAATTCCAATTGCTGTACATGAGTTTGCACTCAAGCATACTAAAATTCATATATAAGTGACAGAGCTCTACTCAGATAGTTTCACTATGGACATCAATATCCGGAGTCAACAAATCATATGGATAGATTAAGAGATGGATATAGAAAAACATAGATGGTTTTGATGTTGACTAGGTAAACGGTGTTTTCTCATATCTGTCTGAAGGCCTCTGCCAAGATGAACCTATCTTAATGGACTGAGATACCGGTCTGATTAATATCAACACAACTGGCATACACAAGGGGACCAGTGGTCAATAATCCTAATTCTAGATCAACTCGTCTGGCATATATAAGGGAACCAGCAGTCGATTATTAAACACACATTTATTATTTGTTTATTTAGAACTAACAACATGATTAGATCTTGTGGATCCAAGCGCATGCTTTCTTGTCAACAGATTACATGGTAATTCCCGTGGATCCTGCATTCCACGCTTGTTTAGGCGACGGAGAGAGGGAGAACACACACATATTGCTATCCAAGTGTTAAAATTTATTCCGATTGGTCTATTGGTCTGGTCTTCTTTTTTTTTTTTTTTAGTATCTCAATCACTCTATTACACCCTAGCAGTGGTAACAACTTGAATTGTGAGCCCCACCTAATCACTTAGAGAAACATATTTTAAAAAGAAAATAAAATAAAAACAGAAGTGAAAAGGACTCAACGAGATATGGCAAAACTATCATGTTATTTCTAACACCTGAGCTCCGTGCTTTTACGAATAGACTCTTATAGATGTTTCCATCTACTCAGATTGGTTCCTCAACTCCTAAAACCAAAATGCTTCCATCCACTTAGATTGATTAGTGCTATCCTTAATAGGCATAAATTTCTAGGCTCTGGAGTTTATTTATTGCAACTAAAAAGCTTTTCCCATACCCCCAAACTTAAATCTAACATTGTCCTCAATGTTCTAAAGATGAAATTAAAAGCATGAACAAGGAGAAACTCTTACCATTTGAAGCAAAAGAGTTAAGGAAAGATATTACCGTGTTACATGAGAATGGGTTACCTCCCAAGAAGTGCTAAGTTTAAATTCTTCTGCCAGACATTGGAAAAGATTAGTCACCTCGAATCGTATAACAGTAATTGGAATAAATGTGGGTCTTCAAAACCAAATTGAGCTGACCATAGGAAACAACAATAAGCCAAGAAAGTGAACAAGTATCGCATGACCTTACCTAGTTTCCTGATAACTATCGCTAACTGCGGTTCAGGTTCTGGTTCTATGAAAGGGTCTAGATAAAATATTTTCATTGGCTGCATTTCCTCATAGGTGGGATCTGAATCATTAGGTCCTAAAGCCTGGAAAAACTCAAATAGGAACTTAGAAGCACACAATAATAACCTAAATAACTGAGGATCCTCTAAGTCAATCAGATTTGACTTACATAATTGACCACAATGAGAGTAGTGGTCATTCTTAAGTAAATGTGTTGATTCTATTAACCTAAAGTACTTAGGCTTAGTCTCGTAACTTAATATTCGATACATTTGCAATATAAACGTTCCCCCAGTTGGAAGAAAATTATTTGGTGGGAAAACAAAGTCAATCTGGGTATCATAGCCTGGGAAAACCATAGGATGGGTTTCTAACGACTGAACTTCTTCCTGGACATCACTAGTTTCTGGAAAACAAGTATGAAGGTAATCTTGTAAATTGGTTGAGGCACAGATATCAAGTCCTAAGTGAGGGGACTTCCTGAGAGTTAAAGGTAAGGCACTAGAAAAGTGATAATCACCCCCAAACTTAGAGTTTTCAGTGTCTCTAGATAGACTAGTCACAATCTCCCTAATTTCTAAATCATCAGATTCTTGGAAATGGTCAATTGATTCTTCTAAGTTATTATCAGGTAGTGCATCTTTACTTATCTCTACGGGTCTATCTTCTTCTTCTAAGACTATTGTTTCTAAGTCACTAGACTCTAAAACGGCATTTTCAGAATAAACTCGTTCCTCTAAACCACTATCGGCTTCGTAATCAAAAGGAAAAACTACATCGTCTAAAACGGTGGTATCCCTAATCAAATCCTCTTCCTTTTGAATAGGTGAATAATCATAAAAATTATTTGGATTTGAACTAGAAATAATATCATCATTACAAAGCTCAATTGGATTAATAGTTTCCTGATCACTATGCCTACATATTTCAAATTCTTCATTATTACTATCCTCATCATCATAATAGTACGAAGATGATTGAACCTTATCTAAATAATTAGTGTCTTTTATTCTAACCTCGTCCTCTAAATTAGGAAATAATTCACCACTGATATCAAGAGTAGAATCGGAAACACTATCTTGAATAATTAGATCTTTTAGAGAAGTTCTTTTCTGGGTCTCTAACGAAAGCTTCTGGGCTGACTCACGTGATTTCCTGACATAATCTAGGAAATAAGGTAAAGGAAGTTCACTCGTTGCACTCTCGTCCATAACTAAGTTATTCATTTCTGCAAACTTACGTGCTGTCTCAGCTAACTTACGTGTCGACTCTAGTAAAGACAAATTATTAGAATTAATCTCGTAAGACCAATTCGTGTGTGGATAGTACTCGGGCTCACCATGGGATGAACCATAACCTTTAAAAGATTGGCGTTCCCAACTACTATTCCCACCATGGTCATAAAAATGATGATGTCCATAATCAAATTCAGGTCGATATTCATTGTATTGGCTTCTATCATACCAGTTCGACATTCTTAATTGCAAGGGAATTCTACACAATCACAAGCAAGGCCGACTCGACCAAATCAAACCTATAAAATCTAGCAAACAACAAGCATGATGGCTCCACTTAGATTGTTTCTAGACCAGCTTCTACTCTTTCGAAAGGGAATTCGTTACAATCTAAGCAAACCTCTCTGGATCGATCCGAATAAAGTGAGTCGAAGAGAAGTAGGGGAAGCTCAGAGGATCTTTGATACCCCCACCTCTTTGGAAACGCTTCCCTGGGTCACAAGGAGGCTTTAATCGACTTACAGTAATCTTCCTGAACTTCAAAGTATGCTTAAAAGAGCAACCAATATTTTTCGAACGACTTTCCTATTAAGCGCGTTACCCTATAGGTCTCATTCTAGTCAATATTTTAGGCTTGGGTTCGCGTAGGTTATGTTTTCCTAAGGCGGGCAAGAAGAGAACGGTGATGAAATCCGAACCCTTATCTTGTATGGCCAGTCCTTGCCCTTTACTAGGAAATTAAAGTCCGTATTCAGTCCTCAACATATATTCACCTTAACGTAGACAGTATACCCCCTGACAGGGGATTCGCGGGTGTTTAGAAGCACCTCCCGTACCAGACGGGCGATGAAACGGTTGTAGTCGACTCGGGCCACGACTCCTATGTCATGTACGAACCCGAGGGGCCGAGACGATATCGTAATTGTCGTCCTTCCCTGCAAACAATTTATATTTAAAATTTTACCCTTCCGTAGGGTTTAAAAAATAATTAAAGTCCAATGTTTAATGTTCCAAAAAAAAATAAAAAAAATAAAAAGGTTCAAAAATAAAAATTTACAAAAATAAAGTCCTATTTACAATTTCTAAAAATGAAATCTAAAAATAAATAAAAAAATCTAATAAAATAAAATAAAATAAAGTATCTTCGTTTTTTTCCGTTCTTTTTGCTTTGTATAGCTTTTAGTCCCCCAGGTCTTTCGTCTCCAATTCCTCTTTGATTCAAAACCTGCAACAAAAAGACAAATACCCAAGAAACGTAAAAAAGAACAAAAGAATAAAAATCTAAAAAACTCTAAATCTAAAAAAAAATCCGCGTCGGCGGCGTCAAAAATTGATACAATTTTGAAGTTGTAGTAAAAATGATTCGAACTCTAAGACTTGTGAATATTCGAGTT
The DNA here is from genome assembly GCA_023531105.1 of Papaver atlanticum. NCBI lineage: Eukaryota > Viridiplantae > Streptophyta > Magnoliopsida > Ranunculales > Papaveraceae > Papaver > Papaver atlanticum. The sequence continues at coordinate 1,151 of JAJJMB010013493.1, read as the reverse complement.
TTTAAATTTAATAAAAACATACAATGATATTACAATTGGTGCAAGAGGTACTGGAACTAAGGATTCGGCCAATCTCCATAACATAAAGTAAACATGGACTCTATTTTTGCCAAGGTAGATTCTCAAAACGTTGATTGTAAATGTTAAGCATGGGACATCAAATCACCTAAGCTAAGCATGACCCATCTAATCAAATGACAACCAATTTAATCAAATCATATTTCAATTAATTTTAGTGCAAAAGTCATAAAAATAATTAAACAAATTTACCCATGTATGAAGTTCGGCCTCCTCCGTCGTCCCAGTGTTAAGGTTTAACTCATCATGATGAAAACACGCTCAAAAGATTTATTTATAGCTCAAATGGTGTTTACAATGATGAAATGGAAGAAAATGATTACAAACAGAATTTTGTGACGCATATAAAGTGTCGGATAATCACTGTTCAAAAGAACGATACAAGTGTAGTGCTGCTGTCACTGTAGCAATATGACCCTCACCATATTGTTGCTGTCACTGTTGAATAACGACGGTTTCGTTGCGTCTTATGTTCTTCGTGTTCATCTTCCTCAGCAGCAGCATGATACTTTCCTGTAACTGATTTCTCCACCTCTGCAGCTTCTCTATCGACCCCAAACTCTCGACACCCTCTCTAAATCTCCCAGGGACTCTATTTATACCAAAAACAAACCTTGAATCTCCTCCATTAATTCCAAAATATTCACAATATCTTTTATTCATGGTACGGGAATAATCAAGATTTTCATTTTCTGTTTAGCTCCTCCACACATTTTTAGAAGTCAAATCTCCTTATTTGTATCTATTACGGTCCAACACACTCCAAACTTGTGCATTACAGGCATCGAACTCACTGTAATTCATGTTATCCTGTGAAAATTAAGGGTAAGGGCAGATTAGTAATTAAAACGGTTAAAGGGTATATAGGTAATTGAACTACCCAAAGGATACCCCTTATAAGGTCACCTTAGATGGGATTATTGGTTTGTATGCCCTGAAAGTTTTACGTATGCCCTAAAACAGGGTTCAAATGGATTAACCATTAACCAGAAACACCCCACCAGAAAAAAGTGCCGAGTTTAGAACAGTGTGGACCTACTAGTTCTATCCTGCACAGTTTAGTTTCCCATAGA
>JAJJMB010013485.1:0-39607 GCA_023531105.1 Papaver atlanticum | reverse complement strand
TCATTTTCTTCATCCTTATCTCCTTCTTCTTCTTCTTCTTCAGCTGGTTCCTCTTCTCCACCTTGATTATGTTCTTGATTACCCATCTCTTCCACAATCTCTTGATTAACTTGTTGGATTACATTGTCAAAATTATCTCTATTGACATCATCTTGGATGACAACACCCGGTAACGACCCACCTCCGAACTTAGCATTTTTGGTTCCACGCTTACTGGCACCACAGTGTACTCTGCCTCGAGGTGTGGGAGTTCTCATATCTTCCAGTAAAGTTTGGTTGGATTTTTTTACCTTTGTCACTAATCAAGAAAACAAAAGATATTAGATTAACCGATAAATGATTGACTAAATCAGATGCAACATAAGGTTTCTCAGCGTAAGGTTTGGTTAGTAGCAAAAGTTCACGAATAAACCCAACTCTAATTTTGTGTTCCAGAGAATAGTTCGGATAGTCAAGTTTTTTTGCGAACAAACCGAACTCCACATATATGCAATTAGGGAAGAGTTCGGTTAGTCAAGTTTTTTTGCGAACAAACTAAACTCCACATATATGCAATTAGGGAAGCGTTCGGTTAGTAAAGTTTTTTTGCGAACAAACCGAACACCACATATATGCAATTAGGGAAGAGTTCGGTTACGAAAATCTAAAAAAAGAAATATACGAACGAACCGAACGCCACATATATGCAATTAGGGAAGAGTTCGGTTACGAAAATCTAAAGAAAGAAATATGCGAACAAACCGAACGCCACATATATGCAATTAGGGAAGAGTTCGGTTACGAAAATCTAAAGAAAGAAATATGTGAACTAACCGAAGTCCATATGTATGCATTAATGGTAAAGTTCAGTTAGAAGGAATTTTTATAAAAAATGCAAAGCAACCAAACTCCACATATATCCACTGAGGGTAAAGTTATGTTAAAGCGAAACTCAACATAGTGGGCAAAATAGAAAAGTTCGGTTATAAAGTTTCAACAGTTTTTTTTTTTTGTAATAATGGTAAAGTTCGGTTACAAAATAGTCTTAGCACTTTTTGCGAACCAACCGAACTATTAGTTTGGTTATCTAATTTTATATTTCGTAGAACCAAACTGTTCTTCGTGTTCTTCCTTTCAGGAAGTTCGGTTAAAAAAATAGGGGTTTTTCGAAACTCCTCCTAACCGAACAACACGCTGTAACTTCCATTTGAACATTATTTTGATGATTTCTATTCAATTTAACGAATCAAAATCAAATTAAAAGTAATAGGTTTGTGGGAAAATACCTGCGGATTTTCATAGTGGCAGTTTCAGGGTTCTTCTTGCGTCTTTGATAGACGATTATGAGTTCACCTTCCGGTTCCACTTCTTTATTAATCTCCAATTCACTTGGCAGATTTGCTAGATGTGCCAATCCAGGACCTTCTCCTGGAAGTCTTGGGGTTTTCTTTCGAAGAACCATTCTTATACTTGATTGATTAATCGACGATGAAAATTTTATGAATCGACGATTAATCGATGAAGACGGTGTTGAAAGGAAGAAGAAGAAAAGCAAAAAAAAAAATTCTACCCAAAACCTATTTTGGGCGGCTATAGGAGGGGTCTGATTTTGGTTTTTTGTTAATAGATTAGGATTAGGTTAAATTTATAGTTTGGTGGTTATTAGTTTAGTTTTAATCGTAATTAGTAATGTCTACACTTTAGGACATCCCTTATAATTATAGGGTAGATGGCCTTATAAAACAATGGTCCCCAAAAAAAGGATGGTCCCCAAAATATCGTTCTAAAAGAAATTCTCACCTTGGGCCCTAAGAGTAAGTCCAGTGGAAACCGGAAAATTAACCCATTTGGTGGTCCACATGGACCGGAAAATTCATTTTCTCAGAGTGGGAAATGAGAATACCATCGAAAATAAAGATGATCGGTCTTAACTTGGGATGCTCGTCCCAGATTAAACTGGGACACGGGGCAACATGAACCGAGCCTCGGTTCAACTGGAACCGATCGCCATAATATTCAACGACAGCGGCTACGTTCGTAACGTCAATCCAACGGCTATATGCCCATCCTACCTATATAAATCTTCTTTCATCCACCAATAAACTCACACAACTTCTATTTTCTATCTTCACATAAATTTCTTCGATATGTTCCTTGTTTTAAGTCTTTCAACTAAAAAAAATCTTATGGATCCTGATTTAGAAAATGAGGAAATGCAAACAGTTGCATTACTCTTTCTATAATAAATTAAATGCAACTACCAATTTGATGCACAAAATGTACGAGTACATAGTCTTGAACAAAAGGTCATTGCAGCCTTAAGGATTCTAGGTTAAGGTGCCAGCGGATACTTGTGATGAATATATTTGTATGGAAAAAACAATGGCATAATAAAATCTCACCATGTTTTGTAGAACTAGTCTACCATTTTGATCCATGTTTTTTACGACAACAACCGCAAGATAATGTCGACCGACTATTAGTCGAAAATGTGAAGAGAGGCTTTCTCGGAATGCTAGGTAGCGTTGATTGCATGCATCGGGTGTGGCATGGATGTCCTTATGCTTGGAAAGGTCAGTATAAGGGCAACTACTCAAAACAATTGTTGTTATGAAAGCGACGGTTTTTATGATTGTCGGATATGGTATGCTTTTTTGGGATTCCATGTTCAAATAGTGATATCAATATTTTGCATAAATCACCTCTATTTGAAGAACTGGTATATGGAAGTGCTCCCAGTGCAAATTTTACCGTCAACGAAAATGACTTTAGGGTTATTTACACTCAGATACTTGAAGCTGATAAGCACAGTGATAGAAGCATTTTAATGGGAAGCAGAATGCATGTAGGAAGGATGTAGAACGAGCATTTGAAATTTTGAAGAGGAAGTTCCATATAATTTTTGGATCATATCGTTTGTTTAAGCCTATAAACCTAATTAGGGTTATTCTCACCTGCATTATTTTGCATAATATGGTAATCGATGAGACCAGACGGGATACCAACTGAATAAGTTATCCAGATAAAGATTTGAGGAAAGAAGATCAACCCCTGCATGATGTTCCTGCAAGAGAGTATAGAATGGTAGAAGGGAAAAAAAATCAAAATCGAGGTTCACATTTAAGATTAAGGGAGGATCGCACTGCGCACAACTGGGACAAATTCAGAAGAAGAAATCCTCACATGATTGAGTTTGTTTTTAATTTATAGTTATGTTTTCAATAATGTTAGTTATATTAATGTAATTTGATTTGTGTAATTTGGAATAAACAAACAATATTGAATTTAAAACTAAGGACCACATTAAACTTAAACGAAGGAATATTGAATTTAAAACTAAGGACCACATTAAACTTAAACGAAGGATCACACTGAATGTACATCCAATTCAATGTTTAAAAATGAAAATAAAGGAATGCCATTACACTTGAATGCAGCTGCAGTGTCAATTTTGGATGTAATAGCATCACACTGCAGTTGGATCCAAAATTTAAAACTAAAACTAAACAAGTGTAATGGCATTCCTTTATTTTTATTCTTATCTCGATCATCTTCATCAGAATCAATGTCAACTCCAGTTGCGCGTTGTCGTGCCTTCTGTGCTTGAACTTCATCAAGTTAATCTTGCCACTATTCATTCTTGACACATCCATTCCTATAATTCCTTCCATGTGCGCATTACACAAATTTTGTTCAACCACCTTATCACCTTTCCTCATTTCTGAAACCATTTACTTACACTCTACTATTTTAACAATACCGATTTTTTCTTGTTTTTCAAAAAAATAAAAATACTAAAGGTTATATTCTGAAGTTGATCATTGTTTGGCATCTTGGGCTGTCTTTATGTTTCTTTTTGATCTTTTAACACCCTGTCCATCATATCTTTCTCCATCTTCATTCATGTTAAGATTTGAATTACCATGCGGGAATACGCCAGTTTTGGATTGAGGGTTTGAGTTTGCATCTGGTGAAGAATAAGAAGACCCTTGAGAAGCATTTGTAGTCTCATAAGGTAATTCATTTGGTACTTGATATTCATTTAATTAACAAATCAGAGTTATATTGGTTTAGCTTTTTGAGGATGTGAAAACAAACTTCGTGCTTGAAACTCATGGAGTATTTTCTTTGTCATTCCTCTCGAGTTTTTGGGTGTTGTAGTCTGCGTATTTATAAATTAGTTATTACAAAAAATATAACACGTTTTGAAAATCAATTTAACCATTTCAAAATGTGACTTACTAAATTGACTTCAGTATCACTGCTCACGATTTAACGAGTCATTTGCATCGTCAAAGCTACTCATAGGTTCATGTCTTTGTTGATTGCATTGAAACGGCATGCCAATCCAGCAACATCACGTTTTTTAATATTCTCAGTTTCCTGACTAGAAAGCTTATGAACATTCCCCCAAAGAGTATTATGTTGTTGTTGAGCATCATTGATGGAATCAATTGTAAATATTACATAATCTCTGCAAATAGCCTTATCTTCTTCCAGACTATACTTTGGACCGCGAGTTTTCTGTTGAAGTATTTTTTGATTGTGATGAAGTAGTCATTTTTTTTAAACAAAATTTGAAATAGATAAAATTTTAGTTGTGGAAAGTTCCTTAAGTTACTACAATCATGTTTGCCTTGATAGAATAGGTATGGTTGGTGCTTGCATTTTATTATGTGGAAAGATGGATTTCATTGTGAGATACAGGATGTTTCTAATAACATGATGCATTTGGCCACTAAAATAGATCATAGTAAACCCGATGTCCTGCTCACATTTATGTATGGATCCACTTATTTTGATAACAAAAAAGAACAATGGGGATTTATGATGAGGACTAGTGAAAATATTAAGCAGCCATGGCTTGTCATTGGATATTTAATGTTCATTTGCATGAACTGGTTGATTACTCTAGTGCTTCTTCTGAAGATAAATGTGTGCTCGAAAAAATGAATGCTTGTTATCTTATGGATCTGGGTTTTACAGGGAGGAACTTTACTTGGTCCAGTAATAAATTTGGTACTGGTGCTAAGAAATCTAGAATTGATATAGCACTAGGAAATCAAGATTGGAACAAATGTTTCTCTCATGCTAAAATTTTTCATTTAGTTCAAGATGGCTCAGACCACTGTCTTAATATGCTTTTGACTGATGTTCTCCCTAGTAATAGTTGGAGACCACTTAAATTTTTTGCTATGTGGATGAAACATTTTACTTTTAGAATAATGAAGTTAATGGCTATTATGCTTTTAAACTTTCTTTTAAACATCAGTATACTAGGAAAAGATTATCTCATTGGAATAAGGTTGAATTTAAAGATAGAAATATTAATAAGCTACAAAATCAATTTGATATGGCTCGGAAAGAATGCATTTCCAATTCTCAGCATGATCGGATTGTTAGTATCACTAAAAATCTTGATAATTGGTTTAGTATCAAAGCTGGTTTCTATAAGCAAAAATCAGGAGATAATTACAATAACTGATAGGGACAACAATACTAAATATTTTCATACTCTGGCCAATATGAGAATCTTTCAGAAGAATATTGATAGTTTATATAATTCTAATGGTGTATGGTATACTGACAAAACTAATATTTCTAATATGCTTGTTTCTCATTTTAGTGCAGTGAGTAACTCCACCAATTCTTACCTTTTTGATGATTTGTTTGATACCATGCCTACCATTACCACTGCTCAGGATAATAAAAACCTCACTAGAATTCCTATTAGTGATGAAATTCATCTTACTATTAAGCAAATGTCTGCATGGAGCTTTCCTGGTCCTGATGGTCTCCAAGCAGACTTTTTACAAGGCTAATTGGGACATTGTAGGTAATAATGTAGTTAAGGTTGTGCAAAGTTTCTTTGAATATGGTTATATGCCTGCTGATTTTAATAAAACCTACTTGTCTTCGATACCTAAAGTTGATAATGTTAAAAGGCATGTTTATTTTAGACCAATTGGTATGTGTAACACCATTTACAAAGTGATTTCCAAGATTCTTGCTGACAGAATTAAACCCTATTTGAAACATCCTATATCCCCATATCAGGCATCTTTTGTCCCATGTAGAGAAATACATGACAACATGCAATACGTGACAACTTTATAGTTTCTCATGAGATGATACATACCATGAAACATAAAGAGGGTTATAATGGTACTATGGCTCTAAAGCTTGACCTTTCTAAGGCCCTTGATAGACTAGAATGGTCCTTTTTGCTAGGTATTCTTAAGAAGTTTGGTTTTGATGAAAAGTTATGTAGATTTATAGAACAATGTGTCTCTACTACTCAAATTTTTGTGTTTTTGAATGGGACTCATACTCATAGTTTTTCTCCTACTAGGGGAATTAGGCAAAGGGATCCTCTTTCCCCTTGCCTATTCATTATTTGTATGGAATCTGTCTAGACTTCTCTTAAATGCAGAAACTAATCACATGATTTCAAGTGTTAAGGCTGCTAGAAACGCGTCAGGTATAACCCAACTCATGTTTGTTGATGATATGCTTCTTTTTACTAAAGATGTGATACATAACATTGCTGGTATTTTAAATATTTTAGATAACTTTAGTAAAATCTCAGGGAAAATGCTGAATTAAGATAAATCTAGTGTATATTTCAGTCATGATATTAGCCCAGCGTTAGATTTGATCTGGATAAAGAACTTAAAATGACAGAAATGAAGGACACTGACAAATACCTTGGTATTACTCTTTTGATTGGTAGAAACAAAACTAAAGCTTTCAATCCCGTTATTCATTCCTTTGGGTCTAGCCTTAAAACTTGGAAAGACAAAACCATGAATCAATCAGTTAGAACTACCATGGTAAAGCATGTTCTAAATGCTTTACCAACTCATAAGATGGGTAGCTTTAGGATACCTAAAACTATAACATTGATCAAAATTGATTCTATTAAGAGACAATTTCGGTGTGGACATCAAAATAACATGGGTCTCTGTTTGATAGGTTGGAATAAGCTAAGTATTCCTAAGGCTTTAGGAGGTCTTGGCATTTCAATACTGCATTACTGACTAAACTGGATTGAAAAGCTTGCTGTGGGATACTCTTTGGATGCAAATATTGAGAGCTATATATGGTAAAACTGGTAGTCTGCTTCACTTAGATAAACTTAAGGATGTCTGTCCTTGGTCCTGGAAAAGCATTTATTCTGGTCTTAAGGTGGTACAACTTAACTCCATATGGGCAGTTAGGTATGGTACAAAAATTAATATTTTGCTAGATTGTTGGATTATTGATTATAATAGTCCACTTGTTCCAATTACTGGATATTCTAGTCTTAACTCTTATAACTATGTTTGTGATCTCTTTGTTCCTAATATTAGGGATTGGAATATTGATATGATTAACACTCTTTTGTTCAAGATGCATCCAGTACTATTCTTGGTATGAGTATTCCTTCAACGAGTGTGGACTATCTTATTTGGAAAACAGACAAGAAAGGTAAGTTTTCTGTTAAGAATGCTTATAACACCTTATGTACCATTCATGTCAGTAATGCTATTAGTGGAGATACTATCCCTAAGGTAGTTTGGAATCAGCCTTGGCACAACAGAGTAACCTATAGAGTTCAATTATTTATATAGAAATGTTTAAAAGAAATAGTTTTATCCAGAGAGATAATTGCAAGATATAGGAATGATATTGAGACTCAATGCACTTTCTTCAATGTAAGTTTGGAAACTAAAAATCATTTGTTTTGCGAGTGCTCTTATGCTAGGTCAATATTGATAGGTATGAATATCAATATATTTGTTGTTATACAGAACTTCAATTTTTTTTGTGAATGGGTGGTAAGTTGGTTTACTTCTAATTTATGATAGTTATCAATTTGGTAGTTTTATTGCTTGTGAAAGTTATATTGCAGGTTAATGTGTACGATTTGGTACATATGGAAAGACAGGTGCAATTCAAAACATTAAACCTAATGCTCAAGGCACAAAAATTAGAATCAAAAACTTAGTTCAGCAGTGTGATCTTTCTATATCAACTACTTGTATTAACAGAACACATAATTTGCATATTAAGGAGTGGATTTCACCTGACAGAGGATATATAAAAATTAATATTGATGCTTCTTACCTATCTGATACTAGGAAGGGTAGTATTGGTCTAATCATGTGCGATTGTGCAGGGCAATGCTTAGGTGCCAAAGGTGTTATACTGGAATAGTAGTTGGATGCTGAGTTTGGTGGTGAATACTTTAAATGTAAAGCTCTGGACAAAGCTGTGGAATGGATTGAGGAGCTTGGATATAACAAAATTATTTTTGAGATGGACTGTGAAAATGTATTTAACTCACTTCACATCCAGGATATACAAGTTCATTCGCTTAGTCATCATTTAATTCATGCAATAAAAACTAAGTTTGCTAGTAATAATTTATGAATCTGCAAATTAGTCAGTAGATTCGGAAAAAATATGGCTCATGCTCTTGCAAAAAAAGCCAAAGTTGAAGTTTCCAGTTTCCGTTATGTTGGTTATTATCCTCTGAATATTACAAGATTGTTGAAGGAGGATTATATAATCTCTCGAAACAGTTGATCAATAAAATTATTTTAGTATTAGAAAAGAAGAAGAAAAAATATATAAACCATATTAACTAACCATTGAAGAAACTGAAAAAGTACTTTTGGCAATTCAACTAAAAAAACTAAAGAACTTGAAAAATGTGGCTAAAGGAGGTGATTAGGACCAACTATTTTAATCTGGACGGGTGCATCTCTCGTGATTCCCCAAAAAAAAAATTTTTTTTTAATCATGCATTTATTAATAGAAGATTAAGTTACAATTTATCGTGGGCATGTGGTTCTCACAGAGTCATGGAAAATAATTTGACTAATAAAACCGAGACTGCTTGGTCCAAAATTTTGGTTGATAAATTTCTCATTTGACTTTCATACACCGCATGATTAGCCAAGCCATCTGATTTCTGATTTACTTCTTTGTAGATGTGTTGGATAGCACCTTCTTTATTTCATCGATCATCCCTAAAATGTACCAAGGGGGGTTAGCGGGAGAGTTGATGAAATGGAGAAGGTTCTCTGAATCCATCTCGAATATGACTTTTGGCCATTGTCTTCCCGTTGCTGTTTTGGATGCCAAAAGAAGAGTCCATATTTCTGCTCTTAAGTCGGTCGTAATTCCTAAAGGTTGTGCTAAGGCCATCACAGTTTGTGCCTCGGAATCTCCGCAAATGAAACATGCACCTACAAAACCCGGGTGGCCCCTGGTCGCCATGTCCATGTTAATCTTTATCCAATTGATGTTTGGGGTTGACCATCCCACCGAGATTGTCGAAATACTTTTGGTGATTCTTGATTGGTTAAATATCGGTGAATCGCCTGGTAGCACAGGAGGCAATGTTTCCAGTACCGCAGAATATTATTGTTGTTGTTTTTGAGCACATACTAAGATTTCATATGGAGTTGTTTGCTTTTGGCGGTATATTAGCTCGTTCCTAGTCAGCCATAAAGTCCAGGAGCAAACAATATGGCTCACACTCTTGAAATTTATGTTTAAGCAACGAAGTTGGAAGCCTCCAATCTACCTTGGTATTTATCTTTTTTACTAAACAGCATTGTTCATTTTTTATTTTATTTTTGTGCTCCTTATAATTGTTGTATATGGTATTAGTTTATAATTGTTATATATGTTTGTTAGAGCATTGCTCGGTCGAACTCGCAAGCGTTTCTATCTCAATCTTGTTGTCAAGTTTAGTTGCCAAAACTATAAGTCTTGATTTCTAGTCTACTTATAGCTAAGTTTCGGACTAGGGTAGAAAGTGTAGTTGAGCTCTAGACTCCACGGTATTCATTATACAAAGATGAGGAACTACTCAAGGAACTGGTGGATCTTCATCGAATAAAAGGTATGTGGAGACTTGAACTTATCTATCACTCAAAAAGTCTATCTACTCTATATCCTATCTTGAGACAAAAGTCGTATTGCTATATAGACTTCGATTATACACATTTGCTATTTCGAGTCGAGTTTATCTCGCTTATATTTTTCTCGAAATATGTGTTGGTAAGCTTTCTCTTTGGCCAAGTTCATCTTTACAAGTGACGAAAGTCATGTTGACTATTTCAATATCTTGAAAATTGCTTTGATGAAAAATAGTGTGTGAATAACCTCTAATTAACATCCTCTAAGAATGTTTCAATGGTTGAAATAAAGAGTTTAGAACATGTAACAATCTTTGGATATAAGCATTTAATGTGTTCGCGCATTAGTGTATAAGTCCAAAACCGGGAACCAAATGTATGCATACTTGTGTGTGTACTAAATGGTTGATGGAGACTGGGTAAGTATGCGTACCCGTACGCATACTGGCGGAAGTTCACGACCGTGAATTTTTGCTGATTTTGGAAATCAAAACCAACTCAATCCGGTTACCTAAGTATGCGTACCCGTACGCATACTGGTGGAAAGTTCACGTTTGTGAATTTCTGTTGAGTTTGGAAACCAAAACAAACTCAAATCCGGTTACTTAAGTACGCATACTTAAGTGTGTTACTTTTTAAAATTGGTTTGTTCATGAACTAAAACGTTTATATATTAAGGAATGCAATTTGCAAACTTTGGCTATAATGTTCATGAATCGATTCGAGTGAATCAAAACCGATTTTGCTTCAATTGTGTCTTGTATACTTCTATGAGATCTAAGCAATTGAACAACTCTCTAACTAGTTCTTTTGAGTCATTTGAACTAGTTATGGTGAAGATGAATATGGTTGATATGAAAGTGCTCATATGGCTAACCATTTGGTTAATTACTGTTGAACCAACTAGGTGTACACGTTTAGGTACGGTTACACAAACCTAAATGAACATGCATTTCATTTGTGTATAACAAGCTAAGTTCGATCTAACAGTTGAAAGATATTATCTTGAATCTAATTAGGTTTTCATCTAACGGTGAATATTGAATGCTTTGTTACCAAGGTAACTTAGATTGCAAACCCTGATTTGGAGACTATATAAAGGAGAACTCTAGCAACTGGGAAACCTAATCCCCACACCTCCCGTGTGATACTAGTTGTATAAGCTACAGTCGATTCTCCTTTAACCTTAGGTTTCTACCAAGACCCTGTAGGTTAACGACTTGAAGACTTCATTGGGAATGTGAAGCCAGACCCAACTATTTTATTTGTAGTTGCGTTATCTGATCTTGCTGTTTCTATCGTGATTGAGTGCAATCGTAAGATTGGCTTGAAATTAATTTCTCCGATATGCAAGTAGAAAATTAGTCACAAATATCTTCGTCTCATCGTTTGTGATTCCGCAAAATCTTGTTTCGCTAATCGATTAAGATTATTGTGAGGTGATTGATAATTCTAGGAAGTTCTTCGGGAATATAAGTCCTGGTTATCGATTAGTTCGTGTTCACCTTGATTTATTAAAAGACGGAACAAAACTTGTAGGTATTTCTGTGGGAGACAGATTTATCTATTCCTGTAGACTTTTCTGTGTGATACAGATTTGTTTATTAAAGTCTTCGACTTTGGGTCGTAACAACTCTTAGTTGTGGGTGAGATCAGCTAAGGGAATCAAGTACATAGTATCCTGCTGGGATCAGAGACGTAAGGAGCGCAACTGTACCTTGGATCAGTGTGAGATTTATTAAGGTTCAACTACAATCCAGACCGAAGTTAGTTTGTAGTAGGCTAGTGTCTATAGCGTCTTAATATAGTGTGTGTTCAATCTGGACTAGGTCCCGGGGTTTTTCTGCATTTGCGGTTTCCTCGTTAACATAACTTCTGGTGTCTGTGTTATTTCTTTTCCGCATTATATTTTGTTATATAATTGAAATATCACAGGTTGTGCGTTGAATCAATCAATTGGTAAATCCGACCTTTGGTTGTTGATTGAAATTGATTGATACTTGTACATTGGTCTTTGGTACCGTTCAAGTTAATTTCTCTTGTATTCAATTAGACTCGCAGATTTCTTTTTTCTTGAGTAAGTATTGAATCGAGAAATTGAGATATAACTCTTTGATATACTTTTTATTAAGATTGAGTCTGACTGTCTAGTTGATTCTCATAAAAGTATATTGGAGTTAGTCCATACAGATTGCTAAGCAAATTATTGGGTGAGGTTGTTGTACCCCCACTTTTTCAATTAGTATCAGAGCAGGCAAACACGTTAAAGACCTTATAAGTCTGTGTTTTTATGCGATCTGACTCTATGGACAGAAGTGTTATCTCTATAAACGTATCACCAGTCTTCGATGGCTCAAATTACTTGTGGTGGAAAATTGCTTTGCGTGCCTTTCTTCAAGCGCGTGATTTTCAATCATGGGTTTTTGTAGTTAATGGTTATGATGCTCCCGTTGTGGCAGTACGAAATGCAACCGTACCTAAAGATATTGGTGCATATGATGCTGCTGAGATACTTGATGCAAAGCAAAATTCCGACGATTTGAATGCCATCATACATGCCATTACCCCATATCTTCAGCACCATGTGACTACGTGCACTCGTTCTAAAGATATTTGGGATATCTTAGAAACCGTATTTGAAGGGAATACCAGCGAAAAGGAAGCCAAGCTTCAAAACCTAAATTACGATTGGGAAAACCTTCGTATGGCAGATGAAGATTCATTTGATTAGTTTAATCACAAAGTGTTTGAAATTGTTAATGCATCCTTTGCATTGGGTTAGATTATTCATGAAAAGGACATTGTGATGAAAATTCTCAGATCGCTGCCATCTAGATACGATTCTAAGAAGCATGCCATCGTTCAAGGAAATAACCTTGATGCTCTATACAGAAATACGTTGGTTGGGAAGCTAAAGATCTTTGATCATGAGCACACATCCAAAATCGGAAAGGATGTTTCCGTTAAAGCACTAAAGAACACTAAATTACTTGACAAAAGTAAAAGTGTTTGCGTCTCTGAAGATGATATTTCCTAGGCTGATTCATCAGATGAAGATCTTGACAAGTCAGTCGCGTTGATCACAAGACAGTTTAGAGATCTTCTATTGAAGAGAAGTAAACGGTTCTCTAGAGACAAACCAAGATCATCAGTTAAACCTCACAATCGCATGTCTCTTAAAAACAGGGATGCTGACGAGGATATGCCACAGTGCTTTAAGTGTCAAGGTTTTGGTCATTTTGCAAATGATTTTCCAAATCGAAAGAAATACACTGGAAACAAAGGTCTTGCTGCAACTCTTGATGAAATGTCTGACAACTATGATTCTAATGAAGACGAAAAGTCAAGTGTTGCACTTCTTTGTGAAAATATTGATTTTGATAATTGTAGCAATACATACATCAATCTTGATATTCTTTCAGAAGGGAACTCAACCAATCTGGAAGAAAAAACTGACCTTTCCGTTGGAAACTCTCTTTCTAATTTTTCAGGCTCTACTATGTGTCTAGCAGCTTGCACATCTCGGGTACCTGAATCATATTCCATGTGGACATGCTCATATTGTTAGCTCAAGGGCCATGAACTATCAAAGTGTTTCAAGTATAAACACAAACTGAGGCATGCCAACAAACTTCAACGAAGAGCAAATCGATTAGCAAACAAGCTCAAACTTGTTCAAAAAACCGCAGAGGTATCTAAGATTTTATCTTCGTCAAAGAAGTTAGTTTTCAAGGATTTGTCAAGACCACTAGAGAAAAGAGTATGGTCTAAATATTTTGATAGACAGGGTTCAATGAATTCCGTTCAAAGAGGTCATGGTGGACAGATTGTTGTTCACCACAGCATAACTTGATTGTGTTGTTTGGTGCGTCTTGTCTCATGTGCCTGATCAAAAGAGACAAGATTATGCACACCTCAGGCTTTAGGAAAAGAACGTTTTTGTTTTCTCTCTTTTCTTAGCTTTGCTGTGTTTTGAAATCCTGGAATTTATACCGCTTTTCATATCTAATTGATATTGGAAAGGACTTTCCTGTTTAATCAATAAAAGAGGGTTAAAATTGACAATTTTGCCTTTTATAGGGTATGAGTTATGCGTACATGAATCCTTTAAGTGTATAAAGATTCTGTAACCCTACATTCCTTTTTTCCTTCCCTGAAACTCTTTTTATCTTAAGACTGCTTGTTGAGACTTAAGTTGTGATTTCCTCTCACAAACCCGTACGCATATGGATACTACAAGCATCATGTCTTCTGATGGAAAAGATGTTAATATGATTGTTAAGCCATCAATCATGAAGGAAAATGAAAGATCTCCGTTACCTCCAACTTTGAAAAGAAAAAGAAGGAATGTGAGGAAGCCAAGAGCTGTTCCTTCAAATTCTCAGAAGTTTTCTGATGTTCTTGAAGAGTTAAAGGAGGCAAGAAAGGAGATTCAACAAATAAAGGCCTTTGTTTTGAGAACTCTTGTGATTCAGAAGGCCCTGATTCGACATCTTCAGCCTAGAAGGTTTGTTGGAATTAACTCCTTTCTTCACGAACTATATGTTCCTATGGATGTTGACGACAAGAAGTTCGGAGATGATAAAGAATTTTTCAGAGGTCTCAATGTCTAGGAAACTTCTTATGAGAATTTTATTCTTGTGTTTTTAAGAAGAATAACTAGAGTTTGGAATAGCCATTATTGTGATTACACATAGCTATGTCCAACATTTTCGTCTTCAATGTTTTTTATATTTATTTATTTAAATTCTAAAGTTTGTTTGGAAGATGATTTTGCAGTATTAATCTTTATGGTTTTGTATATTGCAATTTTTTATGGGATATGTGTGTTTGCGTCCGTGAACTATGATTGTCCCATACATGGTCAAGAGTTAAGTCTTTCATATGTCGATATGCAAGTATTGATAAAAGATTGAATGAGCTTTTGACAAACAAAAGTTAAGCTTTTATGTCATTATGCAAATATTGATGGAAGAAAGGATGAGCTTTTGTTTACAAAGATTAAGTCTATTATATGTCATTGTGCAAATAGTGATGAAAGATAGAATGAATCTTTGTCTATTCCGCAGTATTTATCTTCCCTTATCCATATTTTTTATGTATATACTGTGTGGCTCCGTAAGTTCTCTTATGTTGAGCATTTCTGATTGAATTAATCATGGGTTCTCTTGTGGTTAATTTAATTGAGTATTTTGGATACAAAGTCATATTCTTATATGATTCGTTGTTGTCCAAAGAAATCCTTCTTTACCTGTGAAAGTAAGGTCGCTCTTGTTGTTCTTTCGGGAATGACATTTTATGGGGGAGAGTTCTTTTTGAACTTGTGCTTTATTGCCAAATCTTTGTGGGGAGTGCGGCTGTGGAATATTGTAGGGGTTATCTTGTATCTTTATAAACTCCTTGATGAATGCATTTAGTTTCGGCTATATGATTGCATCTAAAAAGTTGATATGTGCATTCTTTTGGTCATGAAATGTCTCTATGGAAATTTCATTAGGATCCCACTAGTTTTTGTACCTTTGCCAATTTTATTGACAAAAATGGGGAGAATTAATGTGTAGTTCACACTACAAATACATATGGTTTTAGGATCATTATGTAAGGGGGAGTGGTTTCCATGTGAGATGGAGTATTGACTAAGGGGGGGTGATACATATCACCATAGTATTGTTGTCGAAGTTGTGATACAATTGAACTTTGATGTTGTGTAATAATACTATGACATTGTGTAACAATGATTGAGAGCTTTTGTTTTCTCATTGTTATGGCTACGGTTTTTCAACAACGGTGATGCTGATTTGAATATCTTTGGAATCATTGGAGTACTTGGAAGTGACGAAGATTTCGAGTAATGTTGAAAAACCAAGGAGATCATGCATGTAGGAGAGAAGCTGCAAAGTTTATTTATTTTGTATTCCATATGTATTGATAGTTTTGTCACTAAAATTGACAAAGGGGGAGATTGTTAGAGCATTGCTCGGTCGAACTCGCAAGCCTTGCTATCTCAAGCTTGTTGTTAAGTTTAGTTGCCAAAACTATAAGTCTTGATTTCTAGTCTACTTATAGCTAAGTCTCGGACTAGGATAGAAAGTGTAGTTGAGCTCTAGACTCCACGGCGTTCATCATACAAAGACGAATAACTACTCAAGGAACTGGTGGATCTTCATCGACTAAAAGGTATGTGAAGACTTGAACTTATCTATCACTCATAAAGTCTATCTACTCTATCTCCTATCTTGAGACAAAAATCGTATAGCTATATAGACTTCGATTATACACATTTGTTATTTCGAGACCAGTTTATCTCGCTTATATTTTTATCGAGATATGTGTTGGTAAGCTTTCGCTTTGGCAGAGTTCATCTTTACAAGTGACGAAAGTCATGTTGATTATTTCAATATCTTGAAAATTGCTTTGATGAAAAATAGTGTGTGAATAACCTCTATTTAACATCCTCTAAGAATGTTTCAATGGTTGAAATAAAGAGTTTATAACATGTAACCATCTTTGGATATAAGCATTTAATGTGTTCGCACATTAGTGTATAAGTCCAAAACCGGGAACCAAATGTATGCATACTTGTGTGTGTACTAAATGGTTGATGGAGACTGATCGTGAATTTTTGCTGAGTTTGGAAATCAAAACCAACTCAATCCGGTTACCTAAGTATGCGTACCTGTACGCATACTGGCGGAAAGTTCACGTACGTGAATTTCTGCTGAGTTTGGAAACCAAAACAAACTCAAATCCGGATACTTAAGTACGCATACCCGTACGCATATTTAAGTGTGTTACTTTCTAAAATTGGTTTGTTCATGAACTAAAACATTTATATATTAAGGAATGCAATTTGCAAACCGTGGCTATAATGTTCATGAATCGATTCGAGTGAATCAAAACCGATTTTGCTTCAATTGTGTCTTGTATACTTCTATGAGATCTAAGCAATTGAACAACTCTCTTACTAGTTCTTTTGAGTCATTTGAACTAGATATGGTGAAGATGAATATGGTTGATATGAAAGTGCTCATATGGCTAACCATTTGGTTAACTACTGTTGAACCAACTAGGTGTACACGTTTAGGTACGGTTACATAAACCTAAATGAATGTGCATTTCATTTGTGTATAACAAGCTAAGTTCGATCTAACGGTTGAAAGATATTAGCTTGAATCTAATCAGGTTTTCATCTAACGGTGAATATTGATTGCTTTGTTACCAAGGTAACTTAGATTGCAAACCCTGATTTGGAGACTATATAAAGGAGAACTCTAGAAACTGGGAACCTAATCCCCACACCTCCTATGTGATACTAGTTGTATAAGCTAGAGTCGATTCTCCTTTAACCTTAGGTTTCTACCGAGACCCTGTAGGTTAACGACTTGAAGACTTCATTGGGATTGTGAAGCCAGACCCAACTATTTTCTTTATAGTTGCGTTATCTGATCTTGCTGTTTCTATCGTGATTGAGTGCAATTGTAAGATTGTCTTGAGATTAATTTCTCCGATAGGCAAGATAGAAAAGTAGTCACAAACATCTTCGTCTCATCGTTTGTGATTCCGCAATATCTTGTTTCACTAGTCGATTAAGATTATTGTGAGGTGATTGATAATTCTAGGATGTTCTTCGGGAATATAAGTCCGGGTTATCGATTGGTTCCTGTTCACCTTGATTTATCAAAAGACGTAACAAAAATTGTAGGTATTTCTGTGGGAGATAGATTTATCTATTCCTGTAGACTTTTCTGTGTGATACAGATTTGTTTATTAAAGTCTTCGACTTTGGGTCGTAACAACTCTTAGTTGTGAGTGAGATCAGCTAAGGGAATCAAGTACGAAGTATCCTGCTGGGATCAGAGACGTAAGGAGCGCAACTGTACCTTGGATCAGTGTGAGATTTATTAAGGTTCAACTACAATCCAGACTGAAGTTAGTTTGTAGTAGGCTAGTGTCTATAGCGGCTTAATACAGTGTGTGTTCAATCTGGACTAGGTCCCGGGGTTTTTCTGCATTTGCTGTTTCCTCGTTAACAAAACTTCTGGTGTCTGTGTTATTTCTTTTCCGCATTATATTTTGTTATATTATTGAAATATCAGAGGTTGTGCGTTGAATCAATCAATTGGTAAATCCGACCTTTGGTTGTTGATTGAAATTGATTGATACTTGAACATTGGTCTTTGGTACTGTTCAAGTTAATTTCTCTTGTATTCAATTAGACTCGCATATTTCTATTTGCTTGAGTAAGTATTGAATCGAGAAATTGAGATATAACTCTTTGATATACTTTTTATTATGATTGAGTCTGACTGTCTTGTTGATTCTCTTAAAAGTATATTGGAGTTAGTTCATACATATTGCTAAGCGAATTATTGGGTGAGGTTGTTGTACCCCCACTTTTTCAATGTTATTACTTTTTGCTTCGTACTCTTCTGTCTCTATTATAAATGTGGAATGTTGCATTTTTCTTATACCATTACATAGGCGGAATGGCAATTTCAAGATGACTTTTGACCCCCATACCCATAATTATGTTGCGCGGGTATTATCACAATGAGTTGATGCATCCGGTATTGGGAGATTAAGGGAAAAAC
The DNA here is from genome assembly GCA_023531105.1 of Papaver atlanticum. Classification (NCBI taxonomy): domain Eukaryota; kingdom Viridiplantae; phylum Streptophyta; class Magnoliopsida; order Ranunculales; family Papaveraceae; genus Papaver; species Papaver atlanticum. The sequence goes on along the minus strand of JAJJMB010013485.1, from coordinate 21,123 downwards.
CGGAAAAACAAGGGATATTTATAAAATAAAAGAAAATCTTAATCTCAGGGATTTCACGTATTTGGCTATTCCTCTTATATATGTGGTACAGAGAGAGTAATTTCACCAAAAACACAAAAAGATGCTCATGGTTTTGTCGAATCTCAACAACAAAAAACATCCTTGATTCCTCAATTATAAAATGGCAGATGAGTGAAAAATCTTTATCATCTTTAAGAGATTGTTTGGGTATCAGAAGCAAAAGTGACCCCAAAATCAAATACAAGAACACTTAATTTATTTCCTTAAAAAGTTAAGTTTTTTTTTTTTTTTAATTTTGTTTTTGGTCTCTAAAAGCCATTATGAATTGGTGTTGCTCTCTTCTGTCTTAGAAAAAAAAAACTCAAAAACTTTTCAAGTAGCCTACCCTTTGATCCGATCTAGTCTGTTTTGGACTAGATCTGAGTAAAGAAATTGTTTTATTTATATTATTATTAGTTTTTAGGGTAGCATTTTAGGATTAGATCTGAGCAAAGAAATTGTTTTATTTATATTATTATTAGTTTTTAGAGTAGCATTTTAATTTTGCCATGATCTTGATGTTGTTTGACATTTTTCTCGTTTTTGGAGCGATTATATATTCGCTTTTGTGCGATTATGTTTTCATTTTTATGGTGACTCTATCTTCGTTTCCAAGGTGATTATTTCTAGGTATTTTGGTTGATATGTGGTTTGTTATTTTGGATTATTCAAGAACATCAGTGATTCAACTCGGCAGCGCTGCGATTTCACTTTCAATCCAAGAGGTTTAGGGTATCCGGGTTCATCTCAATCTATGGTTAGAGCAAATTACTTCTCTATTTCAGAAGCATCTCTTTTTGCAGAAGACAACTATCTTAAATGGTCGGATTTTATTCCGGTTTATACCATCCTTCATCCTCCCTACAAAATTGGATACTATATATTGCAGTTCATCGCTCTTTCTCTTCGCAATTTATTCGTAATTTGTATATTTATTTATATTTGGATTTTATTTTTCTTGTTTTATGATGTTCTTGATTATCTTGTAAATATCCATGTAACCTCTATTTTGCCATGAAATAAAATGTTAAATGATATTAAAAAAAAAAAAAAAAAAAAAAAAAAAAAAAAAAAATTGGGTGTCACCAAATCAATTCTTGGCTGCCTTAATTAATACGAAATGTAACTTCTCAGTTCTCTCACATCACATGTAACCAAACACCTTTAAGGCCAAGAACTATGGTGCAGGGCATCCCTTCCCTATCCCTCAAATAAAGGGAAGGGATATCACAAGGAAGGCAACCTCACTATGGTTCCCTCTTTTCCCTTCCCTACACCATACGGCTACTCAGCAGCAGTATGAATAGTTCCATACTCAGTCAACTCGTTGACTTGACCAATACGGCTACTGAGTAGCCGTATTCTAGGTATAAGTCATCATAAACAAGTTTGCTTGGACATTTCTTCTTCTTCTTTATTGTTTTCCTCTATACAACCCCTTTTGATTTGAAGACTCTTGGGTGCGATTCAGGAGCTAAAATTCAATGGGTTTGTTCCTTACTACCCGGTAAACTATTTACTTTTTTCAATTTCGAGTTTCATCAACAAAATCTTCCAAGGTGAGTGTTTCTAATTTTAGGGTTTAAATTTAATTTGATTTTGATCATGATTAAATTGGAGATATTAGGTTGATTATAATGTCTCCTTGAATGTTGTTTAAAAGTTTGAGACATTGTTGATTGAATTTATCATATTTTGTTGATTGAATCAAAGTGGTTGTTGTTTATGATTGATTTTTGATTTGGATATGGTATTGTTATTGATAATTTTTGATTTATGGATGATTAAATGAAGTTGTATTATGTCTAGGATAGATTGTTGGCAGAGAAATTGCATTGGGATGGATAATTTTGGATTGATTGATGATTTTGTTGTAATGTGATAGATAATGTGGCTAAGATTTTTTGTTGCTTGAGACAATACACTATAGAATTTTTCTTAAATATTGTTTTGTGATGATTTTGTGCATATGTGTGTTGTAGATGTACTCCGATAATTTTCAACAAATTATGGATGATAGAATTCCGGTTTCTTCAAAATATCATAGTGAGCATAAAGTGAAATTCCCAAACTCGACAGATAAGAGGAGTAAACCACTGAAACATCGAAGTAGTGTAAGCAGTCTTCATGAAATGTATACCGAAATTTGTAGATTTCCACATGCTAAACAACTTGTAGACGACTGTGGGTTTGGTTCAATTTTCAAAATACATTATCTAAAACTACAAGACAACTGCCTAACTAGTGGTATATTTGAAAGGTGGTGGCATACCACCAGTACTTTTCACTTCCTTAGTTTTGAAATAGGGTTTACCCCATTAGACTTCACATAACTTACGGAATTCCTATTGGCCAAAGAAATCCCATATCATTGGAAGAAATGAGTATTGACCAATTGCATGAGATTGCTGCCGAAACCATAGATTTTTTGCTCCCATATATTGACGCGAAATCTACATCAAGAAGAAGGAGAGGACAAGAATATAGAGAAATAACAGAAATACAAGAGGTTGGACAAGAAGACTTAGTCGACTTGAGAAAAAAAGTTGTGATTAGAGGCAAGGGGATCAAGAAAAGTTTGATTAAATTTTTTCTTGACCATAGAGTCGGCCTAGACAACGATGTTGTATTTCAGGAGCAAATTGCAAGATGGTTTTTGATGTGGTGTTTTGGGAATGTTCTTTTCCCAAACAAGAACAATGTTGTTGAGATTAAATGGCTAAGTATAACGAGGGATTTAAATGTGCTGCGTTCTTGTGATTGGGGTTCGGCGTTGTACGGTAGTATTTTATGCGCATGAATACTGGAGTAACGAGCAACTCGCCTGAGTTGCAGTTCTTTTCGTATCCATTGATGGTAAAAATTCATACTCACTTCTAATCTTACTTTGTTTACTTATTTATTATTGGTGACCGTATAATGCAATTAGTCGTTAATAATAACTAATAATGTTGCAGCCTTGGTTCTGGTCATATTTCCGATGTCTATTTCCCTATGCAAAGTCGGAGAATGAGTTACTTACAGATCTGTGGCTGGCGGGTAGGTTATATGATGAAGACCAAAGAGACTTGAACAGAGGCGCACATAGTGATACAGGTCATTCACCGGATAGACAACTTCTCATTCAATTCTGTGGTATGGTCGTCGTGGGAGGACAGTGAATGGAAAACTAACCCCGAGGTGGTAGAGGCTACACGAATCTTTGTAACACGGAGGGTCTTTTATGATCCATTTAGTCACAACGCCTTGTACCTGGGCGAACGGTGTCTCAAACAAGTTCTTGGAATGACGGTAATACCGTGCAATCCTCTTGATTCAACAGTAGACATCAACACCCACTACTTGTACGCCAACACTGATCTTAATCCCTTGCATTATGTGGAAGTATCCGATCATGAGTATAAGCTGTGGTGGAGCAAGAGGTCAGTTAGGAAGTACTCAGGTTTAATTGTACATGAAGGAAACAGAGATGTGTATGGTACGCAAGATCCCGATACTTAGGTACGCCGACCAGCACCGCTACGGAAATGCACATACACAGAAGAGTTGGAGCCCGTCGATCGTCATCTGTTCCCATATCCATCAAAAAATACGACAGCTCGAATATGCGGCCCGGAATTTAAGGAGGTTGATATACCTATTGGAATGGAGTATTTGGGACAGTATCCTAAACCCAATTATAATGTCAATTTGGGTACAGCTGTGAGTATCATATGTCCTTTAATTCTTATATTTTTTATTTATGAAAAATATTTAAACTGATGTCGGTGTTTACTGTATATAGGAGATGTGGTGCGAGGCATATCAGGATGTGCAACAACAATACATGGCTCTACAACAATTCTATTTCCACCACACAAAGGAACTGCAACACAAAATAAAATACGACTCAGATTTTCGTCAGAGATATGTCAGAGAGTATGTACCACCACATACATGTGAGTCATCTACCCAGGCCAGTCTCGTGATTCGGGAGCGTCGACGAGTTCTTTTGTGCCAAACAGTCAAGAAGATTCTTTATACCATCCTTATAATTTGTCTGAACAACTCAATCAAAGTACAACAACGTACCAACATCAGGGTAACGATCCATGGTTTTAAATGAAAACGGCTAGTTTTTTTTTTACTTTTTAACGGATATCTTTATATTTTATATGTACTTGTCATTTTCACTGTATAACGACTACTTTTTTGGTTTAATTTGTAGTGGTAATTTTTACTGTATAACGGCAATATTTTTTTTAAAATCTACATGCTCTCATCATATCTCTATATATAGCAAATCATTTTCCAAATGAAGCTATCCACACATTCGATTATATTTTGTTTTATAAAATGAGATTCAGCAAAGAAGAAGATGTTGCTCTTGCGCAAGCATGGATTGAAGCAAAAAAAAATATTCTGAACACAGTTCAAGCCACTAGCAACCAATTCTAGAAGAGTGTATTGAATTTTTTTTGATAACATATCCGGAAATCCAAATGCAAGAGACAAAGGAGGTCTTAAAGCTAGGTGGAGCAAGATCAACAAGGAGGTCATCACTTTTGTCACGATTCAGGCCGAAGTTAACATACGTAATCCTGGAATGTCATATGAACAAAGGGTAAGAATTTTATAAAACAAGTTTCTATTATTTCAATCAAATTATTTTAAGTTAAGTTTTTTTTAAAAAAAAATCAGAAAAGTGCTGCTCGTTTAGACTATCTTAACCAGACAGGTGACAATTTTACTCATGATGAATGTTATCAGCTATTGAAAGCAAGTTATGATACCTACAATCCCGACGAAATATAGCTTTATCGCCAAGATGTTCTCGCATCAGATGTTGATCAAGTCTTCAGAATAACAATTCCTGAAGAATGATTATATTTGAATGTTTTATCTTATATTTATGTAATCTTATGTCTTTATATGTTTCTGCATCAGATGTTAATCAAGTCTTCGGAATAACAATCCTGAAGAATGATTATATTTGAATGTTTTATCTTATATTTATGTAATCTTCAGTCTTTATGTGTTTCTGCATCAGTGTTAATCAAGTCTTCGGAATAACAATCCTGAAGAATGATTATATTTGAATGTTTTATCTTATATTTATATAAACTTTTATCCTTAAGTGTTGTTGTAATCTAGATATGATCTTATGTTATATCTTTTATTTAATTAAAGTTTAACATAACAAAAATTGAAATCTCAACTAAATAGACAACAAGATTACAACTATTGAATAAAAATCCAAATCACTTGTCGTAGTAATCACGGTTGCACTTAGCACGTGCAACAAGCCTTTAAACCCCTAGGTGACCCTAGTGGACGAGTTATAGTCTCGTGAGGGTTTACACATAGATTTACCCACAAAATCTACACAAACATTTTTTATACTTTCAATCTTCATTGGATGAACCTGATGAATTGTCCGGCGATTGATACTCTGGGATTTTGGATACCATGAAATTGTAGCTTCCATCAAATGTGAATGCTTCCCCCTTTTCCTCAAAATAACGTGCTTTAACGACTCCATGCTATAATAACACAACACAATATACTTATTGATATAATTTAAAATCCATCAAATTAGCTTTCTACGAAAACAGTTCTAAAATACTTACAAATTGTTGAGGGGACAGGCTAATATGGCTAGCGTTGAAGATTCGTTGTTGAATAGCTATAAAATCGCAAACGCCTTTTTGGATAATCTGGTACCTATCATGAATTTGTTGAAGACTTATTCTCTTTGGATTCCCATAATCTTGTCTATATTGGTTATATATCTTCGCCCAAAAGGTTTCGGGCTCTGCCATTACAGGGGACATATCTACTACTTGACTTTTGGCGTACCATGCTTTGATGATTGCCAAATCTTCAATTGGATCAAATGATCCCATGGTTGTGTTCGTATAAAGAGGTATGAGAGGTATTGAAAGATGTGAGAAGTTTTGCAAAGTGTATGAAAATAGGTGTTTATTGTTTGGAGATAGATAACACAATTTATAATATCCGTAAAAAAATAACCGTTATAAAGTAGTCATTATAAAGTAGTCGTTGGGATATAGTCGTTTGAAAGTAGCTGTTATAAAGTACATTACAATTATTGAATAAAATCCTAGGTTACTTGTCGTAGTAATCCTGATGGCACTTAGCACGTGCAACAAGCCTTTAAACACCTAGGTGACCCTAGTGGACGAGTTATAGTCTCGTGAGGGTTTACACAGAGATTTACCCACAAAATCTTAAACATCAACCGCATATACTATTCGTCAGGTCCGTCTTCTGGAGGATCACCGACATTCATTTCCGGATTGTAACATTCCCTGTTATCCTTAAAGATTAAGTAGCACTCATAACATGTAAACTCTGTACGAGTATCTAGTCGGAACACAAATTTGGCCATTTCCTCCTTCGTAAAACAAACATAAAGCAGTAGGTTAGTGTCTATGTAGAACAACATTTCAAATATCAGAACTATTTATTAGCACCTACAGTAATCGCAATTGTCATGTGTTGTGGGGCGTAACCATGAATCCTTCTTTGTATTCTAACGTACTTGCGAACCGTTATATCAATTTGAGAAATCCGTTGTTGAACTTGTCGTCTGGTTCGGTTATTAACATTTCCAAACGCTTGTACAAATCCGTCGAACACCAGCGTCCATTTTTCATAGGCGGAGAGTTCTTGAACATCTTCAATAGGCAGAGTAGCAGCATTTACAAACGCTGTAGTGATTGCAACATCTTCTTCTACGGTATACCCAACCATTACCATGTTATCTTCAGAAACAGAAAAAATAGGAGACACAGAGGATACTAAGGCCAACTATTTTGGATTATTTGTGTTGAGGAAGCTTACGAAAATTTATAATAGGCATTGAAATTAGCCGTTGGAAATTAGACGTTAAAAAGTAGCTGATAACATACTCGTTTCCAAAGATCCGTTGGTATAAGAAAATATAATTCAAATTATTGTAATTAGAAATATAAAAATTAATATTACTGAGAAAAAGGAAACTACATTACCGGAACTGAAACACGACCTTACTTTAAAAAAAACAATGAAGCTAAGCTATTAAAAATAAAATAAACAACAAACAATAACTTAAGACTAATAAAACAAACTTTTAATTAAAAATTGAACTGATTATGTTGTTGCCTCTCCAACTGCCTGGGCAATATTGCATTATGTTTTAATTCAAAGTATGTTTTTGCATTTGGAGCCAGCGATTGGAGATCAATTTGCATTATTTCCATTTCTTCTCTCTCTCGATTAACTTCGATTTGTTATTGTGTTGTGTCTAGCAACCTTTCCATAATTTGGCTTTGTTGTTGCTGACGAGGTGCGACTGTCATTCCGGATTTTTTAGAAAATCAACAAGTTTACTACCCGCGTCGCTCATCTGGGAGTCTTGCGAGGATGGTGTAGCGGGTCTGCTTGGTCCAGCGACCTTTTTTATTAATTTGGGCTTTTTTCGATGCTCTTGACTTGCGTTTATCTTCTGTAAATCCACCTGACGACGTTCCAGGTATTTGTACTTGGGTTCGTACTAGGGGTATATCCTAATGGAAAAGGGATACCGCTAGGGACATTATAAGCATCTGGAATTTGATTTGCAAATGGAGTCTCGACGAATTGGCTTGTAGGTGGATTTTGAGAATTTATTGGGGTTGGAGTATTAAACATATTTGAGAAATTTCCATGAAATTGAGATGACATAGGATTAGAATCTTGGTCCATATCTTCAGCTACACTTACTTGTACATTTGGTACATTTGGAACATCTTTAAGCATCTCATACTCAACATCTCGAGTAAAGTTTTTTTTGTGTATTTCAACATGATAGCTTCTCGCAATTATCATCTATATCAATGTAAACAAACCATAAATAAGATACGCATAAATAAAACTATTTACAAACAACATATACAACAACTATAATGAACATATTTAGATAACATACCCGGTTATTAGAGTCCAGGTCCGGATTACTTTCAATGGCTGTTGCAACACATTCAGAAAAGTTATCCATTTCATTATTGATTACGCTAAACCTATTATGAATGCTTTTTATAGTACGCTCGTGTCGATTCCCACCACAAGCTTCCACAAATTTTCCAAAAAGGATTTTATAAAGCTCATTCTTATCTTCATAACTGCTATAATCAAGAGCACGGTACTGAGTAACAATGTGAAAATCTTCCAAAGTACTAAATCTCGCTCTATGTTTCCTTTTTTGCTTTTGAGACTCCGACATTGATGAGCAAAACAAAATTTAAAACTCTTAAAGAAGAAAATTTGAGAGATTTTAGTGAAGAAAACAAATTGTAAGAAGAGAGGATTTGGGGTGATTTGAGTAGAGAATTAGAGTGGTATTTATAGAGGATTTTGAAAAAATGACCGTTGGGATCCGACGGTCAAGAAGATAGAGCCGTTATTAATGATGGATGGTTAGGATCGGGTGTGAGAGAGGTGTAAAAGAAAAAAGGTCAAACAAATAAATTTACGCAAACGGCTACTCAGTAGCCGTGTAAAATGCTACGGCTACTGAGTTGCCGTATCAACTGCCATACGGCTTCTCGGTAGCTGTAAAGCGTAAAATCACACGGCAACTGAGTAGCCGTGTTATTTCCCTTCCCTACTACCCGGATCAAATGTGATCCACCTTGTAGGGAAAGTGAGGGATGTCCCTACATATGTAGGGATATGGAAGACCATAGTGGTTGCATTTTTGGATTTTCCCCTATATATGAGGGATAGGATAGGGAAAAGGGGCACCATAGTGCTTCACCTAAAGAGCAGTGCTTATTTATGTGAAATTATTCATTGTGCAACTGCACGTAGACTCGAGAAAAGAATACAGAAAACAGACCCTTCGTACATGTCTTATTATGTTGTCAACTTGTCATGTTCCTTGGACTTAATCAGCACATGGGTGACAGATTTCAAATAATTTTTCAAAACCAAGATTTTATTTGTCCGCCAAGTTTATCGTTAATTTTTGTCAACATTCGAGAAAAGACAGAACATCTACATTTGTTAATTTTCCGCAAAGCTGAACCGAACCCCATTAATTGCCGGCCTAATTCGGCATGCTCATAATTAACTACTATACTAATCGCATACACTTTCTCTCCCACCATGTGCACTGTGGGGAAGGACGAGGATCCACGGCAAAAAGGAAGATGATAGGTAACCACCCCTACTATAGGGTGGTTGTCCACCAAAAAAAAAAAAAAAAAAAAACAAGCGTGAAATTTATAAATTTAAAGGCTTGTCATTTGCCATATCAGTCTCTTTTCGGATCTAGGAGTTCAATTTTCGGAATGGGTTTAGTGTGTTAATGTAATCCGAACTACATAAGCAAACAAGTAAAATCGTCTTGCACGTACGGGCAAGCCAATAACCATATACCCGCATTTGTTAACCACATACCTGCATTCGTTTTGATTAATCTCTTTCGTTGCCCTCTTTCGATTACCTCGTATATATTTGATTATGAAAAGGGAATTCAATTCTCAGGAATCATATCCCATGGGGAAAGGGAGTCGATCTTAAACACAAGAAGAATCCTACTCTCATTTCCCTGCATTCATATTTACATAATGCGGACGTTGAATAGAAATGCTGAGAAATTGATTCCGAATTCTTCCAAAAAACACACACTGGAAGTGCACCTTTTCATCTCATTATATCCTGCTGAAGTGCAAAATTATTCCCCACATTATACTCTGCAAACAGGGGCGGCCTTGATTTGCCTGGCATTTTTAGGGGCCACTCAAAAGAAATTAGGGGCAACAATAAAACAAAATAGGGTCACCCAAACGTAAATTGAAGCCAGCCCTTATCTCGCATAATTCGTAATGGCAAAATTTCCCTTACATAATCGGTAGATAATATAAGATATTTATCTACCGATTGCATTCGGTAGCTAAAAAAAAAACTTCCGTCCGATTGTGGTCGCTGTAGTATTTGGAAGAAATTTGTTTCATTTTTTTCATTTGTTGTCATTTTTGAGTTATAGAGAAGAAGAAGGAAAAAAAGGGAAAACCCTTTTTTAATAAATAATCAACAAAAATGGATAGATATGAAGAAGAAGGTGGGAATCATCGTGAAGAACATAATGTTGAAGCTTATAGTTCCAACAGCTTTTTTTTTTTTTTTTTGAAAATATGACCATTTATGCGAGGTGTAACACGAGTGTACGCAGCATGTGACTCATCAGCACATTAAATTTTATATAATCGGAAGTTTAATTTTAACCATTAAATACCGATTATTACAAAGTTAATAATCGGAAGCCAAACTAGTTAACCAGATCTCCGAATATAGAGTGGCTAAAAATTCAGTTTTGAGAAAAAACTGAAAATTTCAAATTTGTAGCCCTTGTAATAATCGGAAGTCAAACATGTCAACCAAACCTCCGAATATAAAGTGGCTCAAAATTCCAATCCTCCCAAAATCCTTAGGTTTTGGCATTTTGGAACGACCATAAGGCTTGGAATTTCGAAATGCTTAACTACTATATTCGGTAGTCATTATAATTTAATTGCGTCCGAATATAGAGTGGCTCAAAATTCAGTTTTGAGAAAAAACTGAAAATTTCAAATTTTAAACCTTTTAATAATCGGAAGACAAACTAGTCAACCAAACCTCCGAATATAAAGTGGCTCAAAATTCCAACCCTCCCAAAATCCTTAGGTTTTGGCATTTTGGAACGACCACAAGGCTTGGAATTTCGAAATGCTTAACTACTATATTCGGTAGTCATTATAATTTAATTGCGTCCAAATATAGAGTGGCTCAAAATTCAGGTTTGAGAAAAAACTGAAAATTTCAAATTTTAAACCTTGTAATAATCGGAAGACAAACTAGTTAACCAAACCTCCGTATATAGAGTGGCTCAAAAATCCTTGTAATAATCGATAGATATATACATTAACATGACTTCCGATTGTTACATTCGGAAGATTTGTATATTAAAGTATCTGCCGATTGTACATCAAAATTCAACGGTTTCATGATGTTATATTTGAGCAACTTGCAAATCATTGTTAAATTCATATACCATTCATACTCCATAAAACTAACCATTCACAAACCATAACGTGATTTAAGAACTTAAAATCCAATCCAAACCTTAAAAACTACATAATCCAACACAAACTATAAATACAATGAAACGACATAATCCAACACAACACAAATCATTGTCATTTTTTTAGTCTTCTTGACTTTACGACCGTGACTACCTCCAAGTCCTGCACGACCACGAGTTTGAGCACCTTCAGTTGGAGCACCTTTAGCGCTCGATGAAGCTCGAGTTCTTTTACCCGTCTTTGATACTGCCATCTTGGGCGGATTCTTCTTCGTGCCTTTCTCCCCAAACTGAGCTGCATAATCTTCATTATCCATATTATCAACTAAGTCTCTAGCCTCTTTTATCCTCTCAACTGGCATTGGATCTTCGCTCCTCATGCATGCAGTTACCATTTTGGAAACACACTTGAACCTATTCACCTGTTTTTATACATAATGACATAACATCAAACGGTTATTACCTAAGATTTATAGCCATAATATAAAATGAAAAATGTTATAAGAATACGCACCAGTCTATTATAACCAAATAGCAATTTTCCTCCATCCGCCGGTAGCCCAAGGATTTTTCCTGGTGGAATATTCCTCACCTTCAAGTGGTCAGGGACAAGATGTGATGCTTTCTTAGCAATATCCTTCTTTCCACCTTATCCTCCTTTGTTGGCTTTTTTGGTACCACTTGGTTGTCCTTCTTCTTGGGTAACACTTGGTTGTCTTTCTTCTCGTACTGCTGGCACTGGATCAATTGGTTCAATTTCTTGTTGGGATGTAACTTGTGGAGCACTTTGTTCTACACCACCTTGTTCACTGCATTGTGGAGCAGTTGGTTCATCACTTTGTTGAGTGGCTTGTTGAGCACTTGGTTGCACACCTTGTTGACTGCCTTGTGGAGCAATTGGTTCTACACCTTGTTGAGCACTTGAATTTCCCTTGGCATTCCTTTCTCTCCTAGCACTAGCTGACACTTTCTTACTCCCTTCTCGATGAGGCCCTAAGTCGCCTGTTTTGGGGGCTTGCTTAGCTCGACTTTGCCTAAACAACAAAATAAGGAACGTTTACAAACTATACAATCGGAAGAAAAAATACACAATCAAAACCCGAATGTAGACAATAGGAAGTAAAAGGAAACATTTTGTTACCGAATACATAACATTCGGGAGATAAGCAAATTTGTTTGCTACCGAATACTCATCAATTGGAGTTCAGGAAACTCTGAATTTTTCAGCCTATATAATCGGAAGTCATTAAAAATATTTCCTACCGAATATATACTGGCCCCAAAACAATTTCAGTTTCAACATTTTACAATCGGAAGTATAGAACATTATTCGCTTCCGAATATTTCCTGGCCCTAAAATGGGATTTTGCCTAAATCACAATTTTGAGAATTTTTCAATTGTCTAATATATTCGGTAGTAAGTGTACTACCGATTACCGTGGCTTTACATCAACATAATCGGAAGTCAAAAAAAACTTTAAACTACCGATTATATACATTTGGTACACAAGAAGATATGAGATACAATATTCGGAAGTTAAACTATAAATATATCTACCGAATATAGACTATGTTCTTCTGAAACGAAGAACACGACTACATTCGGAAGTAATGTAGCATGAATAACTATCGAATCTGGGTAAATAACCGAAAACCCTAGAAATTTTTTTTCTCGATTCGTCGAATTAAAGCGAAATAAACCCAAAAATTGATAGAGTCTTACCTAATTGGGGCCATTTGAAGTTGCCGGAGTGTTTGACTATCAGATTCGCCACCACCAACTACATCCGCGGCTTCGTGTTCTTAGCGTTCTTCGTCATTTTCAGCAACAATTTCTTTATTTGTTGCTGCAATTCCAATATGTGGATCCACACCGCGAACTATGTTTTTCGTTAAGCTCTTTTGGGTTTATCTTTTGAAGACATCGTTGAAAAAAAGAATCGGCGATGTTTTGATTTTACGATTCACGACGACGATGAGTTGAATTGAAGAACGAGGGAAATGTTTTTTTCCTCCACAATCGGGAGAGAAGGGGAAGAGCAGAAGAAGAATAGTTGAAATGGGTTGAAATGTTTTTGATTTGGTTTTATTTTATTTTCTTTTTATTAGAAGGGCATTTAGGTAACTTCAATGTCCTATAGAGTATCCCTTAACTAGTGACTTTGGATGGGTATAAATTGTTGGCCCCTAATTCGTGGCCCCTAGAAATGCCACGTTGATTTACGCCTATGCAACGATGCTTTCCACTGGGCTGCTTTTTCAGTGGGACCAAAACCCAGCACATATATATGTATGTAGAGAGACTTGAGTCACAGTATGAGAATGTGAAAGGGTTGTACTTGTACGCTTGTGCTTTTATAATGAAAAGCGATTTTTTACTTGTGCGGTTGTGCCTCTTTACAGTAACAATCATTTTTGATGCACCACTTTACAAAATTTCGATTCATTGTATACTTGTGTGTTCAAAATTTCAAATTACATCCTCATTTTCTTGATCATTGTTACTCTGTGCCAAATGGACTTGCAAGAATATCCATAACAATTCTTATTTGTTGTTGTTGTTGAGAATTGAACTTTTGAACATTTTCAAAGTAAACAAACTTCAAAAATTTAATCGATTAACATCTAAAAACTATTTTTTTGTCCAAAAACATCATTGAGTTTTTATTTTACTTTTTTTCCATGGTAAAATTAAAGATTTTATAAAAGAAGCTCACTGAAAATAAGCAAAATACAAACCAAAAACAACAAGAGCTGATGTAAGAATCATTTTTAACGCCCAACTATATGCAGAAGACAGACCTTAAAAAATTACACAAAAAACTGTCCACAGTCACATTTCAGTATTCAAAGGTATTCCTTTCAAAGCATGTAAAGACTCCCAAGCTCGTCAACGCCATTAGACCAGTCAAGTGACGAATTAGCCGACAATAACTCGATTAGTTTAACATGAACGTTAATTAATAGAAATTAATCTAACAGTAATTTAGATACGAAACTAGTACCTAGTACCGTTCAATAGATCTCGAAAAGTTATGCGAAATGGACTAATCGAACGTGTCAATCGGATACCAAACGAATAAGTAATCATCGGAATAGTGAGAAGGGCAAAATAGTCTTTTGACCATTAGACCGACCCAGGCTGCCCGTATCCAATCTGGTGGGTGTAGTAGTAATCTCCGTTGGTCTTATCTCAAAACCATTCGAAAAAGAAAGTCAGTTTCTCTTCTTCTTCATCTTTCTTCTTCTTCTCTCTTCTTCTTCTCCTCTCCTTCCTCTGTTTCTTCTTTTGCTGAATTCTCATAGGATTTGTGTGAGATATTATCGATGTAAATCAGTTGAGATGTATGTGCATATGATGAAGAAGATGAGGTGATTGTAAATCAAGAAGGAAAAACAATTATGGATTGAGAAAATGAATCAGGGGAACCAAGTTAGGGTTTGTGGATTGATCTTTGGATTCGTATGTAGAATTAATATGTTGTCTGAGTTATTGGTAGATGAAGATTAAGAGGGTTGTTGTTTAATCAACGAGGAAGAGTTGTGTTGATGAAGATCGAGAAAGTTAGGGTTTTCTATGATCAGGAATTAGGGTTTCGAGTTGGTGATGAATAAGATGAAATTAAAGATTGGTTTGAAGATTATAACCTGAAGATGAAGATGGTCATGCCAATTTAGAGGTTTTGATTCCAAAGAAGATCTCAATTCGAGAGAGATTTAAAGAGGATTAGGGTTTCTGCGAAGAAGAACTGGGTTTGTGAAATTGGGATTAGAATTGAATTGGGGAAATATCTATTCAGAGGATGCTGATGCTTGGGTAAGACTTTGATTTCATTTAAGTTTGGTAATTTAGTTAATTTTTAGATTATTGAATTTCTGTGTTTGTGGATGAAGCTGAGGTTGAGTTGAGTATAGTATAGAGATGCGGCTGTTGTTTTGCTAATGTTGAATTTATGTGTTCGTGTAACACCCACACTTTCGCCTGATGTTGTTCAAAGCTGCGTCATTAAATGAGATGAAGCTTCATCTCGAGCTTGTGTTGCGCGTTCATGGCATGTTGGCTCAAAACTGAAATTGCACTATCTTGGTGCATCACGGAAGTGGGACGCTGGCCAAGAGGGAAATTACATCACTATGGTGTAATTTCGAAGTTGAGCACTGGCCGAAAACTAATTATGCACCACCATGGTGCATCATCTGAAACTCGTTGTCGTGAAAGCGGGTGAACTTGGTACATTTCGATCCTCTCTCCTTTTTCTAGTTGTAGGGATGTCAGTAAGATATATATATAGTGAATGTGTGTTGGTTGAGAGTGCATTAAGCGGAGATGCATCTTCAAATACGGTGAAGGGGTGTTGATTGAAGGCGCATTAAGCGGAGATGCATCCGTAAGATCATAAAGCTTGGCCGATGAAACATACAAGATGCGAAAGCATTATTATGCCACGTTGCTTACTCGAGAGAGATTTTTACGCATCACTGTTGTTGCATTTCTAAACCAAGAATGCACCAAAATGGTGCAAAACGAAGGAAAGGTTAATGTTGCAATAGTTTGCATGGAGAGGATAACTGCGAACTAAGTATCCCAACGATGCACATTCTTGTACATCATTTGCGAAAACATTTGGCCCGTATGGACTAGGATTTGCTTCGCTTTGGCCCTGCAACACGAGTTGGCTAGTTTCTAGTCCTTGCGTGGATGAACTATGGTCCGTGTTTGATCTCTTCAAGTTGCGGAGATGGGTATGTAGACAGTTGCAATGATTTGCAACATTAGTGGTTTCGTACCATTTAATTGTGACGTGATTATGACATTATGATAACTCATATAATCTGGATCGATTGACAATATAATGCAAGAGATGATTGTTGCCATACTTTATGAGGTAGTTGCATTCCATTACTTGGGTGCTCATACTTCTTATCAAGCCAGTCAATGTAGGAAAGCACCAATTGTGAATCAGAAATTTCCAAAGAAGGGAGCTAAATGGGTATGCAAGTTAGGGGAGTTTGCGTCAGCCACTTGCATCACAATGAGGATGCAATACAAGTACCGCATGATCCTGACTGATGCACCCTTGGTACGAGCAAAATTAGTGCATGTTTTCAGCTCAATGTTGAGGCGAAGCAAAATAAATCTTCCAATGGCTTAGGTGAAAGTCCAATATGTCTAGACAAGACTCAGAATCCAGTGATGCAAGCAAGATGCTTCAGCATTAGCCTTTATCGTTTTGCACCCTTCGCATAACAACGGTAGGTTGGAACAATGTGGAACTTACGTTTAAGGCATCATGCTTTACAAACGTGTTTGGATAGGCAGATTAACGAGCATTTGCCTGGTTAGCCTTACAACATTAAATCCCGGTCACTTCGTCATGAGTGGCGCACCGGGAAGTTTCAGTAATTGAAAAGGAAAAAGGAAAATTTATTTTTTTGGTCGAGAAAAAGGAAAATTTATTGCAAAAAATAGATACAAGAACAACAAGAGAAAAGCAAGAAAGTGATCATCATTAGAAATTACAAATCTATTTGCTCCAGTAATTGAAAAGTAACTTCTGAAATTTTTCCAAACAGCTATTAAGTCCGAAAATGCTAAAAATCTACCGGATCCATACACCAAAAAATACCCCGCATATGTGCCCTCCCCTATTGGTCCATGAGAAGCTCTCCCAGACCCACCATTTCCTATCTACGGCTGCGATCTATGACACATAGGGTGTATTTTTTTTGGTGTAAAGAACCGGTAGATGGCCAGCCGAGTCGCATTAAGTCCATTAGCTACATGGCTGATCAGAAAGTGGACTACGCATTTAGTCGACGAGAAGTAGCTTTGAATGATAAGGGCATATGAGTGATAGCTACGACTCTGATACGGCGGCCACATGGGCTATTTCTACTCTACTCTACTGTGCCAAATCGTCGTACGATAAGAAGAGAATCTGAGATATCTGACCGTTACTAGTTGGCCCATCCTGGTACCATCTTTTTCAGTAAACCCCACCTTAAATAACTGAGAAAGTAGTGGTGGGGGTCAAAGACAAGAAGGACCCACACGTGTACTACTTTTTATTTTACTTTTGGTCCCGACCACGATCACATCTAACGGTTGCTGTCTTGGGAACTGTTCCTCTTTTGCCCAATTCCTTATCATTTTTCCATTTAACTACTATTCTTCTATTTCAAATTAAAATTACTTAAAACTTGAAAAGTCTCTCCATACCTCATTTTCATCGAATTTGTCTCTTTGAGCGGTCTTTGATTTTGATTATACAAATACAATGATGTGAAGTTACAAGAGAATAGACTCACGTATATGCACTCTTCAAATTCTCTAGAAGGATATTTAGAAGGTGTTTTATTTCAAAAAAATATATTTAAAAGGTGTTTGGATTATTTGTAACTTTTTGAAAAATCACAAATTATGGTTTACAAAATAAATAAAATAATGTCAATGAATCATTGTAGAGCATGATTGAGTGGCCAAAAGTCGAATCCTTTGGAGAACAAGTCATTTTTGTAAGTCCGAGGCTAATTTTTTTGCTTCACAAAAAATTTATACTTTTGGTTGTATATATGTTACTTAGAATTTCGGTTTCCAAACTATTTTTTTTTGCTCCTCAACTTAATTGAATCATAAAAATTATTGTTTTTAACAAGGGGAATTAACTTTATTTGGAATAACTTTTTGAAAGGTGTTTAAATTATTTATAACTTTTTGAAAAATCACAAATTATGGTTTGTAGAAGCAAAAATATAATTTCATTATGGAGCATGTTTGAGGGACCAAAAGTCGAATCTTCGAAAAACTAAATTCATTTTTATAAGTGGGAGGTTATGTTTTATTGCTTTGCAAAAAAATTATATTTTTGCTTTTATATGTTATTCTGAAATTTTTGTTTTCGAGCTGTTGTTTTGCTTCTCGACTTAATTGAGTCAAAAAATTACTTTTTTTACCGAAATAAAATAACTTTGTTTATGAGTGGAGAAGCATGATGTGCTTGTGTAATTAGATACTTTGAATTTACATTATCAATAGTTTTTTGGGGTTTTTTTTTTTTTATTGTTGTCGTCCCAATTTTTTTAGGCATGCACCCTATATGTGTAAGTCTAATTTAGTTTTATATTGATGATTCTTTTATTTTTAGATTTAAAATTTCACTTGAACTAATGATTTGGGGTAATTTGCATTCCTTCCCCAGAAGAAGATCATAATTTGAGTTACCTCCCCTACATAGATAAAATTAGTGAAACCTCCTCTCGTTACATTTTCCGTCTAGGTCCAGTTAGGTGAGTCAGCAGTCGTGTACATGTGTCCAGTTCCAGTTAGGTGAGTCAGCAGCTGTGTACAGTGTCAAAAAAATAATTTTTTTTGGGTGAACTACCCAATATATCCTCTCCTTCTCCGATACCTCAAACCCAAAATTAAAAATACCAGAACAGATTCCTCGACTCTCTCAAGTCTCAGTCCTTGTGGTATTTCTTCAATTCGAGAATCAGGGCGAACATTTCTTTAATTGATTTTCAGATCTGGGTATAATGGCTTCTCCAAATGTCGTCATGGTGGATTTATCATGGGGATAGAGCAGAAACAAAATCAAGATCCTGAAGTTCTAATTAAGAGGAATACGTCATATACAAAGAGTAGTATGTTATGGTATGATTAATTTACTATGTTTATTGATTATTGTTCTTGTTTGTCATGGTACGATTGATGCTGGTAAATTCGGTGCACCAAAAAAATAAAATTTATTGAGATTAGATATCATCTGTACTAGTAAAATGAGTTTTGAAAAGAGGATATATGTTAATTAAAATGGTGAATTGGGAAGGGAGAATTCTGAAAAGAAGTTAATGATGTTAGAGGTAAAACTTGTTTGTGATGTAAATCTTCACTCATAAATCAAAGAAGAGATGATTTGATTTCGAGTAACCCCGGTCTTAAAAGATTTCAATGAAAATTCAGGATATGGGTTTGTGGCAAAGGATGAAATTACTCAGTCAATCACAAAAAAACAGGGAACGACGAATTGCTTTAACGGTGGAAAGTGTTGATGTTGATCATGGTGGGACTTTAGGGTTTGTGCTGACTTCAGTTAGGGATTTAATTGGAGTTTCGATTGGTTTCAATTAGAGTTCACTGAAGATATAATGGTACTAAATTTGATTTCTAAGTTCGTTAATCGATCAATTTTTCCAAGTTCAGTTAAGATATAATGTATGAAGTTCAAGTCATGAAAGAAGAGCTTGATGACGTTGTTTAAATGGCCATGATTGATGAAGTATGGAGTTCTTGTTTATGTATGATTGATGGGGTTGTCTTAGAAATCACATTTGCAGGTTAAAGAGAACTCAGTAAAACAGCAAAATGGGTGTCTCTGCTTTACCAACTTCAGGCGCATCTGATGTTCGACAAAAGGCCTGAACCACAAGAGGTGGTGAATCTAGTCTGCAACGTCACTCATTACCAGAATTCATGTACATGTTCGTCGGGTCCGGCTGTAGATAATCCGGCGAGACATTTTGGGAAAGTCAAACATCCACGTGTAAAAAATGGTCCACCTGTACAAAACTGCTGACTCACCTAACTGGACCTGGACGGAAAATGTAACGAGGCTTCACTAATTTTATCTAGGGACGGAAAATGTAACGAGGGGAGGTTTCACTAAGTTTGTCTCTGTAAGGGAGGTAATTCAAATTATGATCTTCCCCGGGGAAGATAATGCAAATTACCCTTTTCTTTTTTTCTACAATTATGATTTCCAGTCATTTGTATTTTTTTGTTTGAGATGTTATTTGTCCGAGAGTTTTCACAATTATGGATTTTGTGAGGGGTATAGAGAATAGTGAAAGCATGAAAAACATACTCTTTTACCTTTTTTTTTTTTTTTTGTAATAAAACTGAATTAAAAATAAACATAAGCTAGGGTTAAAGAAATATAAGGCAAATCAGCTTGAGATATGATCATTGTTAAGATATTCTTTTTGTTTCCTGGAGTGGATTAGAGAATCACCCTCCTACTGAATTTTTCTTACTTGCTTTCCCTACTAAAAACATCAGCCACACCATTTGGTCGAAGTTGGTATCTTTATATCGATCGTCATATTTTGTTTCTCAACATTCTCGATCGACGTGGCATTTTCGTTTTTATCATATCTTGTTCGATTCTTTCACTTTTCGAGCCTAATTTTCTTGACATTCTGAAAGAATCAATTTTGTGCACAATGTCTATCGACTGCTCATATAACATCTTACTATATCGTTGGATTTAATTTTATTGTTATATACCGAGAATGTTCATATGACGTCTTAATATATCAATTAGATTTAATTTTAGTGTTATATACCGAGAAATTAGATTTCAACACTAATTTGATTGGATTAGTCATTAAAGTAATTTTCTCTTTAAACTATCAAGTCAACATATAGTAAGAGTTTGTTTGACAACTAATAACACAAGAATTTCTAGTTTCTCGAAAGCAACAATAATTTCCAAAAATCAAAATCAAAGTTGTTTTGCTTCTATAAGAGCACCCACGATCACAAATGGTATAAGTTATCCTAAATAACATATACAAAATATGATTTTTATCATATTGGTGATCACCCGAGTGAGGGAATAACTATTTCATATACGGTCGGAGTTTAAACACCGTCTCAATTAGCTTCTCAAATGTGGCCGTAGTTTTAATTGTCTATGTTGTTTTACACAACTTCTCAAAATAAATAAATTGCAATGCCTTCTCAAACACTGAGTTTTAAGCCGGGCTCAACTTCAGAGGTGTTTTAAACTGGTTTTCGTATTTAAGAGGTGATCACTTGCTGATTCAGCAATTGCTGAACTAAAATGACAGATATACCATTCGAGTTTGGCATGTACAATAATATATCATTTTCCCCTCTTATTTTCCCACCTAATATGGTATGTATACATTTTTTTATCGTATCTTATGCAGATGCTTTGAGGCGGTGTTTAAAT
>JAJJMB010013468.1:0-11019 GCA_023531105.1 Papaver atlanticum | reverse complement strand
CCCCTTTTTCCACTTTTTCTCTTAATTGCGCAAAACACAATTAAAATCACCCATGACTAACCATGGAGTATTTATATCAACTGAAGAAAGTTATTTCCATAACCCCCTATGCGTCACTTGCAAAGAGTTTGCATGAACAAAATAGATTAAAACCCCCTCAGTTAAATAGTAATAGCTTGTGTACTAGTATTTACAATTACCAGAGTAGTCATATTGTCAAACAAATTTTTTAAATATTACCAATAGAATAGAATTATGAATAACTTTTTTTATACCCTTCAACATAAAGCTTCTGAAGGAAACTAAAAGTGCAACGCACTTTAGGTTCAGCCAAACAAAAAACAACCGGTTTAAATTCCTTAACTAACTCTTTCAATTTGTACCGAGCTTCAACCCGTGCAACCCCATTAACATTCCATTACATGATTCGTATTATAAACTACGAGTTGAAGAGTTATTAGGTAACTTCGAAACATCACTGTTAGAGCATATCTCGGTTGAACCCACCAAGCGTTGGTATGTCAAGTTTGGTTGTCATAGTTTAGTATCAAAACTCATCTAGAATCGCTTGATTACATACTAGAGTCAACTTTGTTTAGGTTAGACTAGAAAGTCTAGGAATGTTGAGACGTACAAGTATTACTCCAAATACCTGAAGAATGAAAAGAAGTAACGACTACAATGAATACATCATCCTTCCACTTGAGGTTAGTAATATTGACTTTATCTTGTTTCCATTCCTAACGTAACTTTCAAGTTGGATTACATTAAAAACATAACATGCGAAGCTGTATATATATAATATTCTAGTGGTTATACTTGGTCATATCATTATGATCAAAGTGTCAAGGAATTTATTGAATTATGAAGTAAAAACTGTTAGAGCACTGCTTGGTCGAAATTGCAAGCGTTGCTATCTCAAGCTTGTTTGTCAAGTTTAGTTGATCAAAACTATATACTTGATTTCTAGTCTACTTATAGCTATGTCTCGGATTAGGATAGAAGTGTGTAGTTGAGCTTTAGACTTCACGGCGTTCACCAATTGAAGAAGAAGATCTACTGAAGAGCTTGGAAGAACTTCATCAACAAAAGGTATGTGGAGACTAAAACTCGTCTATCACTCAGAAGTTTATTCTATTCTATCTTCTAATGAGACTAAGTCGTATAGCTATATATACTTTTACATTATATATATTTGATATTTCGAGATGATTTTATCTCGCTTATCTATTTCTCGAAATATGTGTTGGAAGCTTTTAGCTTTAGCTAAGTTCATCGTATTCTTGACGAGTTTATTTGGAGAAAATTTATTTGTTGGAAACTAAATATTAAGTCAAAAGATGATCATGTGAAAATTACCTTGAAATATCTTATATGATTTGTGTGAGACAATCATTTGATGTCGACTTCAGAAGTTTTGTATTGGTCGATTAATCACTTTAAAATTACTTGAAGCTAGTGGTAGGTGCGAGATTACCATTGTTGTCTTCCAATGATGTTTCAATGATTAAATGAGAGTTTTAGAACTACCATGTCTGGATATAATACATGTTATATACTTTGTATACTAACTGTGCAAGTCTAGTTCAGGTCCGGAACTATTGTTCACGAACTCTGTTTGCAAACTGGTTTACCTATGAAAAGGTCCGGAGCTTGTGTTCGCGTACCCTATTTGCGAACGGGCTATACAAGGCCAAGTCCGGAACTCCTATTCGCGTACGCTGTTTGCGAACGGCTGGACAAAGCCAAAGTCCGGAACTTTTGTTCGCATACTCAGTTTGCGAACAGAGCGGTTATGTTCTAAAATCGGTAAAGTGTGATTTTCATACTCATGAACTCAGGATTCATTTGCGAACTAAAGTCCCTGGAACTTTAATATATTAAGGTATGTGAACTAGTTTTACAAACCTTGGCATTATGTTCATGAATTGGTTCTTGTATAAGTACTTTGTACAATTACAAACCAAACCGATTTTACTTTAAATGATTCATATAAATATTCCTATAAGATGATGAACATTTGAACAACTCTCTTGAAACACATTTAGATTCATTTTATTATCTATCATGATTGATTGATCATCATAGTTGATCTAGAAGTGTTAGATGAATATGGTTAAGTTATAAGTGTTAATATGGCTAACTTCGGTTAACTATTATTGATCCAAAAAGGTATACACGTTTGGGTACGGTTCATCCATATCTAAATATAGGTATATTTCATTTGTGTGTATCAAGCTAATACCATCTAACAATGGAGATTGATTGCTTAATTTCTAAATATACTTAGCTTGAATCTTAAATTAGGAGTTCATCTAACGGTGAATATTAAATGCTTTGTTACTAAGCTATCTTAGCTTTGATTGTAAGCAACCCTGATTTGAAAGACTATATAAGGGAGAACTCTAGCATCTGGGAAACCTAATCCCAACACTTACGTGTTTCCTAGTTGCAAACTAGAGTCGATTCTTCTTTAACCTAGGTTTTCCAAAACCATTATTAGGTTAACGACTTAAAGACTTCATTTGCGATTCGTGAAGCTAGATCCAACTATTTTCTCTGTAGTTGCGTTTTCAGATCTTACTTGTTCTATCGTATTGAGTTTTATCTTCTCTAAGATTTACTCAAGATTCGTCTCCAATAGGTAAGATATAAAAAGGAATCACAACAGTTCTTCGTCTCAGACTCTTGTGATTCCGCGATAACTTCTTCTGTTAATCAGTTAGGTTATTGTGAGGTGACTAATATTTCTAGGCTTCTCTTTGGGAGTATAAGACCGGATTATTAGTTGAGTTTCCTGTTCACAACAGTTCTTCGTCTCAGACTCTTGTGATTCCGCAATAAATTCTTCTGTTAATCAGTTAGGTTATTGTGAGGTGACTAATATTTCTAGGATGCTCTTCGGGAGTATAAGACTAGATTATTAGTTGAGTTTCCTGTTCACCTTGATTTATCTTAAGACGGAAACAAAACCAATAATAGACATATCTGTGGGAGACATATTTGTTTATAAGTTTTCGACTTTGGGTCGTAGCAACTCTTAGTTGTGGGTGAGATCAGCTTAGGGAATCAAGTGCGCAGAATTCAGCATGGTTCTAGAGGCGTAAGGAACGCGACTGTACCTTAATCGGTATGAGACTTGGTTAGGGCTCAACTACATTCCAGTCCGAAGATAACTTGTAGTAGGCTAGAGTCTGTAGCGGCTTAATACATTATGGTGTTTAAATCTAGACTAGGTCCCGGGGTTTTCTTGCATTTGCGGTTTCCTCGTTAACAAAATTTATGGTGTCTGTGTTATTTCTTTTCCGCATTATATTTGTTTATATAATTGAAATATCACAGGTTTTGCGTAGATCAATAACAGTTGATAAATCCGACCTTATTTGTTGGATAGAACTTGATTGACACTTGGGCATTGGTCTTTGGTACCGTCCAAGTTATTCTCACATCAATCAGGCTCACGGATTTCTATCTATTCGATTTGTTGATTGTATTGAGAAAGAGATAAAGCTCTTTGATATATTTCTTGATTGAGTCTCACTTTTAAGTTGATGCTCTCGGAAATATATTGGGGTTTAGTCCATACAGATTGCCGAACGAATTATTGAGTGTGGTTGTTATACCCCCCGCTTTTTCATAAACTCTTATCTTTGGAACTTCGTAAATACGACATCAACATAATCTTTGTATTTAATTACTTGATTATGTGTAAGATATAGGTATGATTTCAAAACTATGTATCATTACATTAGTTTAAGGAAGTAGATGTATGAACTTGTTTCATAATCGAAAGGGAAATCATGATTGGTCCGGTTCTTTATTGAATATATTTTGGATGACCAATGCAAGATGACAAGGTAGAACCTATCTTAACTTATGTTGAGAATTGAGGTATAACCGGTAATAGCCTATACTGTGTGGCATGTTGTAATCGGTCATAAGCTACTTTCTGAAGCATGGTGTAACTGGTCACAAGCTACATTGGGAAGTTAGTTGTAATCGGTGACAAGTTACTTTTGGAAGCAAGATGTAACCGATCACAAGATAATTTGGGAAGTTAGTTGTAATCGGTCACAAGCTAACTTGGGAAGTAAGGTGTAACCGATCACAAGCTAACTTGGGAAGTAAGGTGTAACCGGTCACAACCTAGTTTGGGAAGCATGGTATAACTGGTCACAACTTGCATTGTGATTCATGGTAGACCCGATCCCAAGGAGAAAAACCGAGTTTCCAATATTCACATATCTCTTCATGTTTTGTGTGAAGCTTGGAATTAGGGTTTGCTGAGAAACTTCTAGATGTCGACATTATATAAACATGTACATAACTCTTCTCATTAATTGTTCAAAGATATTCCTTGATACTCAAGGTGATCCCAAACCGAAATATTGAAAAACATTTAATTATGATTTTCATAATATATTAAAGCATATCCTCTGGAAAATATTATTGGTTAATGTGCTACACTAATAATAAAAGTTTTCTTATGGAGTTTTCGGAAATATGGTTTGGTAATTAATTGGAAATAGGAAAACTGAAATTAGGTACTTTACTGAATATCTTGAGAATATTTCCGGTTTTGGAATTTCCTTGGTGTCCAAACAACCTTGGTCTATAAATACTTGAGTTTTCATTTCTTGTAAACTATCCTAACAGCCAGGCAAACTTCATTCGTGTTGTTTCTGGTGGAGCCGTCTATCTGGAGAGGAAAGTACCCTAATTAGGCGAAATCTCTTACGACCGCTCGTTTAAAGACTTCTGCGGGATCAAGAAGCTCTACGAGTACCGTTGGTGGGAAACCGGATAATTGCATTGTTATTTTAGTTTTCGATTATTGATTTGATTGACTAACAGTTGTTGAAACTTTGATTGCACCTAGTTTATTTATTCTTGAGAACTTCTCTTCTGATATAAGCTCACTCAAACTAGATCAAAGTATCGATAAGATATTTAGAATCATTTTCGGATCTAAAGACATCATGTGATAGTCCATTGTTAACAGACTTCGTTATGTGTTTGATTGATCACAAGAGGATTCAAGTTGTGTTGTGCAGGTTATTAAGAAGACAATCGAAGATTTGAAGACGAAGAAGATTTTCTTATTAGTTTTCGTATCTTGTGAATTTAGTGCACAAACCTTGATCGACTGGGATCCAACTAGAGTCATGTTTATCTTTGATAGACTTGATTGGATAGTTGCTTGAGATCGGCATCACTTTATAGTTTCCCTTTGAGTACTATATTGATTGATTGCAAATCTAGAAATTGGTTATTTCGGTAATAAAAGTTTAGATTGATCTAACCATACAAAGGAGTTTATTAGATTAAACGGAAGAGCCTTTGTCAATGACTCAAAATATTTTATTACCAAAGATTGAATAGAGTGGTTACCAAACAGCTTTATCCTTTACTGTTTGGAATACGATCAAAAGGATTGATGATTCACGTGCGTGACTCTAGACTTCGAAGGTGCAAGGATACTGAGGAAACTAAGTAGCTAGGGGTATTCTACTTGGACTCAACTATACGAAGTCGGTATTATATTTTTTATAACGGCTTAATTATGAGAGTATTCAAAACTGGACTAGGTCCTGGGGTTTTTCTGCATTTGCGGTTTCCTCGTTAACAAAATCTTGTTGTTTCATTTACTTTATTTCCGCATTATAATTGTTATTATAATTAAGTAAATTACACTCACATGTTAATCCAAGTCACTTGATATTGATCCTATAGTGTTTCGGTTTTATACCGTACCTATTATCAAGTGAACACTTTGTTGTTGTATTATCTCGATCTCGTATCCATAGAAGATCACACAAAGTGTATACCATAGTTATTCTATTGCCTCGACTTTGTCCATAGACGATCACACTTGGTATCAGACTTATAGGTTGATATTCGAAAGATTGTGGTGTATTTGGGTACCCTCATTATTTTCAATCACCAATACCCTTTTTGTTTAAACGTGGTGAATTTCCTTTTAATACTCAGCTTCCTAATGCAGAGTTTTCCAATTCCGAGTCTGACAATAAATTAGACCTGGAAACGGAAACACCATTAGAATTGTCAGTTGCACTTCTTATAAAACTAAAACGCTGATGTAAAGCAACCAGCCTAGCCCTCTTAGCTTCCTGATCAGCAGCAAACTTCGTACTATCATTACCAGAACATGTTTTCTCTAATCTAACATAAGTATCATCTGTAGCAGCCGGTACCATGTTTAGAATATCAAATCTCCCAACCATGAGTTGGATAATACGCGTTCATCATCCAATATATTTTATGTCTAACATCATGCATCACTATCAAGAAAATTCTCAAATCACTTTACTTCTTCTCCTTCTCCGACTTTGCATCCAAAGCTCTGCAGTCCATTGTTGATCTCGTTATCAACCTTCACTTGAATTTCCTGGCTACTGCATTTACACCACACACATGGTTCGCATGTGAGTTGGTTAAATCACCCTCGCATTTACTTAATTCACTTCGTGCATACAACCATATGTATCCAGTGCATTCATTTGGCTTTATATGCCGTAAGTAATTACATTTTCTGAAAATCCCCCATCTTTTGGTGAATTCACAATAGATTTCCATTCTTTTCATGTCCACAGAGGTCTCTACACTGTGACGAAAAATGGCTGCCCCCACAATTCTGAAGTATACTTGGATCCAGCAATTCATGATACAGAAACAATTTCCAAAGGTAACGTTTTTCACCTTACATTGAGTTTCATTGCTACCGGTTACGAATTTTCAGAACTGGGACACTGTAATCAAGCCCCTAAATCAACTTAAATCGTTTCTTTCCATTTAATGTTAAATTTCACCCTCTCGTCTCATGGTTCAAATATCCATTTGAAATTAAAAAAAAAAAACTTCCAAACGATTGTCATTCATACCAAATCAGAGTCTGGTCTAGGGAGAAATCACATTCATTTCCCTCCAGTTTCACAGGTATTTCTACAAGTCTGGAAATCACATTTCAAGTCTATCTCCGATTCTCGTGAACTACAATCACTAAAGGAGAAATATAAACTTCTTTATACAGTGAGAGCACGTAATCCAAATTAGATTCTCAAAAGTGCTACTAGGGGGGGAATAATTCCCATCATCCCATACTTCACAAACCAACTAAATAAATAAAATTTGGCAAAGTGAGCGCAACTCCCAAATCAACAGTACCGATAATAATAGTCATGAGAATCATGTCAACACTAACCATTGGCTTGGTACTGTCGCGCACTGGATGTTGATTGCTAAGATATATCATCAACTTCCATTATCCATTTACTCAGTTATGACTCTCGTGTTGTCCCACTAATTAACCTTGGCCCCACAATCTTAAACGTCATAAGAATTGTGGCCTACGTACTCAAACTAGTACGAACTTAATTAGTGCAACACGTTCAAAAGTGAACGGGCAATGAGAGAAAAAAGAGAAAGTGAACTAAACATCCAGCATTCATATCAATTTATAGATTCACTCGTGTCTCTACAAAGAGACACTTCTCATTTATGTCTAAAAACATGATCAAATTGTAACCAACTGAAAATTTGGATTTGATTTCTGTCCAAGGGGTTCCATCTCTTCATCATTGGAGTCATCCTAATGTGAATCTCTTTTTAGAGCAAATATACCTTCTGAATCCAAATGCATAGTTTGAAATTCGAAGGTAATAATTGCCTTCACCAATAATCTTTATAGTACGAAAAGACAACTGGATAGATACTCACCTATTCAAAGCTGATAACTGCATACCTCCTGAAGTGCACCATGTATCTATCTAAAATTATGAATTACCTCAATTTACTATTCATATCATGAGTCACTCCAATTCACTGATTCCAAATGGTTTCAGTAACTTGTGAACCCACTAATGGATGTTGTTGGTCTATGAAATTACAAGTTATTGACTGTGTAATGCCGACGCTAACATTCACAAATTTTCCACTGCTTTCGGTAAAGCATCATAAATTCAGAACTAGTAACGAAGATTATAAACTTTACATGTCTTAAGATTGTTGGAAAATCTCCATTACAGATTTCGACAGTAATACAACTATAATATTATCTCTGCTATTTCATTACAATATTGTAACATTGGTCTTCATCTATTATTACAACTCACGTAATACTTGGTTAACAAAATGGAAAAACAAAAGAAGGGGAATAGAAAGAGATGACCAATCTAAACAAAACTTAGAGCAAATTTACTTCGGTGTATTAAGGCGGGTAATCTCTTTATTTAAGACATTTAATTCCCTGCACTTAACGTTGTTACAATGTATGACATATCTCTCCAGCATTCAACAATACCATTTCGGAAACAATTAAGAGAATACGCGTACCGTAAAGGATTCAAATTTGGTGTGTTTCCGAAATAATTGTTTGATCAAAACAATATATTTTATGTCTAACATCATGCATTACTGTCAAGGAAATTCTCAAATCACTTTACTTCTTCTTCGAATTTGCGTTCAAAGCTCCGAAGTCCGTTGTTGATCCCGTTATCAACCTTCACTTGAATTTCCTTGCTACTGCATTTACACCACACACATAGTTCCCCGCTTTCTGATTTTGAATCATCACTATTTAAGACGCGGTCAACATTTCTTACAACTCAAAATGTGGTTTGCATGTGAGTGTATGGTATATGTCTCCAACATTAAAGAATGAGACACACCAGATACACTTGGGAGACATAAAAGAATTTACTTGACAGTGATGCATGATGTTAGATATAAAATATATTGTTTTGATCAAACATATTTATTATTAGATATTACGCGTTCATCAGCCAAATATTCATCGCACAGAGGAGTTGGAGACATAGCGAGAATTCTATCAGGTTTCGGAAGCTTAGTTCTTGCTAATTCAGCTTCCGTACTTAACTCAGTTTCTAGAGACTGAGTTTCACCCACTGTAGTCCTGTTAAATAAAACTGAATTCACATTTTATGCCTGCTTAGCTTTAGCCAATTTAGTAGACGCAGCTTGAGATTTCGCTAAATCATCTTCCAACTGCTTAGTTTTCACAAACTCAGCAGTATGCTCCCCATTCACCACCCCATCAACAACATCATGTGAAGGATAATAGTTCCATATTGCTAATATCCCTTGATGTACTTAAAATATGGAAGGGTCACTCCACTCATCGTCAATTGGTTTTGAGTTGGATGCCCGTAGAGTTTAACTTGGTATCAGCGCAGGTTATTTGTGACGAGTCATTTGACCGCACCTTTACTTCGCCTCAGAGTACCCTACACGTGAGGGGGCGTGTGAAGGATAATAGTCCCACATTGCTAATATCCCTTGATAAACTTAAAATATAATACGGAAGGGCCACTCCACTTATCATAGTTGGATGCCCGCAAACTTTAACTGATCATTACTATGTAAAGGCTCAGCAATCACCGGAATAACTGGAGCATTCTTACCCTTCTTTTTGTTTCTAACAACCTGATAATCTTTCCCAGGAGGATTATCATTCCTAATTCTTCCTAGTACTAGTTTTTGACTCTAAAACTCACTCATGCAATGAAGAATGTGTGGGGTTTATATAGGTTCAAGGAGACTCTTGGAGAAATCCTTTCGCGAAGAATCACATTTTTTCATGGAGAGTCACATTCTTTGGGATAAGACACTATACGTTGAAACGACTTAAGTGAGTGGACACAATAAATCAAAAATTCCATCAATTTACCCGGTCTGGGGCAATGTTAGTTTTATTTTCTCAACAAATTATATAATTTTATTTTATTCTCTTTAATCTAAAATTTGAACAAAAATGCGAAGCCTGATAGGATTGAATTTAGATATCTAAAAAAAGTTGATGATACCTAGGATTTTTGAGATTTTCCCAAAAATAAAATAAAATAAATATATATCCTGTTGACTTCACTCTTTATGGAACAAATCCAACCTGGATACATATTCAAATTCTGTTGGAAATTGTAAATTTTTTGCAGGCCATCCTATCAAAATATTTTTCATTTTATGTTTGCCTATGACACATATCCAAGCACCAATGGAGATGTTGTAAGTTGTGACCATAAATTTCACAATTCCTGTTGGACAAAACTATGGATTTAAAAATGTTCCCGAAGGATATCTAATGCTAAAGATTAGTATTAAACAAAGTCTATTTAAAAAAAAACACACACCAAATCTTAGATTTCATTTTCTTCCTATTATTCATTCTTACCACATCATCAACACCTTTGGACAAAACATGGGATTTGCTTCAATAGGTGACAGTTAAACTCTTTCCAGCTCTGTAATGTGTTTATCAAGCTGGTCTTTCAACTCTTTCCTCCACCCTAGGATTAATTTCTCGTGCTTCTTTATCAGCTGTGTCTTGGTCCTCATCTCTTCGTCCATTTCTGCAATATCCTGGAGAAACACGGTACTGAAAATGAGAATCCTAGTTCAAAACGCTCATTCAGGTTATAAAGAGAGTTATTGGCTTAACCACACATCGCATGAAAGAATATGCAACTCTGCAGTATGATTGTTATGTCCCAGAGTGAGTGGTATTTATATCTTTATTTTTAATCAGTTGATCAGTCCCCACCTGCCTTGTTTTATGAATCCATTAAACAAGTATTATACACAAAATACCTTTAGAAGAGTTGCTTCTTTTGTGGGGAGCTCTTCATGTTGCAGTCCAATAAAATACAGTTGCAGTTTCTTGGCAGCTTCCATGAAATCTCTTGCATGTCTCTCCACGTCAACTACAAGGACACAAAGTAACCATCAGTTTTGAACACAAGAACTTCACTACTTACAATGCTGCATCACGAAGGGATATGAAAAAAATAATGGATATTCACGTCAAAAGCGACATGATAGAGCAGCCAGGAAAAGACTCATAATGGTTACCTCCATGGTCCAATTAGAGAGTGCTCTCTTCCAACCACAAAATATCTCACAGGTACCACAACAGAAATTGGCAGACAAGACAGTACCATTAGGATGACTACTTATGAGTTCGCAGCCAATTTTGCACGATTTATA
>JAJJMB010013427.1:0-12339 GCA_023531105.1 Papaver atlanticum | reverse complement strand
TCAATCGTTGATCGGCAACTTCATTAATCAGATGCTTCAAAAAAAAAAGGATAGAGAAGAATGTTGAGAAGATGAAGAAAGTCGGTTATCAATAAAGAAATCTAAATGTGGGATTTATCACCCACCCCATTAAGGTTACTAAGTATTTTGTTACGTAGTTGTGGGTTGTAAATAGTCAAAACTAAGGTTGTATTTAGTCACCGCCTTTAAGTTCACAAAGATAATTTCTGAGTCACCGTGTAGATTTTGTATCACAAAAGGGATTCTAATTGTAATCTTAAATAAGTTTGACTCCAGAGATTTTTCCATTTTGTCTTTGTATACACTTTAGGAACTTTTCTTTTGATAAATTATTCTTCATTTTCATTCATAGCTCAAAGTCGAGCGCAATTTACCAAGATTCAAGAACATCAAGAACAAAATTACAAGTACTAAATGGTACATTTGAACATTTCATTGATAGAAGAGACAAAATACTAGAAATGGTACTAGATACATGTAGAGGCCCTACAAAATTGGAAGAAGGATGGAAATTAGGGTTAACTCCTACAATTTGATAACATTTCTTATCAAATAAGAGATAACCCATGAAAGGAGAGATTGATGCTCATGGTCTTGAAAAATTTGAAAGATAATTTGATAAAATTTCATATTAAGAAAGAGATTGATGCTCATAGTCTTGAAAAAATCGAAAGACATTAGTATACTTATTAAAGTATTTTCCTTGAAGGTAAATTCCAAATATTTTCGGTGTAGATCGAAGTAGTTATTCACCACAAAGTAACCAAGACTAAGGACGCCATGAAGACCAAACAGAAAGGCTGTAAAAACGCAACAAGAATCACTATGAAAGAGGAAGTAAATGTAGTCACAATCAAATATCAAGGAAAATTAAAATTAAACCCTAACTACTAACTTATTTTTGAGCAAGAAGTTAAAAGGAGGTTGCTCATGATCTAACTCCAACAGAGTTAGATCTGAGCAGAAAAAAGTTGCGGCTAGGGTTTTTTGTTTGGGTTAGGGAGGGAAGGGGCGGTGTATTAAGTATTGGTCAAGTATTCTTCTTTGAAATTATCTTGACTCTTATAGTATTATGACAAATATCTTTTTTATTCTTCTTTATATACTGTTACGTAACAACCTTGTGTACCTTTTCTGACATTTCTAATAACAGATACCCATTCTATCTCAATATTTCTCATGGTATCATATTGCATTTGATATAAAATTTCATAAAAAATTTCTTGCTTTTGTATTTCGATATCTTTTTTAGTACCTACAAATTCAAAGCATTTTTTGTATACCATTTCCAACACCTAATTTCAAACTTGTACATCATTTATAAGACTCCTGATTTCTTAAAATAGTTAATGGCTACTACTTGAATTATGGCTAATTAATCAACAACAAAACACTCAAAATGTAGGAATAACATCAACAACTGCACAAATTCTTCCATGACTAACTTTGCCAACTATGGTAATTCATATGTATCATTTTTTTTTCACCTTTTACCAATGTCTCCGTTAAATTATACTCAAAAAATTACTTGTTGTGGAGAGATCAATTCGAAACTATCTTGGTCGCTATTTATATGGTTATGTTAGTCGTGAAAATTAAGAACCATCAGCAAAAGTTATTGCTGATGGAGTTGCAGAGTCCTAATCCAAAATATATTTATTGCGGAAAGCTTGATCGATTCATCGCTTGATGTTTAAAAGCTATACTTACTTCAACAATGTCTGGTGATGTTCTTGGACTCTCATCTTCTTGTAAGATTTGGCTATTTCTTAAGACTAGTTTCAAAACTCAATTTGTTACTTGAAAGAATATGATGAGGTTACATAATGTTAGGAAAAAAAATTTGATTGCTATCAAAACTATTATTGATTCTTTGGATGCTATTGGAGAAAATGTCAGTGAATCTGGTTTAGTGATGCATATTTTGAATGGTTTAGGTAAGGATTATGATGATTTCGTCATTTCTGCTTAGATTCGTGAAACTCTATTCACGTTTGCTAACATCAGAGCAAGAATATTGAACCAGGAACATCATTTTACAGTATAATTTTTATAGAATAATCATAATCATCACTACACGAAATCAGGAATTTTGTAACGTTGAAAAAATCTTAGTATCTATATTATTGTAACGTCAAAAAAACATTGGAAATGTGCCGTTATTATTAGTGTTACAATATTTTATCAACGGTTCATTTCGTTACAATAAAATTTTATTAAATAACGGTTTCATTCGTTGGAATAAATACACCAACGGTTATCTAGTCAGCACTAGATTTATCTGATGTTATTTTGTTGTAACGGATAGCCGTTATTGTGTAGATCGTAACGGTTAGCCTGTAACAGTTCGGTGTAATAGATACTGTAACGGTGATTTTGTGTGTAACGGTTGACTTATTGCTACCTGTCCTTCATTGTAACAGCTACAGCAACGATTTTAATCGTTGTTTAGCTGATTGTAACGGGTTGGATTTAACAGTTATTGTAACGATTTAAAACCGTGATAGCTCAGTGTAACGGCTGCCGCCCGACACGTGTAAATCGGTTCTAACGTTTAAAGTAACGGCTTCAAACGTTGATGATTGATTGTAAAATTTTGGATATAACAGCTTGCTGTAACGATTCGATTCGTAACAGCTGACTGTAACGTTTCCTGTTTGCCACCTGTCTTTCTTTTGTAACATATACACTAACGGCTTTAGACGTTGACAATTGATTGTAACAAAAATGAATTTGCCAGTTGTGCTAATTACTAACATATTTTATAACGTCGATTCGACGTTGGTAAAAAAAATAGTTTTCAAAAAAAAAAAAAAAAAAAATCTGTTATAAATAAGCTCCCATAATTAGACCCTGCAATGCTATGCAATCCATTTCTGAAGCTGCAATACAGTTACTTTCTGAAGCTGCATTGCAATTCATTTCTGAACCTGCAATACTGAATCTGAAACCCATAACTCAATCTCATTCCACAGTACATACATTCTCATTCTAGCAGCACAAGGAATTCATTTCATTCAATTATTCTGGAATTCAATCTCATTCCACAATACATACATTCACATTCTAGCAGCACAAGGAATTCATTCATTCAATTAATCTAGAATACATACTCCTCAATCATTCGCATATGTAAGTATATACGAGTATCATCTTTACATTGAAAGAACTGCTTAAGCCTAAAAAAAATACACGGTTCCCTATATGGTTATAATCAAATGAGAAGGATTGTGTTTTTCAACAGTTTCTAAATATAAGCAAGTGTTGTTCTGCATTATATATACCTTGGCTGGAAAAAAGTTGTTCATCCGCCAAAAGAAGTCGTCCATTCACATCATAGTAGCCTTAACTAGCTCTTGCCATCAATTCCAGTATCCTGACAAAACAATAAATGAAACAGAAACCAAAATTAGAAACAGATCTTGTAATGACCCGTCCCTCCACCGATACTGTCCCCACTTAGCCACTGGGGTGATCCTGCAGTGTGGGGTTTTCAACGAGCATCGCTGCGGTAATCCAACAGAAACTTCTCGGATGGTCACCCATCCCTGGAATACTCCCGCCCGAGCATGCTTAACTGCAGAGTTTTCTGCCAACTCTGGAGCCAATTGTGCTGAAAAGGCATCAGTATAATGTAGACGTTCCTTGTCTCCTGTGAGAGCAGTATCTGGCATAATTGCCCAGCATACTCCCCCACCCTAGCACAAGCGAACGACCCCTAGTTGTATCCCAACTAACACCGATATTGTTCCCACTTACCCACTGCGGTTATCCAGCAGTGTGGGATTTTTAACTGCACTACTGCGGTTATCCAGCAGCAGGTTCCCAAGAGGTCACCCATCTTGTGACTACTCCCGGCCAAGCACGCTTAAATGAGAAGTTTTTCCCACAACTCAGTCAAGAGAACCCATCAGGCCTCGGTATAATGTAGACGTTCATTGTCTCATATGAGAGCAGTATCTGGCATAATCCCCAAGCATACTCCCCCACCCGAGCACAAGCGAACGACCCCTAGTTGTATCCCAAATAACACCGATATTGTTCTCACTTACCCACTACGGTTATCCAGCAGTGTGAGATTTTTAACGGCACTACTGCGGATATCCAGCAGCAGCTTCCCGAGAGGTCACCCATCCTATGACTACTCCCGGCCGAGCACGCTTAACTGAGAAGTTTTTTCCACAATTCAGTCAAGTGAACCCATCAGGCCTCGGTGTTAGGAAAGGACAAATCATTACTTATATTCCATTCGGCCAACCACTACCGAATATCGGGGTATTACAGATCTCATGGGAGAAAAAGATTCATTCAGTAATTTGGGAATTTCGTTTTACATGATCATTATGGATGTGATACTTCTGCAAACAATAAAATTAGTGACAACCAAATTAGGAACAATGTTCGCAGGAGAGACAAAGAATCATTCAGTTACATGTGCATTGTCATTCTGGATTTTATACATTTTCATTGTTGAATACCATTCGGTCATAATAATTTGAACATTGACAACCGAAGTATCAAAAGTTTATATTTATTTGACAGAATTGTAACTGGCAATTCACATACACGGTTCATATGAAAAAGTCTGAAAAGTTGTAGTAAGAGTTTACTCACCGTAAGAATTAGAGACGAGAATGTGTTACTTCTCGATTGTCCTACTTTCACAGCTTCGCAGGACCAACACTGTCTCATATCTTCTAACTTGTCCACATGTCAAGGTATTCTTGCACATAAACAGTTCTAATTATATTTCTCTATCAATGTCCTGCAACGCAATACAAGGGCAGGGATAAACTTAATTCAAGAATCTTGATCTTGGTAACAAGTTCATCCCTCGCTTGTACAGCTTTGCAAGGCCAACACTGTCTTCAGGTGTTTGCATCAATGAATCCTAAAAAAGCAAAGAGAATTGTAGTATGAATCAACCAAAATTTTCATTTAGAGGAGACCATAATAATGATAAGTAATGCACATAACTTTAGTGTGTTAAGAGTTTACTCACCAACTGAAATTAAGTAGGTTGCTTGTCAGGATTGCTGCATCATCAATCTCCATAAGGTAAGCATTATTTGTGCCAAGAGAAACAACGCATATACATTGAGTATTCGGAAAAGTAATATGTCTCTACAAATACTCGATGTGGTGAGTTGTTTCTTCTGCCATAAAAATGAACATCTTGATCTTTTGTTGTTGTATACCTAACCTGCAACCAAAGTTTCATCAAGTGAAAGAGACCATAATAATGATAAGTAATGCAAGAAACTCTAATGTGTGAAGAGTTTACTCACCAACTGGAATTAAGGAGGGTTACTTGTATGGTATTAAGCATCGATCTCCATAAGGTGAGCTTGATTTGTGCCAAAATAAACAACTCACCTACATCAGGTTTACGGAAAACTAAGATATACGGTAATGTATTTTCTCTACGAAAACTCGATGTGGTGAGTTGTTTGTTCTGGCATAAAAATGAATATCTTGTTCTTTCGTTGTTGTATACCTCTCCTACAAGACCTGTTCAAGAGCTGGAATAAATGAAGTTGCTTCAAATGATTTTATTCCGAGCTCTTGAACAGGTCTTGTAGGAACAGACAACAGTCTCTTATCTTGTTCTTCACTTTAGATGGTACTGCCACACTAACACATCTCCAACTTCAAGTCTTCCAATCAATGGGGAAGCTGTTGAGGTCGGATATGAATGCGAAAGGAATTCTTCTAGCTAATCCAGTAGCTAAACCAAGCTCGAGAGTACTCTGCCCAGTTACTAGTCCAGCGGAATCTCCATTTTAACAATAAGAGAGTGGTAGTAAGTGAGTATTTCAGTCAGGATAAAATAATAACAAGGGAAACTAATTATCATAAGAGTTTAGTCACCAATGGAATTAGAGAGGAAAACGTATTAGTTGTCAGATTAGCTGCATCGATCTCCTTCATTTACAGCAAACCTAATGACTAATACGTATCCACTCTGACAAATCTATGGTGGTAAGTTGCACCTGTTGGCAGGAGTCATGTAAAACATAAATTTGAAGAGATCATAATAGGTAAGTAAACAAATCTGAGATAGAAAAGGAAACCTGCACCTTCACATCAACAGTGTCTCATATAACGGCTACGCGAGCACATCTCTAGGTACCTCAAAACTACCACATCTCTTATCTTGGTGTACACTGGTCTCGCAAGGCTATGTAAGTGGTGGCAAAAATACATTACAAGATATGCACTTGTTAACTATGAATTTTTGCCATACTTACACAGCTTCAAGTCGCATCAATGAAATCCTGGCAAAACAAAGGGAAGGGTCGTAAGAATCAACCAATTTTCATCAAGGGAAAGAGACCATAATAATGATAAGTAATGCAAGAAACACTAATGTGTTAAGAGTTTACTCACCAAATGGAATTAAAGAGGTTACTTGTCAGATTTGCAGCATCGAGCTCAATAAGGTGAGCTTGATTTGTGCCAAAATAAACAACACACCTACACAGAATTCACGGAAATTAAGATATACTGTGACGGACCAAAGAATTTTTGCTCCCATCGGGTCGGGTTACGACCCGCCAGGCAAGCTCCGACTCTCTGGTACGCCATTCGAGAAACCGGACTTCTAAATTTTTTGGATTCTCTGAGCATATGTCCCATGCCATAATACTCAGAAAATCCGACAAGCACAAGGGTCACCGAATCTAATTCCAATCTTTATACTATGATGATACATTGTATCTCTCGATTACTAGTCACCATTGGCCAATTGCCAATAGAGAGGAATGGCCAGTTGCCAGCAAAGGACCGCCGGTTGCCAAAATTAACATACCGCCGATTGCCCAAAATTACAGACGACCAGTTGCCAAAATCAACAGAGCCAATTGCCCAAAATTCACAGACGACCAGTTGCCAAAATCAATAGGGACAATTGCCCAAAATTCACAGACGACCAGTTGCCAAAATTAACAGGGCCAATTGCCCAAAATTCACAGACGGCCGGTTGCCAAAAACAACAGGGCCAATTGCCCAAAGTTCACAGACGGCCAATTGCCAATATTAACAGGGTCAATTGCCCAAAATTCACAGACGGACAGTTGCCAAAATCAACAGGGCCAATTGCCCAAAGTTCACAGACGACCAGTTGCCAAAATTAAGGTAGTTCTGGTTACCAGCCATCATTGGCCAGTTGCCGATGATATATACTTGCCAAGATTGCAATCATCTCTGAATGGAAGGTATGAACCGCAAAGCAGCAACCAACCCTTTCCAGATGATATGAACAACCTTGTAGAGTTGTGCTGAACCGCGTAGCGGCTGCTTACGTACCCTCTGTTGCTCGAAGGGATCAAGCACGACCGTGGTTCGTCATTTTTATTTAGATAATATGAACTACCGTAGTGATAGCAATTATCTCTTATTAGATATCAAGTAAACTTATTCCGCCTTGCAGTTCAAGGTAATGAATTACGAGTAGAACACTAATCTTAGTAATTCAAACATACCTGCAGAATATTTCACACCAAATACAATATATGCAAATACTGCCGTTACAAGAACCACTTACCTGCGTGTTACCTTAAACTAAGGAAACTAGGGAGAAGATTTAAAACACTCAAATCAAATTCCAAAATGTCATCAACACATTCATATATGTGAGTGAAGACTTTAGCTTTAAACACAAAAAGGTATATAAGGCTATTAATAACCATATTAATTAGAGGGCTGGTGAAAATAACACATAATGTACTCCATAATTCAGATAGAACTAGCTTAATCAAGATAAGTACTCAAACCAATACCTTAGAACAGATCAAGTAACGACATTCAGCGCTCAATATATATATATATATATATATATATGAGAAGAGAAATACAAAATGCAAACAAGAATCAAGTCACCATTTTGTTGCCTAAATATTTTAGGTTAAATGTAATAAATATTTCTTACCATCACATTTGGCAACGAGAGTCTACAGACCAGAGTCTACAAACCGATAAGCATAAATAACTAGTTTGTAAAACGATGCGCACAATTCCATGCACAGCTTAATTAGATGAGGTGGGGGGAAAGACAAACATTTCCAATACAAAATAGAGTCCCCTCTCATTAAATCCACTATATACTTCTAATGAGCATTGAAAGTTAATTAAGGTTATGAGACTACAAGTAGTCAACAAAACTAGCGATTCATAAGACCACTTAATGGTCTAAATAACTACCCAACGTGCTTCTAAAAATGAGCAAGCAGATCAAAACATGTTAGTCGCAGAATACCTTTTCAAAGTGATCCCACAATGTACGTAGAGACCAACTACCACCGTTAAGTAAATGCAAAAAAATCGACTGTCGACGTCACCAGTTCGGTTAGCCATCTCCATAAATTCAGACACCGAAATTCATATACGAAAACTAAATTCTAGCTTCATCGCAAAATCCTTATTTCCCTAACACTATACAGCACCAACTTCTGAAGGACCCACACAGTAGAAGATAGGCTTAGTCATTTCTAGTTCAGGCACATATCGATTAAGATGAATAAATCCCAAAAATATTCATGAATAAATAGGTACACAACAGTAGTAGCAAAACCAACAAAATACTTAATAGGCAAGTAATCTCCATTTATTCATAAATTCAAAACATGGGTTCATTCCATGCTTCCAGTTGAAGTTCACTGCCACCTTTCAGCAAACACTCTGGGGATCATATTCTCAATGAAGAATTTTAGAAATCATTAAGATTCAATACTATCATCCATGAAATTCACAGTGAAACCCAGCTATAGCTAAAGAAAACTCAACTCATTTAACACAACTCATTTCCTATTTCGTTAACGACATGCTTTTCCAGCAAGACTCATCACATTTAAGATGCCTAACTATGCCGACTACACACAACCAAGTTCAAAAGTAAGAAGGAAAATACACTTTTAGCTTATGCTACTTCCCAGATATCAGGTTCTAAGAAATGCTAACCATTTATATAGAGCACATCCCATATGTCAAGATGGGACCGTGATGGAAAAATGAGTCAAGTTAACACAAACAACATTAATGTCTCCATCCAAAACACTATTGCAACACTTGTTTGATTAATAGATCCAAAAGAAGAAGGAAAAACTAATTCCATTGTCATCATTACACATGTAGATAAAACCTCTTAATCTATAGAAGGCCAAAACCATCTAGAATGCAACCTCCCAAACATCGTCATACTTACATATATATATATATATAACTCCCAGCTTAGAACGACCAAACATGGTGGGATTCCTACAAGATTTATACAGTGATATTATCACTCAGGTTAGAACAACACATTCGAGATTCACCATATTCCAATGGTTCATTAAAAAGACATGAACATTACAAGCTGACTGGTTTCACCATCAATACACAGAACTCAGTCCCGATTTTCCCATACTTTGGGGCACCTAAAATGATCAAAACTTCATGAAACTTTTACAGTAGGTTACCTAAACATATATAAACATCATATTAAAATTCCAGATTCATCCGGTAAACGGATATTGAGAAAAACACAACGAACAGTTGGCTGTCCAGGATTTTAACTCAGCACATTTCAGTCTCAGTTTATCAAGTTTTCAAGTAGTAAACGTGACCCGATCTTCCTGAAATTTTTACCATATTTCCAACACAACGAAGTATTACATATAAAAATTTCAGCATAATCCAACCACTGGATCTCAAGATATCATTAAAGAAAAACAGACATTTTGGGAATTATTATTTTGATGTAACCATGATTTTCAAACACGAATTATTCATGAAAAACACCGAAATTTCTACAATCAAAATAGGTATTAGAGTAATTCATCATGCATATCAAAAACCCATTCCATTAATTGCAACAAAATATGAGCTTGGGTAAAAACCCTCAATTTTCAATCATGAACCCTAATTCCCAATTAGCTTTATTGAGTTGTTAACTACAATATTGAAAGAGTTTATTAACAACCCATATCATGAAATTGATGGAAATCAATCACTATACACAAAATTTTATCAACCACTACTAAAACAAATAAGAATATAATTGATTCAAACAAATCCCTACCTCATATGCATGTCCACCAAACAAGAGTCTAAGCATAATGTCCATGTGATTGATTTTCCAATGCTAACACCTTTAAATCCTTATCACCAATGGATAGAGTTTAATAGGACATCAAACTTTCATCAAATGAGAGATGAGAAACCAAAAAAAACTAGAAGACTAAAAGCTTCCCAGGGCTCTCACGAATTTTTCTTTTTATGTTTCTATTTATAACAAGAATGGCCATGCTACCCCTGACTCCCTCTACTTGACACATGTGCAGGTGATGTGTCTTAGTGTATGGAACTCTATTAAGGCACCTAAGATTTCAATTAAGGAAGGCACCATCAATAGATTATGTTTGCACATCCAAAAGTTATGAAGGCAACCCAAAGGTGTTAACAACACTTAAATATTAGAGTTTTGGGCACTTCTAAATGCAAAACTAAATACAAAAAATATGACTAATGGGCTTTGTTAAAACCCGTTCAAAGTTTTGGGGTATTACATATACAGTAATATGTTTTCTCTACGGGAACTCTCTGTGGTGAGTTGTTTATTCTGGCATAAAAATGAATATCTTGTTCTTTTGTTGTTGTAAACCTGCAGCAGCATCGTGTTCATGGGAATGGCTAGAATCTTAGACGAAGGATACAACTCATATCGATGTAGGTGTATACTAATCCTGCAAGGCTCTCTAAGGGCTGGAATAAATTCATTTTGACAAAGTTGATTTTGTCTAAAAATGAATTTATTCAAACGCTTAAACAAATTTACAGGACCAATATTGTCCATATAGGAAACGTGACCACAAACCGCATACATCACAAGAGGGAAATAGAACTCTATGTTGGGTGTTGTATCTTTAGGCATAAAAATGAATTTCCAGTGCTTTTGTGGTTGTATGCCAATCCTGCAATTCATGTTCAACAACTGGGAATCAAATCATTTATAGAAACTTCATTGTTGAACAGATCGTAATAGGTGACAAAATAAACCTGCGATTAAAAAGGAAACCTGCAGCAGCATCGTGTTCATGGGAATGGCTAGAATCCTAGACGAAGGATACAACTCATATTGATGTGGGTGTATACTAATCCTGCAAGGCTCTCTAAGGGCTGGAATAAATTTATTTTGACAAAGTTGATTTTGTCGAATAATGAATTTATTCAAACGCTTAAACAGATTTACAGGACCAATACTGTCCATATAGGAACCGTAACAACAAACCGCATACAAAACAAAAGGGAAATAGATTACAACCAAACAACCATAAATCTAGAGCAGCAATCTGATGAATGAGATTACAGTTGAATAAACCTTATTTGGGTTGTAATCTATTGAAAGAGATTACTACATCCAAGAGAAAAAAGAATGTAAAGCAGTAAACATCAGCATATAA
The DNA here is from genome assembly GCA_023531105.1 of Papaver atlanticum. NCBI lineage: Eukaryota > Viridiplantae > Streptophyta > Magnoliopsida > Ranunculales > Papaveraceae > Papaver > Papaver atlanticum. The sequence goes on along the minus strand of JAJJMB010013427.1, from coordinate 877 downwards.
AGAATATAGATTAGAACAAAATATTGAAAGATAATGCAAACCAATAAAAATCAGTAAACCTTAAATGTGAAGCAGAAATCTATTGAAAGACATTGCAAATGGATGCTAAGCAGTAAACAGTATGGATGTTAAGCAGTAAACAACAACAACAACAAAAAAAATCGAAAATATATATCTTGTTAAAATCTATTGAGATTACAACCAGTAAAAACCTAATTTTAAAGGGAAAAGTACAAATCTAAAACATACCAGTGATCTTCATACAGACCTATTAAACAAATTGAAACCCTAAAGGAGAAAAATAAATAATTTTGATAAAAGACACAAAGAAAACACCTTGAGATTGAATGAGATACAATGAAAGATGCGAGTAAAGAGGTATCAGAGTTCTTCGTGTCACTCTTTAGAGTTGAATGAAGATGGGAAAGGGGTCTGAGTCTTCGTCTTACTCTTTTAATAAAACAAGAGGAGAGTTGAAATTATTGAGTCAGAGGAGGGAAATGAAATTTGAGAGGGAAATCAGATAGGGTTTCCAAATTGTGAGGGAATGGATATCAAAAAGAGTTATTATATTGGGAAAGTGAGGGGGAAACGAAATTTGAGAGCCAAAGATTTCAGACAAGAGAGAAGAGTACAATAATTAAGGAGAGATTTGTTTTTTCTCTCAAAATATCTAGGTCCAAGGCGTCCAGTTCGAGGTAAATTTGGTCAAATTTGTGGTCAAGGTGGTCAAATTTGTGGTCAAACACATAATCGGAAACAAAACGAGGCATATACAGACCCAATGTTCTCTTCCAGGTTAGGTTTGAGAAGCCAAATATCAGATTGGATGGATCCTGAGTGGATTCTGCAACCTATTATGGAACTCAACTTGCAA
>JAJJMB010013400.1:1150872-1161636 GCA_023531105.1 Papaver atlanticum | reverse complement strand
AAAAAAATTCTGCTATATTACGGTAATTCAAAAACTGGTAAGCATTTTCTGATGTCCCGTCGACCGCCTTAATTGCAACACCCCTTTTGAGCTCAATGATGGCAATTACGATCGAACTCATGTGGAATACCAAAGAGTAACGATGTAAATTGTGATGTCACTTAAACTGGAGGCGGCTAGATTTGTATCATGGTTGATAACGAAGTAGTGCATAAGGCGATGTCATCTTTTCCTTTTTATTGCAACTTCAGGAATAATTTAGGCACGCGTACTGCAAACACAATTCCATCACCTCCTAAGTCTATCAAGTTGGAGTACATATATACCCGAAGCACATACCTATTCCATTGGAACTTAAAACAATTTACCCAATTTTGTTTATACTACAGACTGGTTTGGGTACCTAGTTAAATTCATATTTCCCTTAAAGTGAGTTACCCACTATAATTTATACTACCTTGAAAAATAACGTACTCATTAAAATTTATACGACCTTATTATAGAGGTACCCAATTTATTTTATAGGACCTTCTGAAAGATGAGCAACACAAAGAGAACAAACGGGATTAGACATGCTAAGTTACATAACTTATTAAGTAAAACCAAAATGATCAATAAGCAATTAAGAAACGGCAACAAGCAAGAGAAAGTACGATGTGAATCTTATTATGAGCTAATCAACAACCTCCCTGCATGATACCAAGAACCTAGCCCAGTTCAAGGAGCTACAATAGCAGAAATTAAATTCTTCTATGAACTAACATAATCTGCCACTCCAAGTAACTTAATTGCAATATAACTATGAAGCTGAACCTTGGAAACAGCGCACAGGAATGTCATATCATATGCTAAGACTACTGTCTAGTTCTTATTAAGCATTACTCATATTGTTCGACAAACTAATATTTCCAGAATCCAAATTACTTTGTAATGATCATGGAAAATGAGAAAGGAAATAATAAAGACCATTGATCCATACCAAACAAGCTCGCCATCTTTGTAGATTCCAAAGCACTTGGCGTCGTGCTCCTCAAGTAGTATGGAGTCATGGTTGCCTCACTAAGCCCTTCTCCGAGAAATTCTCAGATGAATCAAGAGATGCTTGCAAGAAACAACTTTTCTCCATGCTGCCAAGGCTTCCAGCACTTGAGAGATTTCGCATGAAGTTGCCTCCTACACACAATGGGATAGTATAATGAATCGGAAAATAGAGAAAATGTTAAACATGAAGGGGAAAAAAAGGTTTAAGACCTGAGTAATAAACTGAAGCCATTCCAACAATATTTTACCATTTTCAAGATAAGCATTGATGTTTTGATCAGGTACAGAAGATTGAAGACGAGACTTCCTTTCCAAATCTGATATAGTTGTTTTGTCCCGTTTTAACTCCTGCAAAAAAAAAAGGTCACAGTATCAGGAATCTTGTGATTGTAGCGGACACAAACAATATCAAGAACAAGATTCTGGAGTCAGTATCTCGTAGAAAAAGTTCAAGAATAATGTATATGGTATGCTTGTCACTACACACTCTACATCGCCATACTAAAAACTACCTGCTGCAACAGTTCCTTGGCTGACTTTAGATTCATCAATTCTTGTCTGTGTTTCTTCTTATGCTCTTTGATTTCTTCTTCAAGTTGATTGGCACAAACTTCATAGGTGGCAACTGACTCTCGTGCTGCCAGAAGTTAACTTTTTATGTTTCTAGATGTAACATTTCACCAACGGCATAGTTAACTAGTCGCAGGGAATTCAAACGACACATATCCAACAGAAACATGCCAAAACATATTCAGGGATGATTTTTGGGATGAAACCACCAGTGATGACAATCTTAATTGTTAGTTTGAAATTGCTAGCTTGAAAAATGTGAGAAGAATTACTAATAGGGCTTCCCTAAAGTTAGCTGCAATTTGTAACAGAAAGAAGAGGCCTCAAACTTGGAGGGGTTAAATTCTAAGTAACCCTCAATCTAACGCTAGGCACAATTATCGCTGAATTACTATGGAAGTCTTGTAGAATAAGCATAATTGATGTGTAGTTACCACTTTTAAAAGCTAGAACATTTGAATCATAAAATTACCTTCTTGATTGGCAAATGTTAGACGATATGGGGAAGCAACTCCTTCCCATTTTTCATGTCTTCTAATATCAGTAAACCGGTACTCCTTTCCATTTTTGTTTAGTTCGATTGCCTGAATAGAAACAAAAGAGTGTTATAGATTGTATAAGAGATTTTATTACACCCTAATCGAAATCCAATATACACATCTGGATTTGATGAATTCATATCCATCGGTCTATGACTCTGCAAACTTGCATCTTCATATGAAGATGAAGATGGTGAAACAGAAAATGAAGATGAAGATGATGGACACTGAAACTGAAATTGGAGAATAGAGATATGGGATATAACCTAACCTAACCCATTTCTATTCTCTCAACACCCGATTTGAATTAACCTAACCTAACCAGGGCAGTTAAACTAACTCGACCAGGGAGGGCAGGTTAGAGATAAACCGGTTTTATTAATTCACCGGGTCAAGCTGAGTCCAACTCGCACATGGTTGTTACCTTTTTAATGATTTGGACTGTGAATGCCCCTTTTCAAGGAATAATGAATTTCCTTGACCTTCGCTCTAAAAATTACCGACCGAGAAGAAAAGAAAACAGTTTCATCTTCTTCAGAGGTAAATCCCAAATCGTGAATTAATTTCTCTATTAATTACCTTCATCAACTGTTTAATTACCTTCATCAACTGTTTACACGAACTACATAGAAAAAACTCAAAATTCATTGTAAGATCCGGGAAATATTCATTACCCAGATGAACTTCAACAGTGAGTGATAGAAAGTGGAATTGTATTATGGACAAACAAACAATTTTCTTAATTTTTCACCCATTAAATTCAACACCGTGTTCTTTTCAATTTCACAAAAAAAAGAAAAATGGTCACATGAAGCTCACAGAATCACTCAAACACACAAAAACAACATTTAACTCAGACATTTCTTCAAACACCATTAATACAAATTTTTCACCTTAAGTTTCCAGTTAACAAAAATAGTTTTACATTGAAAACTTATTTAGTAAAAAAAAAACCCTAAATTTAGTTTACACCCTATATTGTATGCATATAAGATGTTCTAGCTGACTTTTGAAGAACGAACTTCATAGACATCATTTTAATGGCGGAAGAAGAACTTTTTATTAGTAGTTGCAGCGTCATAATAGCCTTGTATTAGACCGGGTCTTATGGAGCCCAACTTCTTCCCAAATGCCTTTACACATCAGCTTGGGAAGAGCCTAGCTTTAGTGGTCATTCGATCATCCGTTTTAGTTAGAAAAACTACCAATGATTGGTAGTTATTTGATTTAATGGGTCCACGTATTCAAATTGATACGCGTTTTAACCAAAACCCTATTTAGTTACCCAATTTTTAACCAAAAACGGTTAATGATTATCTGGTTTCAACAAAGATACACAATTTTTACGTAAAAACTCCACATGATCCCACCAAGTTACATGGTTTTTAATCATGAAACGGTTAATAGCTATCCGCTTTGCACTTTTTGAAAACGGTTAACCATTGCCCGTCTTCGGAGTCTTCCCGCTGGGATTCCCAGAGACCAGGGAAGGCTAGCGGGAAGAGGGGGTTTAGACCACGGTTTTTTGCTTTGGGAAGAGCTTGGGCATCTCCATAAGACCCAGTCTTACAGAACTCTTGAAATTCGAAAAGCGTGATTGAATTCTATTAATTGTTGCCATATGTTATGTTCCTGAAATTATATCGAAATCTTATCTGAAAGTGCAATTTGAAATATTTGAAATTTCATTTGAAAGATGAGATACAGGGTTTATGTTTTTATTTCTTTCGGGGGTATGAGAAATACCTAGACTTGATGGGGTAGCTAAATAAATTTCAGGGTACTGTTGATACATGAAAATAACCAATCCCATAATAGATGGCCCCTTAACCTATCAAAGGGTCCTTTTAAGATAAAGAAACTAGGGGACTAGGCCTAACCCACTAGAATGGGATAGTTCTAATCCATTCAGGAGTGTATTAAGTTAGTTGGGCTTTGTCCCAAGAGGAAAGCCTTTTAGGGTTTGGTAATAACTTAAGGAAAGGGAAATTGTAGTTTAGTAATATGTTAATCTTATGGGCACTTCTCCATAAGATGGTCATTATAAAAGGGGAAAGAGGGCACACTTATTGAGATATCACTAATCCACCATTACCTCTCAAAAACCTCTCTACACCTTTGGAGTACTTTCTGTGATTAGGGCTAGTTCCTCCTTCCCACGTTTTACCCCATCAACATTGCGACCACAGTGGGAGGTTCTTAGCCTCTTTTCCAGCATGATACTCCCAAGTGCGAGCCAGGAAGTACCAGCGGGCGGAGCATTCCCAAATCCGGACCATGTTTATGTGGAAGACGTGCGTGGAGAAAGTGATGATGAGATATGTTTTCAAACAGTGGTCACTACACCTATTGTGCAAGGAGCGGGAGCATCCCAGGGCGCAAGAGCGTCTCATAAGAAAGAAGAAATACTCAAAGAAAAAGTTGCAGCTGAGACAAGCGAGCGAGAGATGTCTGAAATACAAGAGGAGCTAGACGCGTCTATGAAGAAGCAGCAAGAATTGCGCGGACGTCTGAAGCGCGCAAGGGAGCAGAGCACGACAGCTACCAGGACGGCCAGTACGAAGAGCACCATTCAGGGTATGATAGAAGACGCGATTGCAAAGTACTTAGAAACTAATTACCGAGTAACAAAGCACGACGCCTATGATTCGCTAGAACCACCATACTCTGCAGAAGTTCTTGATTACTTGTATCCTGATGATTACACATCACCAAAGTTTAAGACATATGGAGGAAAATGAAATGCGCGAGAGCATGTGAGTTGCTTCATATCAGCAATGAATGCATATGTCCAGGATGAAAGCCTTTGTATGAGAGAATTTCCGAAGTCACTTACGGATAACGCCTTCACCTGGTACGATTATCTGAAGCACGGAAGTATCATCTCATGGTCCGCCATGGTGCAACTCTTTTTTAAGAAATTTTACTCTGCACAAAGAAGGGTCACGGCAATAGATCTGGGAAGGTGTACCCAACGAGTAGGAGAGGAGATAGGAAAATACATTACTCGCTTCCGATAGTTTACGTTAGAATGCCACGAGGATATTCCAGAGGAGCGCTTAGTGGAGATCTGTGTCAGAGGGATGGATGCTGTTTTCCGACTAAATCTAACAAATTTCAAATTCCAAACCATTGTTGAAGTTGAAGAAGCTGCAGCCCGGATATCAGAGGACATTATGCACTCGGGAGTAGGCGCACATACATGTTAACAACACTCTGTCAACACCGCGTCTGCACCCGCTTTCAACGATCAAAGGAATGAAAGAGGAAAAGGCGGAGTTGCTTTTGGTTCTTACCGCGGACAATCTGGGAGAAGAGGAGGAAGAACGGATGGAGGAAGGCCCAATCCGCCGTGCAGTAAAGAACAGATAATAGTACTTCTGGAGCAGTGGGTATCAAACAAAGAGAGACTTTTCCAGCGGTATCCGTAGAACCTATTGCAGTGGATAAGAATCACGAGCGTTACTGTCATTACCATAGGAGAGTTCATCATCCGACCATAGAGTGTTACTCCCTTCGATACATTGTGCATAGGAAGCGAGCCAGAGGCGAACTAGAGATAGGAGAGCAAAGCATCAAGAACGACCCGCTTCCTCAATATCAAGTTATGATGATTTCACACGATCCGGCCGAAGGAGAAGCATGGAGACCTTGGGAGGATGTGGAAGAAGAAGAAGTGTGCGAAGCTTTCGAGGCAGCAATCTTTCCAGACGTAAATGGAGTTTCTAGTAAATTTTCTCAAACTGTTCTAGCTCAACAGTTCTTCGACTCCCTGGGTTTTAGTGAACACCAGGTCCGCGAAGTGTCCAAGGTTATAACCGCAATTGCATCCGGGAAGGCGTACAATCCGATACCTAAAGAAGCCATTACCTTTAAGGACGGGGATATTTGTTACCCGGGAGAACATCTTCGCCCCTTATACCTGACGGCTTTCATTAATAAACAACCCCTCAAGCGAGCTTTCATCGACGGTGGGGCTTCGCTTAACCTGATTTCAGTGCACACGTTGGAAACATTGGGAGTGTCACGTGCAATGATCAAGATGCGCGCGACGACCGTATGAGGATTTGGAGGACAAACTCAAACAACGATAGGGATAGTACACTTGATGATGAAGATTGGACCTATCAGAGTACTCACTCCCTTTTACGTGCTTGAGGATGATACTACATTCCATGTGATGCTCGGACGAGGATGGCTCTTGAATCATAAGGTAGTAGCATCAACGTATCACCAGTGTATCAAAACCAATATTGGAGGAAGGCAGTTTCGGATCCCAGCTATGAGCAATCCATTTGGACCAGAAGAGGCCTACATGGCTGATGCAGTCTTCTACATGTAACCTGTCTTGAGTCAGGAAGAGCAGACGGAGCATCTAACGCCACTTCCAAAATGGGAGGAGTTCCAACCAGAGGAGCGGACAAAAGGAAAAACTAAGTCAGTGTTCATCCCATCACGGATGGGACCTTCCTCAGGGAATAAGAGAGTAGTAGCGGAAATAAAGAATATCCAGTTCAAACGATTCTCGCGACCTGAAGGTGGACATGTCTATTGCCTATAACAATTAGCTGGGGGAGTCTCGCAGAGCCATCACGATTGTGCTATGTCATCAGCAGATGAAGAAATGGCAGAGATAACCCCAATGATGGAAAACTCACATGAAGAAGTAGAGGTTCATGTTTCAGAAGAAGAAATGATAGAAAATCTGCCCGAGGAAAAAATAAAAGTCGATCCAACACTTGACGGGTTAGAGGAAATAAACCTTGGCTCGGAAGAAAATCCCCATTGCGTGCGTATCAGTAAGCATCTGGAAGAAAAGGAAAAGTTACGGATGATTAAGTTGTTCCGCGGATACCAAGACGTGTTTGCGTTTACATATGATAAAATGCCTGGTTTGGATAGTGGTCTAATCGCGCATAACCTCAATGTCTCACCCGAGTACAAGCCTGTCAATCAACGAAGACGTAATTTTATGGAGAATATAGAGCTCGCTATCAAATAAGAAGTAGAGAAGCTGTTGAAGGATAAGTTCATTAAACCAATCCAACATCTTGTGTGGTTGGCTAATATCGTCCCTGTAGCAAAGAAAAATGGAAAGGTCCGATGTTGTGTCGATTATGGAGATCTAAACCATGCGTGTCCTAAAGATGATTTTCCCGTACCAAATATAGACGTAATGGTGAATAACACGTGCGGATATGGTATGTTTTCTTTCATGGATGGGTTTAGCGGGTATAATCAAGTAAGGATGGCCACGGAGGATACCCACAAAACAGCTTTTCAGACGCCATATGGAAATTTCTATTACGTTGTGATGCCATTCGGATTGAAGAACGCAGGAGCGACTTATCAGCGGGCGATGGTAGCTATCTTCCACGATATGATGCATCAGATAATGGAGGTGTACATAGATGATGTCGTGGTAAAATCGAGAGTACGAGAGGACCATTTGGATCACTTAAGGAGTGTTTTCAACAGATGTAAAAAGTATCACTTAAAGATGAACCCCCTCAAATGCGCTTTCGGAGTCACCTCCGGAAAATTCATGGGGTTCGTTGTTACTGATAAAGGGATACAGATTGATCCAGTCAAGGTTGAAGCGATAACCACTATGAGGTCATCCGCAAATGTGAAAGAATTACAAACTTTTATAGGAAGAGTGTCTTATGTCCGGAGATTCATTCCCAGATTGGCACAATTACTATCCGCATTCTCACCCTTATAAAAGAAGAACAAACCATATGAATGGGGAAATGATCAAGAACGAGCTTTCCAAAAGCTCAAGGAATGTTTAATCAGCGCACGAGTCTTACGACCGCCTGTCAAAGGTGAGCCCCTCTATCTGTACACAACATGCAATCAGAGCACTATTGGCCCAAGACCTTGGCAACGATCAATTGTGCCCAATCCATTTTATCAGTAGAGGCTTTAGAGACGCAAAATTCAGATATTCGAAAGCGGAACAAGCATGTTTAGCGCTCATATACGCCACGCAAAAATTATGATCCTATTTGCTTGCTCATGAAACCATAGTGGTGGCAACTGTTAACCCAATCGCCTACTTAGCCATGAAGCCAGTTCTATCCGGCAGAACAGCCCGATGGTTGTTGCAGCCATCCGAGTTTGAACTAAAGTATCAGCGGTCCAAAGGAGTACACGGGCAGGCATTTGCGGATTTATTGGCCGCATTTCTAGGAACGGATATGATTGAGATAAGAGAAGAGATACCCGGAGACATTGCGGAGGCTGAAGAAGAAAAGCAGTGGGTAATGTTTTTTGATAGTTCATCATACGGCTCACATGGAGGAGATGGTATAGTTTTCGAAACAACCACGCAAGACCTGTTATCATTTGCTTTCAAGTTAGATTTTGAATGCAGCAACAACGTAGCTGAATACGAAGCGTTAATTTTGGGATTGCGCATGGCGTAGGAACTTAACGTAGGAGTGATAGACATAAAAGGGGACGCAAAGCTAGTTACAAACCAGATATCAGGATATTTTCAGGTAAAAGAGCCGCATTTGGCTCCTTACCGAGCCGAAGTCCAAGAGCTGATAGCAAGAAGAAGAAGTACTATTATCGAGCACACATGCAGGACCACTAATCGCCATGCTGATGCACTAGCAACCCTAGCATCAAAGATGCAACTGAACGAAGCGGATGAAGGAACAGTGGTGGTAAAGAAAAGAACGTTACCAAGTACATGGAAAGAGGACGCGACATTCGAACAAAAGGATGATTGGAGAATAGCTTATATTGAGGATCTTACCAAGGAGGTAGATGACCAACTTATGCCTACTAAAGTACTAAAGCAGTTCGTCATAAAAAGAGGAGCATTATATTTTCGAACACCCGGAGGAGCCTTATCACGTTGTGTGGGGAAGTTAGAGGCACAAGAAATGTTGAACCGCGTCCATGAAGAATCTTGCGGACAGACAGGGGGAATTCCATTATATCTTCGTTTTCAAAGGATGGGTGTATACTGGCCAAACATGGTGGTTCAAGCGGCGGTAATACAGGATAAATGTGAAGACTGTCAAGCGCCTCCACAACAAACAGAGGTCTGCAGTGCAGAAATAGAGGATTGGAGACAACCTTATATAGACTTCATTCAGCATGAGCATCTGCCGCAAAACAGACAAAATGCACCCAGGGTTCAGAGGAAAGCCGGACGTTTCTTTATGAGAGAAGGAATTCTCTACAGAAAGAGCTACGGAGATAAGATACTGTGCTGCCTGTCACAGGAAGAAGCGGAGGTAGTCATGGCTACAACTCATAACACGGAGCATCAAGGAATGAGGAAACGTTTCCTGCAATTATACGAAGGATGGTTTTACTGGCCTACAATGGAATTCGATACAGCCGAACATGTAAAAAAGTGTTAGCAATGCCAAATCCATGGGCCGCTAATTCGCGCCCCGCATACCTTGTTACATAGCGTTGTCACTCCTTGGCTCTTTCATAGATGGGGACTCGATATCATTGGGCAAATAAGTCCAACCTCATCCGGACGGCATAAATATATCATCACCGCGACTGAGTATTCCTTCAAATGGGTAGAAGCCATTCCGCTCCGAGATTATTTAGGAGCTACAATTGCGGCATTTATTAAAGAACATATCATATGTCGGTTTGGCGTGCCAATGGTCATCCGCTCGGATAATGGTACCTCTTTTGTTAACCAGACTGTTAAGGAATTTCTAGATCAGTACGACATTAAGTTCCACACTTCGACTATCTATTACCCTCGGGGGAATAGACAGACAGAGGCTACTAACAAAACATTGTTGAGGATATTGATCCGCACAGTACATGATCACCATCGAAGCTGGCATGAGCAGCTACCTCTCGCACTCTGGGCATACCGCATCTCCAAGCGAAGTTCAACCGGAGCCTCCCCTTATTCCTTGGTATATGGAGAAGATGCAATACTACCAGCAGAGATTGCTATTCCTTATGCACGTGTAGCCATGGCCAGTCTCACTACCCCGGATGAGGTTAGCCGTTTTGCTCATCTTGATACTTTGGAGGAACGACGAGCTAAATCCGAGCGGTTTGCGGACAAGTATAGGTAAAGGAAGGCAAAATACTATAACCAGAAGGTAAAAGAATGAACTTTCCGCATAAATGACATAGTCATGAAGATCGCCCCACATGTTCAATGAAATAAGAAGGCAAGAAAGTTTGCTGCGAATTGGGAAGGACCTTACATGATTAGTGAAGCAACGGAGAGCGAATACTATTATCTCAAGCGAATGAATGGGTCACGAATCAATACCCCTATCAATGGTAAGTGGCTTAAAACTTATTTTGCATAATAATCAAATGTATGCCGGACGGCTGATCAGCAATAATACGATTATTTTTATTTAACACTATGAATCATTACAAATAGCCTCGAGTATGGCTAAGTTCTGTGCATGACCTGATGAAGTGCACCAATAGCCCAGAGTATGGCTAGGTTCTGTACACGACCCAATGAAGTGCACCAATAACCCCGAGTATGGCTAGGTTCTATGCATGACCCAATGAAGTGCACCAATAGCCCTGAGTCCGGCTAGGTTTTGTGCATGACCCAATGAAGTGCACCAATATCCCCGAGTATGGCTAGGTT
>JAJJMB010013400.1:1101391-1150862 GCA_023531105.1 Papaver atlanticum | reverse complement strand
GTATGGATAGGTTCTGTGCATGACCTAATGAAGTGCACCAATAGCCCTGAGTATGGCTAGGTTTTATGCATGACCCAATGAAGTGCACCAATAGCCCTGAGTCAGGCTAGGTTCCGTGCACGACCCAATGAAGTGCACCAATAGCCCTGAGTATGGCTAGGTTCTGTGCACGACCCAATGAAGTGCACCAATAGCCCCGAGTCTGGCTAGGTTCCGTGTACGACCCAATGAAGTGCACCAATAGCCCTGAGTATGGCTAGGTTCTGTGCACGACCCAATGAAGTGCACCAATAGCCCCGAGTCTGGCTAGGTTCCGTGCATGACCTAATGAAGTGCACCAATAGCCCCGAGTCTGGCTAGGTTCTGTGCATTACCCAATGAAGTGCACCAGTAGCCTCGAGTTTCGCTAGGTTCCATGCATGACCAATAAAATACACCAATAATTTCAGAACCGGCTAAGCTCCGCACATGAAACATAATAAATTATGGAGGATAACCATAGACACAACACATCAGATAAATATTAGTCTTGACTAATCCAAGTGATGAATACATTTAAAAGGCGGAGCAGATGAAATGCAAATACAGAATAAGAAACATTATGAGCACTGACACTGCATAAAAGATAACGTAACTAATATACTAATTCATAAACATTCGGAGTAATACACGAAACGGATAAAACAAAACATTCTATGGATAAAATCCATTAGGTTAAAGAACTGAAGATAGCACTGAGTTCGCGGGCCTCAATCTGCCGCGCGCAACAGCAAAGTCATTCTCTCCATGCTCCATCCGGACACGAGCATTAGAAAATACCTCAAATGCTTCATCTGAAGCCATGACATTCTCCACTGAATGATCGACCCGACAAGCACTCAACCGATCCACATATAAATCCATTGCAGGAAGATACTGAGTTTGGCTAACCTCGAATAGATCCTCACACTCACGCACAAGGCGAGTATTTCCGATAACAGTGGCTTGTAACAATTCAAATTTTTGTTTTTTAAGAAACAAACATAAAGAAATGATCGATTCTTCCATAGTTACTAATCATCTTTCTCTGAAAGCCTTTACGCTATATAAATTTAAAAAAAAAAAAAAAAAAAAAAAAAAACGGAAAGGATTTTTAAGATATCTCAGCCATAAGCATACGACAACGTGTCACCTCTTGTTCCACATCTTGCATCATTACAAGCGCTTCTTCACATTGAAAAGTAGCCATAGCTAGTGAAGCCCGCGTATCCCCTAGTACTTGGTCTACTTCGTACATAATCCTCTCGGATGCATTGTTCTGGCGAGCCATGTTAGAAGTCTCATTCCGCTCCTCGAAAGTTTTGCGCGCATTATCCTGCACAGTCAGCCTATGAGTCCGTAAAGCCTTCACTTCATCCCTTAGGACCAGCAATCGTGCCAATTCCACTTGTTTATCAGAAGGATGCACTAGAGCAGATATCACACATAAAGATAATGCGTAACCATACAAGCGATGACCCGGCTATTGGGAAGCATGTGCATGACAGTCTGCTATAGCCTGATCAATATCCATCGTCATAAGGTTTATTTCCTGAAACATCCGATCAGCTTCATGACGAGCGGAGACAACGTCATCTAGTGCACGCTAAATTCCGAAAGAGACCGGCCCAGACGCTTGAGTTTCCCGAGCCGTTAAAAACACTTTGTATAGCTTATCAAACCGCGTGCGCGCTTTAGCACCACCCACTGTTCTTATCTCCCTAAGCAATTCTATTTCAGCCTTTACGAGTAGTAAGCGGTCTAACTCAGATTCTCTTCTATAAGGAGTTACTAACGTTCTCTTCTATAAGGAGTTACTAACGTTAGCCATGTAAAAGGTGAGCCATTCAGGGAAATCTAGTATAAACAATGAACAGAGTAAAGAAATAAAGATACCACGCTAGTAAACGTACTCTATTTATATAGGAGATATACACATCAAGGCATTTATTACTCCATAACTACTACCATAACTCCTATTTACCCAAAAAAAATAAAAAAAATAATGGTAGCACGTGAAGTGGCCTATGAACCTCAGCAAGAGCCATCTCAATAGACCTAACACTATGATCCGTCTCAACACATCGGAAATGAGTAACCAGACGTTGCTCACGGCAATAACCACGATATTCAAAAAGAGTCACGTTAGGCAACCCGCCCTCACTATGAATCTTCATCACAAGATGATCCGCAGCTGCCAATTGTTCATACCAACACGAATTCTCGATCTCAAAAGTATCACGCGCAAGACACATCACTCGCAAAAGCGATTCAGATACCTTACCTCCAGAACCAACCTTACACGATTAGCCATGAAACAAAAGAACTTAAGGAATATTACTGTGATTAACCAAGACAATTCTCATATATATAACCAAATAACACAATACCCAAGACAACGTTTTTTTTTACGAATCCCTTAAAATAAAATAAAAATTATGATGATGGTAGTAATCTTTTTAAGAACGTTCAGTTATAAGCGAGCGGCAATAAGAAATGTCTTCATCTAGGTCCTACATCATCAACTGAACTTCACCATACTGAGTAGTGGAGTCGGTATAAGCATTACGCACCTCTTCTAGCACCTGATGAATCTTGTGCTTAACATCGCCGGAGGCATGGGCTTCTTGATCTATGTTTAGCGTTTCCTTATGTCCCTCAAAGGATTTGCGCGTTTTATCCAGAGCGATCAATCGATGAGTCTGTAATACCCCAATTTCGTCCTTTAATACTAGTAAGCGTGCTAGTTCTTCTTTCCTATCGGTAGGATGAATAAGAGCGGACACAACACACAGAGTCAAAACACATCCACGAAGATTAGGACCCGCCTGCTGAGTGATAAACACATGACATTCAGCTATCGCTTGCTCAATATCAATCGTCATAATTATCGACTCTTGGAATAGTCGCTCAGCCCTGTTCCGAGCAGCAACAATATCATCTAGCGCGTGTTGCACTGCCAGAGTCAATCGCCCAGACGCTTGCATCCTCTGAGCCATTGAATACGTTTCATATTGCTCATCAAACTGCACGCGTGTGGCCACTCTATTCGCCGTTCTGATTTCTCTAAGCACCTCTACCTCAGCCTTCACCAATATCAAGCGACTTAACTCATGGTTTTTTTCATAGGGAACGACTAGCGTCGGCACAGGAGCCAAAGCCAAAGTGTAACCATGTAGACGATGAGCCATCCGCTGCAAAATATAACTGACAACCAAAAGAAGAAACAAAATAATAAAAGAAACTCGAAAGACACTAACTAAAGCAATCCCGTTCACCTCAACTTATAGGAACGAATGATAATACCACATTAATTACCATCTTACCATAATAATAAATGCAGATAACTAAATAGTAAAATATGTCTAGCAAAAGAAAAACAAACCATCAATTTTTTTCGTTTCTGCCCACACAAAAGCAAAGGAATTATTGTTTGAACCCACTTATAACAACCCAAAATTTAATTAATGTCCAAAGCGACCAGCTCCGCTCTCTTCTTAGTAAGGCGCCCATTAACCTCCTCAGCGGCAGCTCGGGCGATCCTCAACTCCTCAGCAGCTTGACCAACGTCCGCCATCAGCCGTTCATATGCCGTTTTCTTGATATCAGCAACATTGAGCAAGCGTCTGTATTCTCGATCCAGTTCATCAATTTCACGAGGCAATGTGGTCCGTGCATTATGACTCGCCTTTGCCAGATCCAATAGATTCTTGAGACAATAAATGGGAAATCTGAGAACTAGATAAGTCTGAATGAAGACGTCCCATTTCCTCAGAGTAGCCGGATCGATAGGAGTTTCCTCCGCCTGAGAAAGGCCGTCCGCTATATCCAGTAAATCCTCATTAGCCACAACTAAAGAATTGACGGGCATTTCTTCATGAACACACATATGGCCAAACCTCTCCACTATGTGTCGGTAGTTGGCTGCTTTAGATGAAGGGACCCAAAACCCATGCACTAGCTCGAAGCGGGATTATCAATGCCAGCCTCCGCCGCTGAAATAACACGAGGGTATCGAAACGGAGGATCCTTCGGAGTATCCATCATCTCGGTATCAGCGTCCACGCTGCGAGAAACCTTAGGAGCTGGCTTGGAAGGTTTTTTCCATTTATCGTTAGCACTCCCGGATTCACTACCTTCAACTTGCTGGCTTGAGCCGTTCCCTTTATTATGGGCGCCATCTCGCTTTCCCATATCCTAAGGAAAGAAAAGAAAGCGTAACTAAGTATCCCGAAACGATAAAGGAAGTAATGGTAATGACAAAATGCGCAACACATATCGGATCGGAAGGAGGAGAAAGATTGGTAGGAGAATGAACCGATCGACGAAAGGAGAAAGAAAAGCTTGATGCAGCTGGCTCCGAGTGACCTAATAACAGAAGAAAGCAAGAGAGGAAATAAAATAATTTTATCAGAAAGACATAGGGAATGAAGATGTATATATAGATCACTAGGTGCATTTGATAATAACAACAGAATATTTTGACTGGCATGTGTCAATACTCTAAACTCAACAAGGGATAGTATAGTATACTTACGAGACTTAGAAGGGGAAGAACTTTGGTCCTTGGCACTGCCCTTAAGCCCACTGTCCTCTTGGGAACAATCATGAACGGAGTGATTCGACTCAGACTCGCTCGCTGCACCTAACATATCGGAAGAAGTATGAAGGGGGTGATTAGGATCTTGAACCATCTTTACAACTGGAGGGCGAGTGGAGTGTAAAATCATACGGGGAGAAAGCACTTTGGGACCACTTTTACTAACTGATCGGCATAATTGGCGTTCCACACGATCAATGAATGAACTCGCGGACGGTGACCCCATTTTTGGAGCCTACGGAGAAAATGGAGGGGAAATATTAGCAGTACGAAGAGAAGGCAATCGCGGAATAGGTAGCACGCCAGCATCCCGCTTCATCTTCTTAGCCAGCCGATCAGACCTCCATTCGTTGAGAGGACAATTAATGTAATCTTCAAAGAAGGGGCCCCTAGGCTTCCAGACAATAGGCGGAGAATTCTAAAAGAATATGGCAAACAAATATAAAAGAAACTAAAGCAGGATTCGACGGGAAACAAAAGAAGAAAAGACAGGAAGGATACCTTAGCAGGAGGAGACGCGACAGGAGGAATGTTTAAGGGCTTCACTGTTTGAAGACGCTTCCTCTTCTTAGAGCTCGACGGAGGAGGTAAAGAACTACCTTTCCCATCCTCTTGGGAAGATTCCTAGCCTGGAAAAGGATCCCAGCTAGTGACGAGTGGATGGAGAGGGCGACCTTTATTACTCGAGGAGAGCTTGTATTTCTTAGCAATCTCTTCATTCAACTTCACGCGACCCGATGCGTGCATTTCTTTGAAATTCTCCTTGGTTAAAGCCGGAGGAGCATATGGTTCCTTGAGGAGAAGATTTAACACATTCGTGTTGACACCCTTGCAATACTCAAGCCACTCGCTGGTAACACTGACTTGTCGTTGGGATTGAGGTACCGTCACAAGTCGCTTAAAACCATCTTTCTGAACAACCTCCTCTTGCCGCGAGAGAGCAAGAGGATTTAGCTGAGAAGGTCTGTATAAGGGAAAGCACTCCTAAGCCCATGCTTGAATAAAGTTAGCAGGGAGGTAAGTCTCTACCTCATGAGAGCCGTCCATGCGACGAATATCACACGCTAGCAAATCCAGATGATGATACAGACGACCTAGGAATATAGGGGAAAGTGGGAATGATACGCGGCGGGACATCAATACTTCCATAGCGATGAGTTCGTTCTTGATAGTGTCCCGGGGACTGTACTCGAACACATCATGACACAACTAAAAGAAAAGGAAAGCTGCTAGTTCTGCCCGATCTATTTCCTCATCACGAGGAGGAACACCTTCACGGGGGCCAGAAAGCATAGGAGCCCAATATTTGATCCAACACGAGAAAGAGGCTCGTCGTTGCCCATATTTTGGTTTCTGGTCGCTCTTTATCTCTTTCACATCATCAGATTATCCAGCAGCAGATGATCTTGGGCGGGAAGCTTTAATGGTGGATGCCATGAGTTTTGAAGAAGATGAAACGTTAACTGGAGGATCGATAGCGGCGGACGCAACAACTTTGCCTTTCCTTTTACCTACCGAGCCCTCCACTTCGCTTGGAGCTTCAGTTTTGACTTCTCCTGGCGGCTGGAATGTTATAGAATTTGCCTTTGCTACAATCAAGTAATCGCGAAGGAGTCTGTCACTTCTGTTCAGAGACTTGTGAAGACAGCAATCCTCGAAAACTGTATCCCCGTGGATAGGCAGGGCAGTAAGCGCCACTACGTCTTCCAAAATGGGAGCCGCCTCGCCCCACGAGAATAAAAATGTGCGAGGATCGATTCCCCAACGCGCGCATAAACGAAGCAGGCTATCCGGATCTCGACGGACACATCTAAACTTCGAAGCCTCTAAAGCAGCCTCTATACCTAAAGAGCGGATGATCCTCTTGTGATCCGGATTGGATTGAATATAATCCACCCACGGGTTCCAGGCGGCATGAGATTCAACGGACGAACGAAGACTGACTGATGGAAAAGTGTAGTCCCTCCCTATGAACAACTAAACGGGGAAGATCTTCAAAGGAAGGTATGGGAGGTGACTCCGCTTGAGGACGGATAAGCCAGCCTTCAGACGCGAATGGAGGAAATGGGTGAGAATTCATCATGCACGAAACCCAATTGTCATCAGCCGGGAAAAGAGTCGTATTATCATCCGTCGCGGGTGGTCGTAGTTTATCTTTAAGCCAGGGACTACTCCTTATCTTCTCCAGTGTGTATGGCTCCGGTCTGAGGGGCACGTCATGGTTAGGCGATTCGTTAGATATGGCGGGTGAGAAGAAAAGGGATGAAAGAGAAAAGATTGGAGTAAAGAAAATGATAATTGAGAAGCGGGGTCCCCTCTATTTATAGGGAGGTAAAAGAATGAGCGGTTACTGGAGAGGCCAGTAACTGCAGCATCCCAAGGGTCGCGAACTTAAACCGCCTAAACTCACCAGTTGTAACTATCGTATCAATGTGTGACTGTTGACACGGTCTTTGACCGGTCAAACAGTCAGGGGACTAATGTTGATACATGAAAATAACCAATCCCATAATAGATGGCCCCTTAACCTATCAAAGGGTCCTTTTAAGATAAAGAGACTAGCCTAACCCACTTGATTGGGATAGTTCTAGTCCATTCAGGAGTGTATTAAGTTAGTTGGGCTTTGGCCCAAGAGGAAAGCGTTTTAGGGTTTGGTAATAATTTAAGGAAAGAGAAATGATAGTTTAGTAATATGTTAATCTTATGGGCACTTATTCATGAGATGGTCATTATAAAAGGGGAAAGAGGGCACACTTATTGAGATATCACTAATCCACCATTACCTCTCAAAAACCTCCCAACACCTTGTGAGTACTTTCTGTGATTAGGACTAGTTCCTCCTTCCCACGTTAGACCCCATCAACAGGTACCTAGATAAAGGGGTACCATTAGTATTTTCAAGGAGTACATAAAGGAACTCCCATTGATATAGTGACACCGGTATAACAATACAAAACCAGAAATGAGAAACATACCGAGCCAAATATCCTACAGGTCCCCGACTCACACGTGATTTTGGGACCCATCACCAAAAATGGTGACTCTTTTAATCCATGTGGCCGGTGGGGCCAGAGTCTGTGCGGATCGATAGGTTTTCACGGGATTTTAGGTCGGTAGTCAGTATGTGTATCATTCCCCATATAAAACACCGAAACTGCAGTCATTCAATCAAATATGAATTTGATCTGATACAAATGCACGCTACAAGTGCTCTAAATTACACACTCTGAAAGCCAAAGGCCTTAAAAATAACTGCAAAATATGATCACAAAATGATCTACTAATCCCTTTACATGCATACATATATCTAAAAAAAACATTAGACTAACACCGTCCTTCACCACTATTTAACATGGCCATATATAAAAGTGAAATCCCAAACCATAAATCGAGTTGAACTTCGGTTATAAACGAGAAATGTTGGAGTTTATAGGAAAGTAAGACACCGGAATTGGAGCTCCTCTTGATTTAGATTTTGAAGGTTTCATTTCTTTTTTCTCCTCTTCCTGACTTTTCTTAGACTGGATTTTCATGTTTTGTTCATGAGAATTTGAGATTTGAGCTGATGATGATAAACTAAAGCATCTGAAAATGGAAAACAAACACATGATTTTTTTTTATAGATAATAAAACCTTGAAAGTCTCTAAGAGATAGATGATGGTTTTAATTTTCTTTCTGCTTGATTTAGAGGTCTCATTTTTATATGATGATGAGTGCAAATTTGTCCTAGTACTTTCGAAGAAATGAGCAGACAAGTGAAAGCTAATTAGTTTGATGGGCCAGGAAATGTAGGTACCTAAACACCTTGGTGAGTAACTTCAATCACTAGTCGAGTCAACGGTCAATGAACTTTTATTTTAATTATATTTCTATTTTTGGTCGTATTGTTTCGCTCGCTCGCCACCTCACAATATCTTTGTCACCGCGTATTTTATTTGCTGAACACTTCACCTTGACTATGTGTCTGTCTTCTACTTGCTTTGCCACGACAGATGGCATCTTTTACTTTCATCTCGCCTTACTTACTCTCGAGTGGCCTTGATCCAAGTTCCAACTGTCTTTTTTGTTTACCACGTATACAAGGGAGACATTACTAAGAAACTCAGAGCATCTCCAATTGTAGGGTCCTATAAAATATGAGGGACCAATTATTAAATATGAAGCTGTTCAAGAAAGTGTTATTTACCCTTCCGGCTCCACCTCCACGTCATATTTTTCACAATTTTTTCAAAAAACATTCTCTACTATTGGAGATGGTTTTTTAGATATGAGGTCCTATTTTTACTCTATATGTAGACCCCATAAATTGAAGGACGAAATAAAAAAGCCACATAGAATTTTTTTCACCTTCTGTTGGAGATGCTCTGAATTAGTATCGGGATCATTTGATCCATCTTTTATGAGTAGAAACTATTTTGTTGTCAATGACTTAATGGGTATGACATATCTTGTGTAATAAAATTCTATTCATGCTTGAATTTGATGTTATTAGAATTTGGTAATGAAATGTTTGACCTCTTGGATTACTCTGACTAAGCTATCTATATTGCTAGACATGTTTTTGGGTATACCATTTATCACTTTCCATTATTCTTCCCATTACTCAAAAGACGAACCAAAAATTGATTTCAATTTTTTTCCTCATAATATGTTAATTTATAACTGTAATGCAACAATACAATTATTCATATTCTACCCAGAAGAAAAAAATGTATGATAAGAAATATGCAACTTGAGGCCACCCACGGTCGTGCAAACATGTAGTGCTTTCGATTGTTTATCTTCTTGTGTTTATTCAAAAATGATTAGAGTGTTCAAGTAAAGGGTTGCCTATGGCATTTCCAAACTATCATCCTCACATAGACACATTGAAACAAGTGGTGTCTCTACTTATTTAACATTGTAGTTCAAACAAATATGCCTCTTTTTTTTTCTTGATTATTCGATAGTCGGCATTTTTTTTTTGTTAATACTCCATTATGTTTTCATGGGGACAAAAATGTAAAATAATCTAAATTGTATCTCTAAGTTTGTTTTGACCCCACCGGTAAAAACATCTTCCCTCCGTCCTATAAACCTATTTCAACTCATCATCCAAGAGGTTTATGTTACAACAACCTACATCAAATAGACCTTTTTTACTTTCTGTATTTTTTCAATCAATTGTTGGCGGGGGATAGTATTTGGGTTATGATAGACCCACCGAAAAACAGCACCGTGATATGTACCGAGAGGGGATCGGACAGTCCTGGAGTTAGGGCTGTCAATGGGTACCCATTTACCCGGAACTGAACCGGACCCGGTTGACGGATCCTAATATGCTACCCGTTAATAGTTTTGATACCCGTCGGGTATACCCGATAAGAAACCGATAAGTAACAGGTTCTTACCGGGTATACCTGACGGGTACCCGCGGTTCCTGGGTACCCGGTATAAATGTGTCGGGAATCATGTTTAAGAAAATAGCCAACCTAAAACTGCCTCTCGAGTATTGTTTCGCGTGTCTGACCAAATTTGATGCATGAGAGCCAGGTGTATATGTGGTAAGAAATCAAAACTTTGATTTTCTCCTCTGCCTTTCTCTTCTTCTTCCTCCTCTTCGTCTCTTTCCTTTCTTTATCAGTATCTAAAACTAACACTATTGACTTTCTTTAGTTTAGTTGTGCAGAAGCTTTTGGTTATCACTTATCACCCATTCTTCTTCTTTTTTTCTTCCGATTTAAAAGAGTTGCAATGGAAAGTGATAGAAATTGTAATGGAAAAATGATTATATGGATTTAATGTTTGAACAATTAGAAAATTGATTATGATTAAAACATCCCTCTTTATATATTTGTTTCGATCTGATGATCAATCTTTCTCATGCTCATACTAATATATAGATCTCTTGATGCATCTGAAAAATTAATTGGTCCATTATTGCAGATATTGATGTTGCTATATGGGTGTTATTCTTTAGTGTGTAATATTAACAGGCTAGATTCAGTCAACTTTTTTTTTTCTGTCTGTAAGTGGTGGAGTACGAGTTAGAACCATTGTTGATAAATGATAATGGCCAGATCTTGTTTGTGATGGTGTGGTGTTTGATTCATTTTCTGTTAGAGATGTGACCTTTAATGGGTTTCAATATTTTGTTGATGTCTTCGGAGTGAGGAGTTCATCTGTGGGAGACTGAACAAGGAGAAGGCGGTGCTAACTGTGAAGTTCTAGTAATGGGTGATGGCGGCGTTCCTCAAGGATGAGGGGATGTTAAACGGGATATCATTGCTTTGGAACTGTTGTTAATGGGTGTATCTTTATGTGAAATAAATTTGATCGCCAAGGAACCGTTAACTACCCGGAACCGGCGGGTATTTAGCTGTTTTAACGGGTCCGGTTTTGGGTCCAATAATTTTAGAACTGGATCCGGAACCGTTAATATCCGAATCCGAGTAAAATAATCGGTTCCGGATAGTATATTACCCGGACCCGTTGGCACCCTGGAATACCTCTCAACATTTGGATAGGGAGTGGGGCAGGAGTGGGCCCACCCTCCTCTCACACGGTACACACCGCTCGGTGTATAAATCATCATTTCCGATCTCCAAACACACAACTTACACGTGAGTCCTAAACAAATAGCTGCACAATTGTGGACCATTCATTCGGTGTGTATTTTGTACGTACTCACCGTTTTTTACCGCATTTATTCACAATTTTTTTACCAGCGTTGGTTCTACGCCCTACCAGGTTACTAAGCAGAAGTTCATGATGAGGACATGTCACATACATAGTGTACATGGTTGTTCAATTAGCTTCTTAAGGAAACAATATCAATCAAACGAATTTGTCAAAGTAACGTTAGATGGGAAACAAAATCCAACGAATTTGTCAAAGAGACGTTAGATTGGTAGCAAAATGATCTTATACAGTTACCATAGTGGCAAAAGTTTCGGTGTATTTGGTTCCCAAAAATAAGCGGATATATTGTGACATATATCCAGTATATGTTTGTTTCCATCGGCAGGCATTATTTTTCTTTTCATTTATCCCACTATCCCACGAATCCAGTTTTTTTTTTTTTTTCCTTAAACCATCAAACAAAAACTCCATTGAAATAACAGAGAGAAGCGAGTTCTTTTATTTTTTGAGAAAGAGGTTTAAACTGATATCAAGATGCCGAGGACGCATAAAAAACCAAAGAGAATCGGAGGGAGAGCTAATAATGAAAACAAAAACAAAAACAAAAAGATTCATACTTCTACTACTGTTTCATGCTCTTTTAATGAAGATATAATTCAGGAGATATTGAGCAAAGTTCCAACCAAATCGATTGTACGTTTCAAAAGCGTCTCTAAAGAATGGTTCTCGAAAATCGAAGAGAAAAAGTTTGTTTCTCTGCATGGCTCAAATCCGTGCATTTGTGTCACAGTTGAAGGTGAGACTGAGGTATGTTTACTCACCGCAAATTTATCTAGTGAAACAGTCTCATTTGTGCAAAATCAAAGGTTCACAAGAGAGGCACCCCCTTTAGGTGATTTTGAAGATATTCAGTTCAATTTTTGCACTGTTAATGGTTTAACATGTTTGTATGATTATGATGGAAAAGTATGTATATACAATCCTACTACTGGACAGATGACACCATGGACTTTAACCCCATTCATGGAATTTGAATACTTTGATGTAGTAGACCCAAGAAATACCATTATTCATCCATTACCCCGTTATAGGTTTGGTTTTGATCCCGTCAATAAAGAGTATAAGGTCATATGCATAGGACAGATATCTGAAGTTGAACTAGATGATGAAATGGATTATGCTATACCGAAAAACGTGGTAGAATATATAGTATGCAGTGTCTTAACAGTAACCAGTGGAGGAAATTCATGGAAAAAAAGAAATGCAGATGACATATCAACCTGTGTGGTAGAAAAAGATGGGGTGTATGCAGACGGTTTCCTGTACTGGATAAATGAGTCGTACTCCATAGTAGCATTTAATGTTGGAAGTGAGAAATTTAGTCGACTTATTTTACCGCGAGATTTTTGTGCTGTTAATGATCCTGATCTAATTGAAATCGACGGACGTATCGCTCTGATAAAGAGGACAAGTAGGGACATGATCAAACTCTGGAAATTGGATGTTGATGTAAAGAGGTGGAACTCGGATACTAGTAGCAGTCAGTGGATAGAAGAAACCATCTTGTTGTCTTCTGGTCCCTGCTCGGAGGGATTAATGAATGAGAGGTTTAATTTTATATCTATTCCGGGGACTAGCTTCATAATCCTAACACCTAAGGATATTGAACCACCGGAAGATAAGGTCCTACTTTATTGTTATGATTGGCAAAAGAAGAGTTTTAAGGAGGTTGATATTACAGGAATCTTACCACTGCTGACGCCCGACTCTACTTGTAGTATTGCTGCTTACATGGAGAGCCTATCACTTGTTTAGAAGAAGCAACAATGACAACACTAGTATGAAGAGTATTTGATATTTTGATTACATTGCTTTCAGTCAGGAATTTCTTTTATTGTAGTGTTTTTCTTGATTTTTATTTTGGTAGCCATCTCCAATATCAGTACTGATTGTTATTTTATCTTATGCAATAATAAATTTTCATTATTCCTAGCTTAAATGCAGTGTTTAAATATTTATAATAAATTTTGTTTAGCTTCTTCAATTATGCAGTCTCCAGATATCTTATTTCAATAGGGCATGAAATAATGGTACTTTAATCATGTTAGTGTTTACTGAGTGTTGATTAAGTACTAAACAAGTATCATGAGGCTGGACAGGAGATTTAAGTTTTCTTCCATAGCATGTACGTAATTAGTGAATGCAGAATCGGAACAGCATAGATATAATGCTGACAAATTGGATAGATATGCCAGGAAGTCTGGGTAATATTACTCGGTCTGTAAATATGAAAGGTTTCATTCTAGAACTGACATGTAACAGCACTATGCCTTGCAAAAGGATAGTTTCCATAATACATCCATTTCATTAAAAAAAAATGCAATTTAGTCTTTAATCAAAGAGACAAGAACCTGATCGGGTTCATGTGCACCAAGGTGATTGGTTTACATAAGTGTTCTGTTGCCTTGAGTCTTGCTAGTTGCTTCTTATGTCGTCAGTGGCTTTGATAGTCAGGCTTGGTGTTCTTTGGTCCTTGATAGATATGTTTTTTTGTTTTGTTTTTGTTTTGGATAGACATGTTTGAGTAATGCATGTATCTAGCGAATGTTGAGTTATTTCAACTGGCATATTTTGTATAACGTAAAATTTACAGGATATCACCATTAGCTTATTTTGAAGAACTAAGGTGTTACACTAACTTCTGGATATGCTTCAGGATCTACGACCAAGTAAAATTAAAGGCGATAGTCGAGATTTTCCTAATTTCAGTATAAAAATTTGTATGGAACATTCTGACTCTGATTACACACATGAAATGGAAGACGGAAACAATGTCACTTTGTGAATTAAGATTTCTTTTATGGTACTCAATATGTCACACATGCTTTGTTTCGCCTCTTCATTCTATGAAAGAATGTAAGACCTTCAGTTGTAAACTGTGAAAAGTGGTATCTTACATTCAAATACACATACGTAGAGCCATTTTATTTACAGTAAACCATTCCACATCAATACCAATACCATCACCGAAACATCACCAGGATTAACAAAAACACTGATAGTTGCCGGAATTTGGATGCTTACAAACATTTTTTGCAACTTCAAGTATTCCTGTACTCTGTAGTTTGCATCAAACAACATGTAAATGTTCATTTTATTTTCTGCTATTCTATCCTGTAATTTATAGCGGATGTAAAACAAGCAAACAACTTATATAATGAATAGATCTTTTTACATAATGGATCTTAATAGTAATTCACTATTGCTTCATACAAGCAGGATCCGCTGACAAACTTTTCAACCAAACAGTATCGGCAGAAACAGGTTGGTCATCCTGATTTCTATTCCAACTCCACGATGCGTGAGTTTCGTTCTCCACCTCTAATCTCCCATGTCCAAAACTTGCCTCTCTAAACACTGATATACTCGTCTTATCCATATAACTGCACAAACAAGAAAATATATTTAACTTAAACAACATAATTCTTACTCTGAGATTTCTTCCCTACACAGATATATTTGTAGCTTACTTGCTAGCAAGGCCTTCCAGATTGCCTCCATCTCCGATTGTTATATGCACCGGACCACAATTATCAGCTTTGTCAGTGTAAACACGAGTCTGCACATTTCATCATAAATAAGTATAGATTTGATGAATTCTGATAATTGACCACACCAATAATTTATAAAAAAACATAGAAAGAAATCTTACAAAACGCTCGTATGCATGAACATGACCAGCGAAAACAACATCCACACGAGCTTTATATATCAACTCTTCCATGGCTTTCTTCATTCCGACAGATTCATACTCTCCTTGGTGAGCTTCATTGGTACTATACCATGGTGAATGGATGAGTACAAATACCCACGGTGTTCGACTCCTGTCGATCTTAGCCAAGTCGGCTTGGAGCCATTTGTATTGGTCGGAGTCAGATTCAAAATCTGCATAAGACCCTAGCATAATAACATGAACCCCAGAAATCTCAAACGAGTAGTACAAGTTCGAACTTGAACCACTTTCTTCATAGGGCATACGCCATCTAGCATTATAAGCTGTAAATGGTTTAGGATGAAGCAGTGGGATTTTCTCAACCTCATGATTTCCTTGTGTTACCATCCATGGACGGCTGCTTGCAAGTGGTTCTACGAGTTGTCCAAACTTATCCCACATTGGTTGGAGAATATCCGCGTAAGATAAGTCCCCTGGTAAGAGCACAACATCGTAATCTGATGCCGCCATGTGAGTTAAGGTAGAATTCGTCCATCCTGTCTGGCCAAGATCACCTACATTTTGTGTATCAGTTTGAGAACAATTAGCAAAGGAATCTAACAATAACACGGAATTCTTACCAACAACGACGAACTTGATCGGAAATTGAGACGGTGGAGTTTTGAAGCTGAATTCACGATCTGTGTCAGACCCACAACGGTAGTAATATACAGTGTCGGGTTTCAATGGCCCTATGACAACGTCATGAATTTCTCCAGAATTGTAAAGCATGTACTTGTACTTTGAAACAGTACCGGTCGCAGATAAATCATAATTCCCTTCCGTTGTACCATAATTCACGGTTGCCGGAGTGTCATGATCTTCCGTTATCCAAGTTATTCTCATCTTATCTTGTCCAACTAAAGATATGTGAACCTGCAAACAATCCAATAAATATTTTCATTTTATTTCAATTGGGCGAGGATTTTGCCACATGACAAATATATTATGTGCACGTATGATGTTGATGAATATAATGTACATGCAATTATAGATTAACAAAAGAAATTGTAGCAACGATACAAGCAAAAAAAACAATAAAACTAGAATGATTTCATCAGAAAAGTAACGGGAATTAGTGTACCTGTTGAGGAGAGGATGGAGAAATATCATCAAATAAATGGTCAAGTGATAAGGTTTCTCTGGCTGGTGGGCGATCATAAGAAAACACACTTGTAATGACGAAAGCGAAAATGACTAAACCCAGAAAAAACCAACGAGCAGCCATTTTAGAAAGCACAACAAGAAAGAAGAGGATGAATCACCAGTAATGGAATGACTAGAATAGCATATAATTAGACAAATATTCTTGCTTTTATTTGAGTATAAATGGAGAATAACTAAATGAAGAAAAGATAAGAAGAAAATCCAAGAAGAAAATGAATGAATGAGATTTTTGGAATTGAAGAAGAAGACGTACGTGAATATCTATACATAAAAAGAGGAAATTTCTCACACATTGATTACATTTTATCATCATCATTGATCGTACATGTATTTAAAATGACAGTTTATGGAGTTAACGTATATACAGATGAATTCATACTATCGATTAACTGTCGACTGGAGAGAGTACTGGGATCTCTGGAATTAATGGATATTAAGAATCACTCACTTATGGAAGCAAACTTACTATTCACCTTCCTTCTTTATCTTATTCTCTAATGTCTAGTCTTACTTAATGTTTTGAGCATTATTTTCGGGATATAGGCTATACCATAATCATATCATTGTCTGTCCCTAGTATCCACCGGCTTTGGTCATTGGTAACTGTTTCCTCGTCAATTTACTTCTCCTCACGTTATGGTATCAGCATCGATATCCTAGTGGAAGTATAACTAATTAACCATTCCAGAAATGGCAAAAAAAACAACTATAGATTAGAGGAGATAACACGCCTAGATGGTCAATTGCGGTACTAGCACGGCTATGCCGATATATAGGGGTGGTACGTACATCATATGTTTTTGGTAGTACTCCATCTCCATTCGTCATATTTTCATCAACACACACTTGTGACAATTTTAAGATGACTTGCAAGTTCGCCGTGCTATCAAATACTAGCAAAATTAGATGAGTCTGACTCGTCTGAGTAATATTATCATTCTCTTTTTTCTGCTCGGTTGAAAATTTCTATTCATAGTCTATGTCACTATAATGTGTGTTGCTGTATTTATGCAACCTGCAACCCGTAACAACACACGCATAAATGCGAACGTTCGCATGAAGGTGTGAAATAGTAAAGTTAGTCCCAAATGTCGATTGTTACGTTCTATCATTACTCCCAACTGTTAAGGTCGGCTCTGTTTCCGTGTGAATGTAGACCTTTAGTTAAGTCAGCATCATGTCAAGGTTTGAAAAACGGTCGCTTTTAACGAGAAAATGGTCGTTAAAACGCTCACGCCTATGTAGCGTACCCGTGAGGGTCACCAATATGCTTGTCCAAATAACACCGATAAATAGTATTAAAACGGCGTTATTTAGACCCGTTATATCCGTTTTCACGCATGTGATAACCGTTTTTTTAAAATAGATTTTTTCGTTTTTTTTCGTTTAAATAACATTTTAACATAAGTTCTTAAGACTGTTTTTTCCGTTTCCACACCCGTTATACCCGTCTTTTAGAAGAAAAAAAGAATATAAAAATATTATTTTAATCAATTTTTTAATTCTAAAATAAAAGATTAAGAATTACAATTAGAAAAATTATGTGTTGCAACGATACGTCATATTATTATTTTTTAACGTATCAATACGTATTTATGGGGATACGTGTATCCATACGGCCAATACGGCTCAATCCCAGTAGAAATATAGAAGATAATCGTTTTTATTATTTAAAATTCCAAAAGTTAGATAAGCTTCACAAGGAAGCAACAGCTGTCTAGATTCTATAGATTAATAATAAAAAGTGAGATATTTTATCAAATCTTTTCTTAGCAACAGGTATCTTTACCTCCTCCACTCAATACTTATCGATATCTCTAACTTTCTCTGATTTACCTTCTCCTCTTTATACTTATTATCTCTGACTTTCTCTTGTTTATCTCCTCCAGAACCAGTAGATAGTCATTCTTGCACCAAACCCTAATTTTCTCTGATTTATATATAATATATTTACTACTGATTGATATTGAGTATGCCGTATCGCCGTATTTTAATTTTTCTGTTGGTGTATCATAGTAGCTTATTGGTATCCTGTATCCGATACCGTATCCGTATCGTTGCAACACAGGAAAAATTAAAATAAATGAAAACAGATAAAATAAAAAAATGTAGTAACAACATTATTTAGACCTGATATAACAGTTTTCACGCATGTTAAAACCATTAGATAGGAAATTCAGATTATAATTTATTTATTTATTCTATTTAACCGTTATCACACCCCTTATTTCATAAAAACATCAAATAAACGCGTTTTTTCCCTAAACAACGCGTTTTTTGCCCGAAACGTGCTCACACCCCTGAAAACACGTTATAACGGTCACGCCCTATGGTCGTGACCCGACATGTGACCCGTTTTTCAAACCTTGATTCAAATTTAAGTGATGCAATATGTTGTGTGTCCTTATATGGTCTTATGCTCCCTGTCGATATAACACATTAAATTAATCTTCGTCTAACAGAATTTCTTACAAATATTGAATTTTTGATAGTGAGATGTTTAGGATCGTAAAAATATCTATATGAGTAATATCCTTTTCTGGTAAAATATAACTACATAATTTCTACTACTTATTAGGTTTTATTTAAACTCAATTCATATTGAGCCGACTTGTTCACATTAGCACCTTGTTTGATTACTAAGAACATGTTCTAATCACATGCTCTGCTATGTAACTAATATTCTGCCAAGCCAATCATAACATTTCAGAAACACTAGTTTCAGCATCACATAATTAATTAGTACAAGAGTATCATTCTCAGTGTGTCTGCTTTGAGTCTTTTCTGCGTGTGCAGTTAGAATTTTCGTCTTTAGTGAACAGTTCGGTTTATGTCCATACATTTCTTGTCTTTCTGTTAACTACAATAGTTGGCTTTACCAGTCTGTTTCTGTAACTAACTCTGCATGCTTCTATAAACGCTCGTACTCTGTACTGTTCTGTCGTAATGAGAAATCAGATCATTCCTATCCACTCATTTCTCTATGGTATCAGAGCCTGATTACCTTCTTTAGCTTCCGTCATTAAACCTGCAACTCAAAGCTTCTGTTTCTTGAATTTTTCTTCTGATTCAATATGGAATCAAGTATTACTAAAGTTCATTTACACACTATTGCTAGTATAGTTCCTTCTAAACTCCAGGATCACAACTTTCTCACCTGGAAATCATTACTTCTTCTTATTTTCAAACGATATAATGTTCTTGGTTACTTAGATGGATCAAAAAGATGTCCACATAAGTATTTATATGCACAAAGAGGTTCTGATCCCGAGAAAACTATCAATCCTGAGTGGATTCGATGGAATGAAGAAGAACAGACTATATCTTGTGGATTCAATCAACTATTTCATAAAATGTTATCTCATATGTAGCTGGTCCAACCACTTCTTATGATCTGTGGAGGTCAATTGAAGAAAGATTTTCAGCAATTTCTTCAACTCATGTTATTCAACTCAGAACAAAACTCTCATCTATTAAACAAGGTAAGTCTACAATGATCAACTATCTTAATGAGATCATGAAAATTTTAGATTTTTTATCTGCTGCTGGACTCCAATATGTGAGTATGAAATGATTGTAAGTGTTCTTAATGGTCTTGGTCTGCTTTTGGTTCATTTTCTACATCCATTCGAATTTGAAATCCTTCAGTCTCCCTAAGTGAATTGCATAATCTCTAATTAAGTGAAGATATTGTTCTATCAGAGAAGTCTAAAAATGTTGTAAATACTGAAGAAGCAAAGGCCTTTGCTGCTTTTCGTGCTAATAGATCTTTCTATCACAATAATAATTCAAGATATAACTTTCACCATTCCCCAAGACCACCAACTCGTTCATATTATCAACCTAATTTTCCCTTAACATCCTCTGCATCTACTTTTCCCTCTAAATCTTATGCCACAAATATTTTCACTCTACCAAACAATTCACCTTCATCTACTTCTACTGGTGCCACTTAAAACATGAGACCAAATCGACCTACTTGTCAAATATGTTTCAAATTTGGTCACTCATCCATTAAATGTAATCAACGCATGAGCTTTGCATATCAAGGTCAACCAATATCTCACAATATTCATGTTATGTTGGCTACAACTGATGTTTTTGTGGAAAATCCATGATGCTGTGATTCAGGAGCAACAACTCATATTACTTCAGATTTTCAAGATTTTCATTCATACACTGGTACTGAACAAATATCAACATCAAATGATGAAGGTATGCCAATCTATGACATAGGTACATCTTCTAAATTTTTGCTAACTAATACTATTAGTTTACCTAAAGTTTTACATGTCCCAACTGACATACGTATATCATCATAAACTATTGCCAGTTCATAAGTTTACTAGAGATAATAATCTTAGTATAACATTTGAGGGTGATAATTACTTTGTGAAGGATGTCAAGTCTGGGAAGAACATTTTCCAAGGGAAGAGTAACAATGGCTTATATCCACTAAATCTAGCATCTTCACCAACAACTACTTCAGAGGCCATTTCTTCCAGTTTTACTGTTTTATCTTTATCTGCTCTGAAGATCACTTCACTTCTTCTTCGCTTGGACATCCATATTTTCAGTCTATGCAAAAATTAAGTCATTTGGAGTTATTCCAAAATATGTCTTCACATCATTCTTTTACTTGTAAGGATTGTCAGTTAGGAAGAGCTCATAAAGTTCCTTTTTCCATTTCTAGTTTTGTGTCAAATAAACCACTGCAACTTTTGCATATGGATTTGTGGGGACCTTGTCCTGTTACCTATTATAAAAAATTTCACATACTACTGTAATATCATTGATGACTACAGTAAGTATTGTTGGATATTTCCTTTAATAAGAAAATCAGACTTCGTTTCAATCTTCAGCTCTTTTAAGTTACAAGTTGAGAATTATTTTGATCTCAAGATAAAAGTTATAAGAACTAATAGAGGATGAGAGTTTATCAATAATGAACTAGGTAAAATTTCTATTTACAAATGAAGTTATCCACCAATATAGTTGTGCATATACTCCTGAGCAGAATGGTGTAGCTGAGAGTAAACACAAACATCTTATTGGGTTGTGCAGGACATTGCTCATTCAAGCTAATCTAGCATATTGTTATTGGGTAGATACTTTACAAACTAAAATTTATTTGGTCAATAGATTACCTACATCATCTATTTCTTTCATGTCACCTTATGAGAAGTTGTATGAAAGTTCCCCTAACTATGCTGCTTTAAGGGTTTTTGGTTGTGCATGTTATCCATGGATCAAACCCTACACTCACTTTAAACTAGAGCCAAGGAGAAAAGTTTGCATTTTCTTGGTTATTCATCTTCTCAAAAATGTTATAGATGTCTTGATCCTTGTTCAATAAAAGTATTCATCTCCATACATGTCACCTTTCATGAAGATCAATTTCCTGCATTACAGTTCAAGCTTAATTAGATTTCAAACACTATATCTCAGCTATCTCAGCTACATTCTTCACAGTTACACTCTATTTCAGCTTCACAGTTGGACTCTCCATCCATTTCTACAACAATATCTGAGTATACTTTGCCTACTACCACTTCCAACTCTGACTCAGTTACTTCTACTCCATTACTGCCTCCAACTCCAACTGATACATCATCTCCTTTATCAGTCTCATCTGCTACTTCTGATTCAGTCACCAATGCTCACTCAATGACAACAAGGTGTAAGATGGGGATTTTTAAGCCTAAACCACCAAAAGCTCTCTTCACCACCAAATATAATATTTCCATCGCTCATCTGGCCTCAGTTGAATACACCATTCCAAAATATGTTGCTCAAGCTAAGAAGCATCCAAAATGGCTTCTCTCTTTAGTAAATGAATGCTCTTCTCTCAAGTCAGCTGGCACATGGACTCTTGAACCACGTTATCCATCTCAGAATTTGGTAGGTTGTAAATGGGTTTTCAAAATCAAGCATAACCCATATGGTACTGTTGAGAGGTTTAAATCCAGACTGGTTACCAAAAGGTATCACCAACAAGAAGGCATAGATTAGGATTAGGTTCCCAGATGCAAGAGTTCTCCCTTATTTATCCTTTCAAATCAGGGTTGCTTACAATCAAAGCTAAGTTAGCTTAGTAACAAAGCAATTGATATTCACCGTTAGATGAACTCTTGATTTAAGATTCAAAGCTAAGTCTTCTTAGACTAAACAATCAATCTCCACCGTTAGATGGTATTAGCTTGATACACACAAATGAAATATACCTATATTTAGATATGGATGAACCGTACCCAAACGTGTATACCTTGTTGGCTCAATAATAGTTAACCGAAGTTAGCCATATTAACACTTATAACTTAGTCATATTCATCTAACACTTCTAGATCAAAATATGATGATCAATCAATCATGATACATAATCAAATGAATCTAAATGTATTCCAAGAGAGTTGTTCAAATGTTCATCATCTTATAGTAATATGTATACGAACCATTTGAAATAAAATCGGTTTGGTTTGTAATTGTACAAAGTACTTATACAAGAACCAATTCATGAACATATTGCCACAGTTTGTAAAAATAGTTCACAAACCTTAATAAATTAAAGTTCCAGGGACTTAAGTTCGCAAACGAATCATGAGTTCATGAGTATCAAAGTCACACTTTACCACCGCTCTGTTCACAAACTGAGTACGAGAACAAGAGTTCCGGACTTTGACTTTGTCCAGCCGTTCACAAACAGCGTACGCGAACAGGAGTTCCGGACTTGGCCTTGTCTAGCCCATTCGCAAACAGGGTATGCGAACAAAATTTCCGAACCCTTTCAAAGGTAAACCAGTTCGCAAACAGAGTTCGCGAACAATAGTTCCGGACCTGAACTAGACTTACATAGTTGGTATACAAAGTATACAACCTATAATATATCCAGTCATGGTAGTTTTTCTAAAACTCTCATTTAATCATTGAAACATCCTTGGAAGACAACAATGGTAATCTCACACATAACACTAGCTTCAAGTAATTTTCAAGTGATTAATCGATCATTACGAAACTTCCCAAGTTGACATCAAATAATTTTCTCACACAAATCATATAATATGTTCAAGGTAATTGTCACATGATCATCTTTTGACTTAATATTTAGTTTCCAACAAATAAATTATCTCCAACTAAACTCGTCAAGAATACGATGAACTTAGCTAAAGCTAAAAGCTTCCAACACATATTTCGAGAAATAGATAAGAGACATAAAATCGGCTCAAAATATCAAATTAAAAGTCTATATAGTTATACGACTTAGTCTCATTAGAACATAGAATAGAATAGACTTCTGAGTGATAGATAAGGTTTAGTCTCCACATACCTTTTGTTGATGAAGTTCTTCTAAGTTCTTCAGTAGATCTTCTTCTTCAAAATCTGAACGCCGTGAAGTCTAAAGCTCATCTACATACTTCTATCCTAATCCGAGACATAGCGATAAGTAGACTAGATATCAAATATATAGTTTTGATCAACTAAACTTGACAAACAAGCTTGAGATAGCAACACTTGCGAGTTCGACCGAGCAGTGCTCTAACAAAGGTTCCGCAACCAAGCATGTATCCTATGTCTCAAATTCTTGAAAGCATGGAGAAAGTTCTTAATCGTGAGGTATCGAAACAAGAGGAAAGAAGAGAAGGTTGTTCGATGACAAAGTTATTAATTCATCCACAATTTTGTTTGATGTGAATTGCTACTTTTCCTATGATCATCATGTTGACGAGAAGAGATGATTTATGCTGATGTTGTTTATGATTTTCTTAAACAATTTGAAGAAGAAAAACTAGAGCTTGTTGAAACGCTAAAAAGTTTAGACATGGTGAAGATTGAGTTGAAAAAGGTTTCTGCTGACCTTGTTCTCATGAAATCTCATGTTCTTGAACTACTCAATGAAGATATTTTCTATGAAGAGCTCATGGATACGGTTGATGACACATTCAAGGGTCTCAATACCAATGAAGAGTTTGGAAAAATCTAGTTTATTTTGTTTTCTTCGTTTTATGTATAGGAAAGTTCTTTTGAAGATTTTTATTCTTAAGAAGGATAATTAGGGTTTGGTATAGCAAAGATTGTGATTACACATAGCTATTTCCAACATTTTTCATGTTGCATGTTATTTATTTAAATTCTAGAGTTGTTGGAAGATGAACTTGCAGTATGTAATCATTATTGGTTTAATTATTGTAAATTTTTTATGGAATATTGTGCCTTTACGTTCTCGTGAATCGAGCTAATATTTCATATATGCTCAGAAGTTAAATGTATTATGTTTTGATAAACAAAAAATAGAACAAACTCTTTGAGATTTTTCTCGCAGTATTGATCTTTTTGACCACACTTTTGTGTTTCGCTGCTTGACACACTCCGTAAGATTCTCTTATGTTGAATAAAACCGAGTAAAATTTGTCTCGTTGTTCGTAACTGGCCGGGAGATTAATTTATGTCGATACTATGGATACAAATCCTTGTGATTTGTTAATGTCCATAAATCCTTCTTTTTCACGAAAGTAAGGTCACTCAAGTTGTTCTCTCGGGATAGACATCTTATGGGGGGGGGGAGTTCTTAAATGAACTTGTGCATAATTGTTATATCTTTGTGGGGAGTGTGGCTGTGGAATTACAAAGGGGATGCTTGTATGTTTTTAATCTCTTAACATGAGCGCTAAGTATTTATTACTATGTGATATCATCTAAACAAGTTGATATGAGGAGTTGCATTTTAAGTATGTTATTATGTAATATCTCCATCTTCCTTAAGCTTGAGATATCTTTTGGTTGTATTCATTACGATCCTGCGATTTTCGCACCTTTGTTGATTTTATTGACAAAAAAGGGGAGAATTATTTAGTAGTTTCATACTACATACATATGGTTTACGAATCATTATGTAAGGGGGAATGGATCATTTAAGCAATATGTTTACCTATTAAACAAAAGA
The DNA here is from genome assembly GCA_023531105.1 of Papaver atlanticum. Lineage (NCBI taxonomy): Eukaryota > Viridiplantae > Streptophyta > Magnoliopsida > Ranunculales > Papaveraceae > Papaver > Papaver atlanticum. The sequence continues at coordinate 1,125,745 of JAJJMB010013400.1, read as the reverse complement.
TGTAAGTATTGATTAAGGGGGAGAAACATATCACCATAGTATTACTTTAGAGTTGAGATACAATTGAACTTTGGAGAGAAGATAATAATATTATGTTTCTGCATAACAACGATTGAGAATATTTGTTTTCAAAAGTTATTGTTGATATGGAATCAGTTCTTCAACAACAACGATGTTGAGTTGAACACGTTCAGAATCATTGCAACTTGAAATAACGAAGAGTTTAAGGAGAGTTGGAGAAACCAAGGAAATCAAGAATACATGTGGTGGATTGAGGAGTTTTTTCAAAAATTTATTTTTGTTATCCATATGTATTAAATAGTTTTGTCACTAAAATTGACAAAGGGGGAGATTGTTAGAGCACTGTTCGGTCGAACTCACAAGTGTTGTTATATCAAGCTTGTTGTCAAATTTAGTTGTCAAAACTATATCTTGATTTCTAGTCTACAATTAGTTAAGTCTCGGTCTTGGATAATGGAGTTGAGAAACGAGCCAATCATCATTTGCGTTCTACCGTTTGAAGGCGAAGATCAACCGAAGATTTTGGAGAACTTCATCGACAAAAGGTAAGTGAAGACTGAACCACCTATTTCTCAGGTTATATTCACCATTGTATCTTTGAGACGATTGTCGCATAACTAATTAGACTAGCTTGCATAGACAAGAATTTCGAGTCGAGAACTAATTATTTAGTTTACGAATTTCTCGAAATATAATGACTAAGCTTAATGAACATTTGTTCATACTTGATCAAATTCGGTGGAAAACAGTTTATTGTTTGGAACCAAATCTTTATTCAAGTCTATCATTCGAAAATAGCCTGGAACGGTGATATGTGTCATTGTTATTTTTCAGGAATGTTTCGAATTAATTTAGAGAAATATAGAACTACTATATTCGGAATACAAGATAGTGTTATCAATCTTACAAACTGAGAAAAGTGTTATATGTTTGAAGACGTATTACATGTATTCGTATACGTAGCGGAGTAGCTATATATCGACTTTAAGATTTGTGTGATATGTATATTCGTATGTACATCATGGTAAAATATGTTTGTTTCGTGATCCTGATAGGTATGTATATTCGTATACAAAGAATTGCGGAACTGTGGTAAGGGAACCGGGTTAAAATAATCAAACCAGTATGCGAGCCAAAATAGTTATATGTTCTAGAACCAGTTTAGTACCCAAACTGGTACACGAGCTGAATGTTCTGTAAACTCCGGAATGGACAAAGGTCTTAAGTTTGCAAACCGGTATGTGAACTAAAAATTTCTGTACATTCCGGAACTTTGAGTTGGTTCAAAGTTTGCAAACCGGTACGTGAACTGAAAAGTTCTATAGAGTCCGAAACTTGGTAATTGCATAAGTTTGCAAACTGGTTTATGAACTGAAAAGTTCTGTAGACTACGGAACTCGGTAATTGCATATAAGTTTGTAAACCGGTCCGCGTACTGTGACTCAACCGATTCACGAACGATTCAAGTAATTGTACTTTGTACATTTACAAACTATGTCTTTCACGATTCAATTGCGATTAAATTATTTATATGAAGTAATTTTTATTTGATCATTTCTAGACTCATTTGATCACGTGATTGTGACTCAATATTAATGTCTTAGTGAACATGAAAATGAGTATTAAGCTTTTAAGTTCAAATCGGCTAGTTTAGGCTAACCATGTTGAACATAGTCTTTATACATGGTTCGGTTACGGTTTATCTAACCAAAGTGTATATCTTGTATATGTTATTAAGATTCAAAGCTTTCATCTAACGGTAGATATTTCTTGCTTGGTTCCAAAGATATCTTAGCTTAAACCTAAAGCAACCTAGGCTTTGAAGTCTATATAAGGAGAGCTCTTGGCAACTGGGATCTTTGAATCCTGTCACTACTTTTTGGTATGTCCTAGTTTTATCTAGAGTCGTCCTCTCCAGAAACCCTTTAGGGTTTACCGACTACAAAGACTTCATTGGGATTCATGAAGCCAGGTCCAGTTATCTTTTATCTTGATAACTTGAGTATCCTGTTCTTGATTGTTTGTAGAGACTTGCCCTATCAATCAAGATAGATAGTAATCAACAAAGTCTCTTCGTCTCATACTTTGATGATTCCACAAGTTTTATACTTGTGGGGTGAATAATAATATAGGCTGCACTTTGGGTTGCATAAGTCCGGATTTTGAGGATAGCCAAACTTTTTTCTAAGTTGTTATCGATTTCCATCACCTGGATCTATCGTTTGATCTGATCATCCGTTTAGATCGTAAATCAGTAAATCAAATATAGGCTTAATCTGTGGGAGGAAGATTTGGTTTAAAATCTTCAATTGAGTTGAAGAAACTCTTAGTCGTGGGTGACATGTCTAAAGAAATAAATTGCGCAGAGTCCTGCTGGGATTCAAGAGGCGTAAAGAGCGGGATTGTACCTGAATCAGCGGAAGACTGAGTTCGGGCTCAACTATATTCCATATCGAAGTTAATTGGCAGTAGGCTAGTGTCTGTAGCAGCTTAATACATTTTGGTGTTCAATCTGGACTAGGTCCCGGGCTTTTTCTGCATTTGGCGTTTCCTCGTTAACAAAACTTATGGTGTCTGTGTTATTTCTTTTTCTGCATTATATTGTTTATCTTTATAATTGAAATATTACAAGTTATGCGTTGATCAATCACAGTAGCTAAGTCCAACCTTGTTAGTTGGAAAAGACTTGATTGATCCTTGGACATTGGCCTATGGTACCGTCCAACAACTCTCTTTGTAGTTAGGTTCACGAATTCAATTCTGTAAATGTTCTAACAACAAGAGAGAGAGATATAACTCTGGACACCTTCCTTGATTGAGTTTTTACTCTCGGAGTATTGTTCAGTTTGTCCATACAGATTTCCTAAGAAAAAGTTGGTGGTGTATCTTGGTACCCACAGTGTTTTCAATACCCATCGGCCCAATTGACGTATCTTTAGTGCAATATGTTTGGATGTGGCATATCAGCTTGACATATTGGTGTTGATGGTAGTAGTTGAGGTAGATGTAACGTGTTACTGCTGAAAGTGCTAATTGCGTTGTAGATTGACATGTACTTGAGAATGTTTCTCAGTTGCAGTAGGGTCTTCAAACTGACTGTTAGAAGTAAAGGTTGATTGGTCCATATCTACAGATTTTGAACCTCTTCGATGATTGATATTGCTTAGTCCATTGGTCAAGTTCTTCCATAGTGACTTTTCGATAGTTGTTTTCTCCCAATGAAGTTCCAATTCCTGAAGAATTGAGGTAGGCTTGCTGATCAGGGTTATGCCTTTTGAGTGTTGGTCATGTACTAGCATATGAATTTGTCGAGTCAGCTGAATCAGTAATGAATTCTGCATCTTCAGTATCTGACAGTAGATATCTGACATAGCTTAGATTTTTGATCACTGTAGAAGATTCGATGGGAAGTATAGGATCAAACTCATGAGATTGTACTTCAGTATGACCAGAAAGGTTTTGTAAATCTAATGTTGGTGAGATGGTTTTCTCCGAGACCGAGGACAAGTCAGAGTGAAAGTCATGCTGCAAGTAGCCTTCATCACTTGAGAAGGATAAAACAGATTGATTTTGTCATGAGGAGGCAGGGATAAGATAGGATCAAAACTCCAGTCGCTCCAATGATTATCAGGTACTTCCCTATCTACATTGTGATACATTTCTTCATAGTAATTATCATCATAATCTTCATCATCAAATATATGCTGAATCTATGGCAGCTGCTTATTAGGTTGTTGAATAGGCTGTTGAACAGGTTGAAACGGAGATGGATTTTGCATATGTTGATGATTGAGCAAGAAAAGATCAAGCAATCTTGATGCAGGTGGCCTAATATGTGGCAGTAGGTGTAAAATACTCTTTGCAGTTCTTGGTAAACAAACTTGATCCAGTTGACACCATTGTTATTATTAAAAGCAAAGGTGCCAAACATAAGAAGCTGAGAAACATCTATTCTGAGTTTAATTCTTCTGATGTAACCATGTTGGGCTTGAATAGGGTCATCAAAAGCAACGAGTTCTCCCAATTCATAAGTCTTATGCGTCACATTTACTATACTAGCTTGCTCTAGGATTAAGTTGCAGAGAGTTATTTCAAAATCTTCACAAGTGATGTTAAAATTTTCAGGTAGGATTGTGAAATTGCATATTTGAATCATGAATATGTCTCCCCATATAACCCTAGTTCCCATCCTAAGAACCTTATATATCTCATGATCATGTTCAAACTTAATGAGATAAAAGCATCTACCAAGTTTACTAACAGATAGTTCACGAACTATCTCCCATTTATACCTTAAAGCATTTCTGAGAAAGAAGGAATTTTTATCCGTTTTAGTTAAAAAAACATCCTACTAAACGATCTTCCCACTGTCTAACAGGAACATAAGCATTCCTAACATGATTCATAAAACGGGAATTGAAAGAAACAACTCTAGAACATTGACTAGACATCGAGATACAAAACAACGGAAATAAAAGACAACAAGCTATAAGAAGAAAGCTACAGTAAAGAGACAGGGTGATATGCGAAGTAAGGGTAATCAAAATGTTGAAGGATTGAGGGGTATTTATAGGAGATTTGATCAGTTTTTCATAACATAATAAGATAATGTGAATGCAGTCTAAAAGTAATTGGAGCCTCATAGATGAAAAGATTTGCAGAAAAAAGGGATTTGAATTTTTTTATGGCAGTTGCGGAGAGAAAAGTTACAGCAAGAGAGAAGTTAAACAATTAGTTGTAAGCCTCTAATTATGCCACATATTGAGTTTGCTTCTCCAAGTAAAAGTAAAAATAAATAAATTATCTGAACAGAAAAGGTGTATCAATCCTGATGAAGGAACGGTCGTACCTTGCTATTGGTTGTAAAGTTCGGCTGCTTCAGAGAAACATGAGGAGAAGGAAGACATCACGATGATTTTGATTTACGAAGGATGCGCAGAAAGAAATCTAACTTCAAAGGACCAATCATGATAGAGAACCGTAGAAGCAGAGTACAAGTAATCTAAACATTGGGTATAGGGTACTGAAAAGTTTGTTCTTCTGAATACTCCATCAATCGAAAAAATCAAGAAAAGGGTGAATTGAGAAACCCAGCAAAATCTTAGACCCAAAAGTTCAAGATAATGGAAATAAAATTGGGTATCAGCAGTACATCGAAGCCACACCCTACATGGTTAGGGATTACATCTTGAATGGACCGGTGGATAATTGAATTAGCTAGTAGTGATTGATAAAGTCACGAATGAATGAATTTTGGATTTCAATTTTTCGATTTAGGGTTTTCAGAGGAGAGAGAAAATGAATGTTACTACTGTTGTTTTTGCTCATGCAGATGATGGTTTACATAGGTGTTTTATTTTTTATTTTTCCATCGGCAAATGTAAAATATATTAAGAGGAAAGGCTTACACGAACTACCCAACAACAACCACCACTATTTTACAAGCAAGGACACCCCCTATGGAAACCACATTATCTAGGAACAAGGATAGACCTAGACTAACACTACCCTGAAAGCCAAAAACAACAACAATACAAAAGATTACCAAGCAAAAAAATTACCCCAATTTGAAGTTATAGTATCCTCTGAGATTCCTTTAAGAGCTTCCACATTACGACACCATTGATAGACTTGGACTATTACTTCCCTGATTACTTGTTGCGTTTCAAAGTTGACAGCATTAAAGATCAAATCATTCCTACTCTTCCATATTGTCCAAGTAATGGCTTCGGGAAGTAATTGCCACAACACTTTACCCGTTGAAGATAAGTGTTTTACCTTCAAACTTTTGATGATTAAATCGATGCAATTAGGCATCACCCACTCTATTATCACATACGATATGAAGTAGTTCCATATCTCCGCGATCGTCGAACAATGAAACAGTAAGTGAGAAGCAGTTTCTTCTGTCTTCCAGCACAGTACACAACCATTGACCATCAAAGTTCTTTTCTTACGAACACAAATATAAGTGTTTTATTGCCTTGAGTTTTGCTAGTTGCTTCTTATGTCGTTAGTGGCTTTGATAGTCAGGCTTGGTGTTCTTTGGTCTTAGATAGATATGTTTGAATCGAGTAATGCATGTAGCTAGCAAATGTTGAGTTATTTCAACCGGCATATTTTAAACAAAAATTATCAGTTGAAGTATAACGTATACAATTTACAGGATGTCCTTTAGCTTATTTTGAAGAACTAAGGTGTTACCCTCTAACTTTTGGATATGCTTACAGGACCCACGACCAAGTAAAATTAGAGGCGATAGTCGAGATTTTCTTAATTTAAGTTTTAAAACTTAGTATTTCTGAGTTTTGACTTTTCAAGGAACAAAACAGTTATGTTCCTTTCTTTCTTTCTTTTTTTAAATATTATTTTATTATTGGATAAATAGTATTATATTAACTAGTTGGAAGCCTAACAAGCTAAGCTCCAACAACATACTACTACATTAATTAAACAGGTTGCTGTGTTAGCCAACCAGCGAGCCTCATGGGTAACCTAGTCAAGGGTGTCGAAGCGGATGGGGCTGAAATTGTGTCACAACGGGGCAAACTTTTTTTTTGTTCATTAAATGCAATTTTTTTTTTTTTTTTTGAGATCAGAAAGGCAAATTTAATTTAAATTTAACACTTATCAAAGTGATGAGTGAGAAAGTAATACAAAATAGAAACTTTTTCTTTTTCTTTTTCTTTTACTTAACTGTAAATTTCTTATTTCTTATTACACATTCCGAGTTTTAACTGTAGGGGCGAAATATCGCACACGGCAAATCTACAACTTCGCTCTAATCAAAACAACCTTAAGCACGAAGATACAACAATTACCAGGAAATAAGGCGAAGATTAATTACGTGATAAGGGAAAAGCGCGCTGCACGATAAAGACAACGCGGTGACTAACTTCATCAGAAGAAGCACGAAGGACTAAGTAGCAGCGCGACAGACAGAGACAGCTTCCAAAAGCCCGACTAATAAGACAAACTGAAATAGAATCAGTCAACTGAGATCTTGCACGTGAACCATGGTTGTCTTCTATTGATTCATTTGCCTATATAAGGGCTTAAAAATGAGAGAGAGAGAGAGTTCAGTTGAGGGAGATAAGCTAAGATAGTTATCATAAAGAAAGAAACAAGTTTCATCTTAGAACTTAGCATTCATCTTTGTATTTCTCCATTGTTGTATACAAACTCAAGTTGAATCCACTGTGGGAATACCATACATCCAATACAAAGTGTTTGAGAATGTCATATTAGTGTCAAAGTGGTGAATAATATCATTAATGTTTGAGTTGATCAATATAACTTAAGCTTTGTGTTATTATCATTACAAAGGGTGTAGTTGTGGGATTTTCCGCAACTACATTTTGGCGCTAGAAACGGGGAGGATTTATCCTCACCTGCTAGTTAGTAGCTAGAAATCATCATTTTTCGAAGTTTATTTGTTACTCTCATTTCTTTCATTTTTCCGTCCACCATGAAGTTTCGGTAAACATATCACTGTCTTATTTGGAAAGTCTCTGTCAAGAACCCTTTACCTCTCAAAGCCTCGAAGAACCCTCTCTGGAGATTCCATGTTTGTAACTAACTATCAACCAAAATCCCCTCGTCAGCAGGATGGTGCGAGTTTCCTCAAGAGTGGGGCATGTTATCGCTACACGAAGAAGCAACAGATTTGCAGCGAGAAGAGGAATAAGAGATGAAGCAAAAAATTCAGCTGCAGGAGAAAGACGGGCCTTAAAACGACAGAACCGCAACCGAAGCTTACTCTCCATCATAGAAGCAAGCTAGCAGAACGACGTTGTTGTCGCCCAAGACCCAACACAACAAAATATTGATGAGGAAAGAATCATCTACGAAGAAGGTCTTGCTCACACAACTGACACAGAAACAATGGAGGATGAAAATCAGGCGATACAAGGCAGAGGAGAAAATCCAGGCAATGAAGACAATTTGACCATCCAGCAGTTAAGAAAACGTCTCGCACAAGACAAACGAATTGAGAGAGAGCTGAGGCAAGGACTCGAACGGAGTAGATCAAGGGATGCAGAATTGTCCATAGAACGAGCAAATCTAGCATGACAGAATGCCTTGTTAATGGAAGAAAATAACCGTCTAAATGATGATAGGCGGACATGGACTGGAGAAAAACAAACCCAGACGAGTAGGAGTTCAGCAAGGCGAATGAGAGAACGTCGCCAAGAACAGAGAGAAGGAAAAAATAATTATGAAGAATATGAAAGGGAAGTACATGAAAGAGAGCGAGAAAGAGAAGATTCACGCGACAGGGAAAGAAGGCTATAAGAACGAAGAGAAATGCGAAGGAATCGAGAAAGGAGAGAAAGACAATAACGCGAAAACCGAAGATATGATGGAAGAAGAGGAAGTAGTTCAGAACGCCAAAGCCAAAAATGTCGGAGAGAAACAAGTTTGGAGCGAGATACGAGCAGGGCGATGGAAAGAAGCATGGTAGAACAAAGATGATTGGAGGCGGTGATAGAACCAAGGAAGAGGGAGATAGAGCAGACTAATGCGAATCAAGCCATATTGCAACAACTTGAAGAAATTAAAGCAGCAATGAAAAGCAATAATAGAAGGAGAGGAGGAAAAATGAAGTTGGCAGAAGCGATAGAAGAAGTAGAACGATCACCATTCTCGCACGAAATATTGCAAGCACCAATTCCCGCCAAATGTACTTACCTACATTCTCCAGCATCTTTGATGGGACGGGAAACGTGATATAACACATGAAAGCTTATAACCTTACGCTAATGCAGTGGGCCCAGCATCAAGCGGTGTTATGCAAATATTTTCCTGCGAGTTTGACCGGAGAAGCTCTATTATGGTTCGACAATTTATGTGAAGGATCATACCTCGTTCGCACAATTACAAAGGTTGTTCTTAGGAAACTACATAACTAACAATCGGTTAAAAGAGGGAATCGAAATTACATTCAACTTAAGTAAAGTGCACGGAGAAAGCTTGCAAAGCCTGACTACGTGATGGAGAACCATGTTCAGCGAATTGGCAGGGGAAGTATCAGAGCAACATTTGATCCCCGCCTTCGTAAATGCTCTCTATGCGACCGACCTCTTATATGTAGAAATATTCCGACTCAGAAACGATCTTGAAATGCAAGAATTGAAGGAGTACCAGAAGGAATACATCGCGTTGGAGGAAAAACAGAGAGAAACGGAAACCAACATCACAACCACAAAGGTGGAAGCGCGTCACTTATGCCGCGAATAACGGGAAATGTGGAATTTACCTCCAATGTCAGACAAGGAAGACCAGTGAAATAAAATGCTGCGAAAATGGTAGCTTTGTCTGGCAAGGATGAAGAAAGGTTCCAAAGAAAATATGGATATAGGCTTCACGCGTACAATTATCCAACAAGGAGGTATGATAACCAACGGGGAAGATTCAACAACAATAGAAGAACATGATACAATAACAATCAAAGATTTGAGCGAAATCCATATAACCCGCTCTTTGAAGACATAAAACTCCCCAGGCTGAACACCTCCATAAAAAAATAATTGGGAAACAGTCGTGCTGACCCGTTGCCAGGGAATCTGGAGGGAGAACCTCTGCCGGAAAATAAGAGTAATGAATATTGCATGTACCATAGATTCCATGGTCACAGCACCACACACTGCAGGAATGTGCGAAGGTTCTTATTGGAATTGATCGAAAGAGGAAAGTTGAACCAATTTATGGAAACAAATGAACTACCAAGGGCACCACCACTCCAGCAAGATCAGCCGCAACAACCAGTAGTGATACATCGCATTGAAATCGGGAAAGACGCAAGGCGAATAAATTCGATTATCCACTCTTCCAAGGATATAAATAACTTTCACGACAATGTATTGACCCGAGTACATAAAAGAGATTGCGATGTCAAAGAGATACATCTGGGAACAAAGAGCGTACCGTTAGAAGAATGATAGAAGCAGCAGATTGTATTCACAGCAGAAGATGTTCCAGCAGGAGGAGGAATGCATACCGACCCATTGGTCGTCATTATGACTATGCATCCGCACTCTAGGTGGGAGGACGACGAAGGAGAGAAGAATTTACCCTGGGCGATAAACAAATTCTTGGTAAATACGGGAAGCTCAGTCGATATCCTGTTCTATCACGCGTTCAAAACCATAGGGTACAGCGACTCGTACCTGATTCCTTCTATATACACGATATATGGATTCAATAGTATTGCTTCAAGACCCAAGGGCGAGATCACCATGGTCCTTCCTGCAGGAACTCTGGAGACGGTAGTAACATTTTGCGTAGTAAATGTAAAATCACCCTACAATGCTATCATAGGGAGGCCCTGAGTAATGGGAGTTGCTTCAACTTATCACAGGCGCATTCGATTCCCCATGCCATCCGGCATAGAAGAAATCTTAGGGGATTGTACAAGCGCGAAGAGATGTAATGAACTAGATGTGAAACAATATGTAGGAAAGGCGAAGCTAAAGGAAAAGCAAAGACAGAATGTGAAAGATGATAAACGAGATGAAAGATTAATGATCAATATGATAAGGGTGGAAGAAAAAATAGCAACAGATTGTGCTAAAGAGGAAGGCGACCAGAGAAGGAATCTAAGGCGAAATGCAAAGGGGAAGGATGAGGTTGAACGCGACATTAAAAGATCGGAGGAGAGCTTGCGAAAATTGAAGAAGGCATTGAAACATGACAAAGTAAAAGCTTTCCGCGGGGTTAATCGGTCACACAGTTTATCTCCTAAAAGAAAGATAAAACAAGGCAAGGCAGTAAAACACAAATACTCTCAAAAGGCGGATATCACATCCTCCCCAGAACTGCAGAGTGTATTCATAGACGCATACACGCAACTTGATTTTCAAAAAATGGGAAGAGACGCACTATTCAGCTTGAAAAAAAGACAGGGCGAAAACTTACGAGACCTGGTATCAAGGTGGAGGGGTCAGTATGGCGAAATCTCTAACCGCGCAACAGAAAACGAATAAGTTCGCAATACAGATAAGGAAATGGTCGCATGTCACCTAAAAAAAATCAAGGCTGAACTCGTGAGAACAATAACTACAGACGAAAACAAGATTATGAATCGCATTTGATTTCTCATGCGACAGATACATGCGGAGAAACAATGTCTACAACATTGAAATGATGTAATGAAGGAATCAAGCTCTGTACTACTCAAAGAAACATTAATGCGAAGCAAAGTTCTTTCTATATGCAAACAAGCTAAAGGCGAAATAAAGTCTATACGACAAGCAAGTAAGACCTCAATAGGGGGCAGCAAAGTTACATATTAAAACCTCTACTTAGGGAGGGTGGGTACCCAATTTTGGCGTGTCAACTTAGTTCGCATGATTTTGCGACGACGATTAGCACAATTATGTAAGAGGCAACCATAAGCCCTAACGCGCGTCATATTGGGAAAATCATGGAAAAGTCACTTATATTGGGGCGAAACAAAAGCCTATTCGTCGGAGGCCACTGAGAACGAACAACTCAGCGAATAAGTTCTCCGGCATGGGGTGTAGAAACATGACCAGTGGAGGAGAAGGAGTTCCTGGCTTGGATACACTCGGTCCCGAGTAAACCCACCTAGGGTGTGATATTGTACCCATAAGCCACATAGGCGAAAGGAATGAGATTACGAAAACAACTGATTGTCACATGACCGGACGGGAGGAGCCCAACTGAAATGGTTAGGGGTGACCTCCTTGAAGCGGCAACTCAGGGGGAAGTAAAGGGACAGCACCCTCCACTAGGGAGCTGAATTGTGTCAAAGACGGAAATGTGTTGGGGCTTGTACTCACGTGAGTATCTAATACCTGGCATATTGTCGCAAATACAACCTGAAGAGGTAACAATACTAACACAGATAAGGAGACATCGATGGCCAATGACTCGCAAGAGCACATGGAACTGAGATTTCGTCGCCCAATATTGAATACCCGGCCAAGGCGACCATAAGTCCTTTAAGTTCTCTATGCGGGGGAAGGTAATAAGACCTTACTTAGGAGGCAAATAAGACCTATAAGAAAATTCTTCAAAAGTCACGCAAATATAAATCACAAAGGAATGCGAAGGAAAGTGAGGCACTGAAAAATCGTGCTGAGGAACGAAAGGTAAATAAGGAGACGCGCTTTCATCAAGATAAGGATCATTACATTTTAAAGAGATTTCTATCGCATGAGAAATACTTTGCTCAATCTTACATGATAAGTTATACTTGCATATATATCCATGCCATCATAACATTATAGTATAATAGTAAAGGTTCACTTCGCATAAAACCCATGATATAATTTTGCATGCAACAAGAGGAAATAATAAGTTTAGCTTTAGCCCTAACTAATAATTCGCACCATTTTGATATTCGTGTAAGCATGAATACAATATTCGCATAACATTATCGTTTAGTTCGCATATCTGAATATTCGCATCATTCGCACGACATATATTTCGTATTAAAATCAAACATGTTGTTTAGAGAAAAAACCTTCCTTCGAAGGTGGAAAACAGAAGCAAGTATGGGAATACTAAAATTCCAAATGCTTTCAACCTCCTCAGTCAGATAACTAAAATGCCTTAAAAACATACTAACCCTATCATTAATCGTAAATAGCAATGGCCTTTGGATGTTTGTTCTATCTCCAAAACTTTTGAATGCAGAAGAGAAGATATAATTAAAAGAGAAGACACAACTTAAGAGTCGCGTCACGCCCCCCAAGCTTGGGAGCACCCATATAGGATCACCAAAACAAAATGAGTAAGTTCAAGGAACCAAATAGCAATAAAGGAAAAGAATAAAGCCTAAGGATTAGAAGCATCAATATCAGCAGACTTTGAAGCGGGTGTACAAAAGGGGAACCAGTAACTTCGGGCGAAATCTTACTCGTTTGCAACATAGCATTAGCACCATCAACTACTTGATTATCCGCGGCGCCACCATTCTTAGCTTCACCACTTTTCTCAGCATCAATATGATCAGGTTCCTGCGGTTCTGCTAGCTTTTCCCCACCACCAGCATAGTCGCCTTGAGACAAGTTCGCACTAGACTCTTCATCATCCTCATCATCATTGACATGAGCCTATGGATAATTTTCGCATGGGAGTACGTGTTTCAAGCAAACCCAGTCGACAGCAAGTTGGGCTTCTTTGTTCACCCTATGCTGAGCCTCCTTCGAATATTTCTTGCCAGCCCCATCCACAAACAATTGGTACTCCTGCTCCAGCGAAGCATATGAACGCTCCAACTCCCCTTTCGATCTTCGCAACTCATCTCGTTCCCATGAAAGATCAGATAACAAACCCGAGACTGTAGAAAGCTGCTGAGAAGAAGAATCCCACGCCTTGAGAGCGCGATTCAGCATATTGGATACCTCTAGAGCCCTAGCAAGTCGACCATACACGGAGCTATGTTGATCTGACCGAGCACGCCAACTAGAGTTATTAACTTGGAGTTCCTTTACTTGATCATATAAATGCAAGCGGTCATTTTCCAACTAAGTAATTGAGCTTTCAGGGCGACACACTCATCTCTGTCATCCTTCGCGGAAAATTCAAAACCATACCGTTCGGACGTACGCTTCCTATTCAAATCTTGAGTATAAAAGGCCTAAAATCAAGAAGGGCGATACAAAAGCAAAATACATATATAAATTATGGAAGATTTGCGAGCCTAACCGTTAAGTTCTTCATTCTTCGCGCAAAGCTTAGCAGCATCATTCACCTGAATAGTAAGATCGGACACCTGCTTCCTTAAATCAACAATGACTTGATCAGACTTGCAGTATTCCTCAATATCAACCAAGCGGCGACAGAATTCCTAAGAAAACATCAGATAACCAGAGTCAAAGAAAAGATAAAGGAAAAGGAAAAATAGCGCGAGTAGAGCAAAACATTACCACGGATTCAAGAGTAATGAGCCTATCGCGCCTAGAAAGTTGAGACGGATCAGAGTCAATTTTAGGAGGCAAGATATCAAGCACACGATAAGCCAACTGCGACCATTGAGAGGCCTCAGAAACTGCATAATTCACAACCTAATCATTTTTCGCAACAACATTATCAGGAACAAAACACACAACTGCCGTAGAAGAACCCTCAGCACCAGCAAACGGAATGGTAGAACTGGCCCCTCCAACATTAAGATCCTCAAGAGTGATCTCCTTCGAAGAAAAAGGTCCTGTCGCGCTCGGTACCGCATGCGAAGATTGATTGAGAGTAGGAAGAAGATTAGAAAGTGGCCGCGGAGAAATATTATTAATTGTCTCGCCCTTCGCTTTGACAGCAGGTGCGAAATTGGTTGGCACAATGAGCGACAACGGACTTACAACAGAAACAAGAGCCCTATGGCGCGAAATCTTCTTCTTTTGAGGAGAATCCTCATCATCCCTAACTATCTGATCTTGAGAAGGTTTTCGTTTAAGGGAATCCTTCTTTCCCTTTTAAACCCGCTTTCGATCATCAGCAGGTTTTGACGGAGGTTTCGTTTGGGTACGGCTACAGTCAAGTATGGGAATACTGGAAAAATAAAAAACACCAAGAACATAAAGAACATCAACAGCAGCAGAGACAAAGAAACTCAAATATCCATCCAATATTAAAAACTTAAGAAAGATACTCCAGATTCGAATAATACTTACCGGGGAGACGATTCAGTAGAAGAGGGAATGACAGATTGGCTCGACATGACGGTAAATCTCTATAAAAATAAAAACAGGCTCTTCCAAAACAAAAGAGAAGAACAAATCTAAGGTAAAATGGATGAATATCTCTCTTCATAGATATTTATCGAAACAAGCGAACCGGCTATTGCAGTAGCCAGTCAAAAGAAGAAGCATTGATGTGTTAATTGAAAAAAAAAAAAAAAGACGAGCCCCAACACGCGGGAATAATCATACGGAAAACACGGGAGAATGTCTGGTAAAGGAAAATGAAATGTCAAGGCTAGCGCGAGAATTCTCGCATTATTCCACTTTCAAAAGAACAACACGGTAAAAGTAAAAATGTAAGGGAGAAATATCTCACCAGGCGAATCTACAACTTCGCTCTAATTAAAACAACCTTAAGCATGAAGATACAATAATTACCATGAAATAAGGCAAAGAGTAATTACGCGATAAGGGAAAAGCGTGAAGAACAACTGCACGATAAAGACAGCACGGTGACTAACTTCATCAGAAGAAGCACGAAGGACTAAGTAGTAGCGCGACAGACAGAGATAGCTTCCAAAAGCCTGACGAATAAGACAAACTGAAACAGATTCAGTCAACTGAGATCTTGCACGTGAACCATGGTTGTCTTCTATTGATTCATCTGCCTATATAAGGGCTCAAAAATGTGAGAGAGAGAGAGAGAGAGAGAGTTCATGTGAGGGTAAATTACCCAATGGCCACGTGTCAAAATCTCAAGGGATGGTCTCATGACAAGGTGATGAGATAAGAGCACTGAATCATATTCTAAAAAGGTTATTTCATATGAATCGAGATACTTGCTGCAACGTTACATGAATGACGCGTGTAGGGAGTGGTCTAATCGACTCAGACGGTCAAGTCTAAAAAGAAGGACTGCATTTAATAAAGGATCAGAAGAGGCGTGGACTAGTCTAAATCATATCAGAAGGCTCGGGCGATCTATACTATAACCCAAAGATGATGCAGCACGAGGTTCCCCAAAGAAGAGTAACATGATAACATACGGAGCGAGACGACTCCGAAGGAGAACCAAGCAGGTCATCACGAAGGATAGTATAGAACTCGTCCGAAGAAATGAGAAGATGTACGATAGCTCCACCAGCTCGGCGAGACCAGGCCTTCACGAGTCTAATTTGCCTATAAATACCAGTCTATGTAGAAGGAGATGGACATGTAATATTAGATAGTCTTTCTACATAGAATTCCTGTGAGAGATCTAGATAAAGATAGAGTGAAAAATCTAAGTGATATTTGTAGCTATTTCAAGGGTAAGACCTCGAACAATAAATAAAACATCTTCTTCCCCGTGGACGTAGGTCTTCATGGCCGAACCACGTTATATGCTTGTGTCAATCTTTACTTTCATGTTCTTTACATCTTATTTATCTTTGAATCTCGAATGTTAGTAGTTTTATAGCCTTTAGATCTACTTGGGTGTAGCCATAAGAAAAGATGCAACTACATTTTGGCGCTAGAAACAGGAAGGTATGAAGATCTAATCTACCTCCCTAGTAAACATCTCTATAGTTTTTCATTATCTCTCTAAGAGAAGTGGTTTTCACACCACAGTGTAAATTTCTATAAATTTCATGAGTATATCTCGGACACAACACGATCCTTACGATCAGTGAAGTCCCGAAGAGCCTAAGAATCATCAGATCTACATCGTTTTCATTGATTTTCTATAAGATTTTCGTTCTTTTAAGATTTTCCTTAAGATGCTCATGAGAGTTGAAGATAGGAGTCAAAATGGAGCCTAAACCATTTCAAAACAGTGCTCAGACGATCTTCTCCGTGAAAGAGATGGGAAAAATTTAAGTCTATAAACTTCATAGAGAGAAAATACTATCCTATGAAAGTTAGAAAGACAAGTTATTCATGATGTTCTTCATTTTCTTTAGAAACTCAATATAATCCATAGTATTCTTCTTATAAATCTAACTCTAAGTCAAGGGGAGGGATTAATGAGTACATAATCATTCATCAAACTCAAAGTTTGTTTAAAATCAAAAGGTCAAAGATGATGAGAAATGTTTCCTAAAATGGGAAAATGTGCTCAATCGTCATAACTTGGTTTTTTTCCCAGTAAAGGTATGACGTGTAGAAGAAGGTAGTTTTGTAGGAAAAAAAGAGACTAACAAAACACCTTTTTCCCATCACTAACACTTTATGCAAGTAGGGAATGTTTTGACATCTTCACATGTCTCCAAAATTTACTGAAAAGTCTTCCTGTACTAAACTGTCTGATCTGAACTATGACTTAGTAATTGCACGTGACCTGCAAATTTAGGGTCCCATCTTTCTAGGAGAAAAGACAAATTAATCATTATTGCATATATCGCAGGTAAGGCGATGGTGACGAGACGATCTGCTCGCATGAGCCAGGGTGAAAATGGCGGAGCCCAATCTGAAGGACAAGATGAGATTGAGTAAGGAGAGGCTATACACAACGGTGTACTCCCAGGAGAGGGACAACCCGATAACCAATATCGGGAAAGGTTAACAGAAAACTCTAGCTCTGACGAAGAGGGAAACCCCTTCGAAGGACAGGGCGATATCCATTTAACTCAACCAGGAGGGTTGAATCCTTTGCCAAGGAAAACGGTAAACAACGAGGCAAAGAAGGATGGCACTTCTAACCTCGGAGACGCCACTGCTACTCTGGCAGCTATTCTGAAAGAGAAGAAGGCGCAGGAGTTCACATCCCTTACACCTCAAACGAGAAGACAGAGGATCGCTTTCCTAAAGGGAGCCGAGGAGTCCCGCACGAGGAGGAAAATCCGTCCGAGGGATCGTCCGATGCCGATCCCAAGTATAGGCGAGAAAAGAAGAAATAAGACGAAACTAAAACCAACTACGTGGAAGAGAACCACGCAGTCATAAACCCCAAACGAGGGGAAACGTCGAAGTCAACTCGCTCCAAGATTGTGTCGTACGTCGAACAATCAGACGAGGTCTCAACATGATCAAGGTATCGCCGCCTAGAAGCTTCATTCTCGCCCGAAAGAGTGCATTGACGCAGGAAGAAGGCCGAGACAAGGCACAATGACGATCAATTACAAGCCCGGCTCTGCCAACTCGAAGCGATGTGCAGAGAGGCAACAGGGAGACAATGAGGCCAAAAGTTGGCAGAAGTAATGCAGGAAGCAGGACAATCCCTCTTAGCAGGAAGCCTGTTGGCTCAACCATTTCCAAGGAAATGCTCACTCCCAACATTCGCATCTCCCTTCAACGGAACCGGTGATGCGATTGAGCATCGAAGGTATTATCGCATGACCTTAACCTAATGGAGTCATTATGATATCGTAATGTGTAAGTTTTTTCTGGCGAGCCTAAAAGACGAAACTCTAATGTGGTTCAATAATTTACCAAAAGGATCGGTTAGGTCATTCGACCACCTATCCGAGTTGTTCTTAGAAGCATACATGCATAACAGCCGAGTAAAACCAGAGATCGACATGCTATTCCAGTTAGCTCGAGGACCAAACGATTCGCTCCGATCTCTTGTAACTCGCTGGAGAAAATTGTGTGCCGAGATCGGAAAAGTCCCAGAGGCTTATGCGATCTTGGGCTTCAAAAACTATATAAGGAAGACAGACCCCATATTCGTTCGTATGTACGAAACCATGCCAACATGTCTAGGAAAACAAAGAGAGATTCAAGAGGACTATATAGCCCTTGAAGAACTCCAAGACGGGACCTACGATAAGTTGTTCAAAGGAAACAGTAGAGGAGAAAATGTGGTAGAACCACAAAACCCTCATATGCAAGCCCGAGGAGCAGGGAGACCCAATAACGGGTCTACACAGTTCGATAAACATCGAAGTGGAGGATGGAAAGGGTGAGACCAAGCCCAACATAAGAAGGGAAAGTTTGTAGACCCAGTCTACACGAAGCTAAACACCCCCATATTCGAGATCTTTAAGAAGATCGACGGTAAATGCAAGATCATGTATCCATGGAATAGGGGACATCATCCCATGCGAGCTAAGAATCGAACAGATTACTGCGAATTCGACCAATTCTATGATAGACTCGTGCAGAGATCTGAAGAAAATGGTGCAAGACATGATTGATGACGGTAAACTCCAGGAGTATGTCATACAACCAGCGATCCCGCCAGTGACAAGAACACTTGTGCATCACGTAGAAATCTCTCGGGAGGCACAATATTTGAAATGCAATACAATATCGCACTCAGTTATCACTGCTCCCACACCTGAAGGTAGCATCACGGGGTGAATTCACAAACGAAACATCGAAGGGGACGAAGTCTTCAGTGTGGCAAAAGAACCTCCCATGCAGGAGTGGATTAAATAACCTATCATCTTTTCAGCCTCTGAGGCACCTGATGGAGGACGAAACCATAATGATCCGCTAGTGGTCACAATGGCTATCACGCTCCCGAAGCACGAAGAGGAGAGAGACAAACCAAAGGCATTGCCATGGGCCATGCCTAAGATACTGATCGACGGAGGAAGTTCTGTTGAAATCTTATTCTACGAGACATTCAAACAAATGGGTCTTAGAGACGAATGCCTAATACCATCTACATATAACATATTTGGCTTCAATGGCTCGTCAATCCGCCCAAGGGGCGATGTAACTCTAGAAATCCGTGTATAAAAAATCCTTATTTTAACCACATTCTGTGTAGTGGATGTACTTTCACCATACACAGCTATTGTCGGGCGATCCTGGGTCCATGGGATCAAAGGAGTCACTTCGACCTATCACCAAAGACTAAGGTTTCCAACACCCGATGGGATCTCAGAGATCATCATAGACTCAGGCGAAGCAAAATACTGTTATAACATGGACGTACAAAATGGCAAGGGAAGAGTAAATTCCCCAAAAAAGAAGAGGAAAAGGGCTAAGAACACCAAGAACCAGGCTGAAATTGATGCCTACATAATAGTAACAAACGAAGCGAGACACACAGATAACATACCAGTCTCGTATAATGCATCAACCTCGGACTCATCCACGGAGCCTTTGCAACAATTGCAGAACCTCTCCAATATCGAAGAACTTAGGTCAAACTTCTCGGCCTCAGAACCTACAAATGAAGTAAATATTAGAACACCCGGAAACCCGGGTATGGTTAAGATTGGAACTCTCCTCGACAAAGAGGAGGAAAAAAAACTAATGCGAGTGCTAAAAGAATATTCTGATGTCTTTGCATGGCGCATGGAAGATATGCCTGGGATAGATCCAGAAGTCTGTTGCCATCACTTGAAAATAAACCCAAGCATAAGCCTATGAGGCAAAAAATGCGAAAGGTGGCACCAGAGTATCACGGGGCAATACAAAAAGAACTAAAAAAAGGTAGAGGAATCAGGAGTCATCCGAGAAGTGCAATATCCGATATGGATATCTAACATGGTAATAGTCCCAAAGAAAACGGAGGAGTATGAATCTGCACCGACTTCAGCGACCTTAATAAGGCCTGCCCGAAGGACAACTTTCCACTTCCCAATATCGATCAGCTCGTAGAAGCAACGTCTGGATACAGATTGTTATCCCTAATGGACGGATACTCGAGCTATAACCAAATTCCCCTCGCCGAGGAAGATCAAGAGAACACGGCCTTCTTCACTCCTCGAGGTCTATACTGTTATACTAAGATGCCGTTCGTACTAAAAAATGCTGGTGCAACTTATCAAATAATGGTGGAAAAAATGTTTGACAGTTGGATACACAAAACCCTAGAAGTATATGTGGATGACATGCTTGTCAATAGCAAGCTCCCACAGGACCATGCAAACAATCTCAAATAAATTTTCGAACAGATGAGGAAATTTAATATGAAAATCAACCCAGCGAAATGCGTTTTGGGGTAACCTCGGGAATTTTTTTGAGATATTTGTGTTTTGGGGTAAAAACTGATTCTGCTGGTTTTGGTAAATTTGGGTGTATTGATGAGAAACGAATCCAAACTTTAAACAAATGCATTGCACGGGAGTACTTTAGATTCGAGAGATCAATCTGTATAATCCTGGCCAAAACCAAGAAATGCCATTCCAGTCTTGCTTCGGTCACAAAGTGAAGGAGAAGGGTTGATCTTAGGTAGGGAAGCGAAGAAGGTGTTGAGATCAGAATGGTCAACTATAAAGGCGTGGCTATTTTATGACTTGTTTCAGAATATGGAACTGGTTTGCAGAATGTAAACTATCAGTTCTTGGTGTTTTTATGGATACTTGTGTTGATAACACTTGTTTTGAGGGTGGTGTGATTCGAACCCAGCACATTGTGTGCGTTAGGTGAATGCTCCACCATTGTGCTACATCCCCCATTTGCGACATGCTTGATGTCTCCAGTATTTTCGTGGAAAATATGCAGCAGATTGCTGAGTGGGTCTTATGTGCAAGACCTAGTTATTCTGACCAATTGCGCGCAAACTAGGCGGCGGGTGATCATGTGTGGCGAGCTAAGTCATGAGACTTGCCGCAAGAAATAGCGTGTGACGCTATTGAGTTAGTCTTTGGTTGGTCACATAAGATTTAATCTGGGTCGGTCAATTCGGCTTGCAAAGCTGGACGGCCGAGATTGTAATTTATGGAAGAGGATTACTGTTCATAATTTATGTAATTTATGGTCGTTGATTGTGGCTACATCTCGTTGGCACCTGCCTGGCGTGGCCGCGGCAACTATATCTTGGCGTATACTACCGTGGCCACGTTGAATAAATAAATTATGGCAAGGCCATAATGAGGGAACGACCATGGACGCGGGGATAGCCATGGGTGGCCATAATTTGACGCCATTTTTAGGGATTTCTGAATCCCACGTATCTTGTGGCATGTTGTGGGGCCGAAGTGGCATAATTTAGGCCACGACTAGGTATTAGCGCAGTTATGCTTTATTTAATGCGTGTGACGGGTTTAAAGAGACCTGATTGGTTGATAGGAAAGAGGGCCGGCAAGCAACATGGGCCCGCCCACACTCCGAATGTGCGTGGCGCATTTAGAGCAACCTGATTAGTCGATGGGAAAGGGGCCCGGCGATAAGCATGAGGCCGGCCTCATTCTATATGCGTTGGCGCATTTAGAGCGACTTGATTAGTCGAGAGGAAAGGGGGCCGACAAGCAGCATGGGGCCGGCCTCATTTTAAATGCGTGTGGCGCATTTAGAGCGACCTGATTGGTCGATAGGAAAGGGGCCCGGCAAGAGTAGCATGGGGCGTGGCCATCTGCAAGTGGCGCCTTCTAGGGCGGACTGGCCGGCCATGTGGCGGGGCCACGCCTCCTTTTATTGCTGCTCTTATTTTCCGCGGCTTCTATTTTATTTCTTGTCTTCTAATTTTGGTAGGACTTTGCTCCTACTAGTCCGTGGCGGATCAATTGTCTAGCTTGCCTAGGTTTAGTTTCGACCAGCAGGGTCTGAGATATTGCGCAGGGCGCAAAGACCTAATCTTTTACAAATTAATTAGGCTAAAATTTGAATATTGTGAGCTATCACAAAAGTGAACAAATTTGATAAATTCTGTGTGTTCGACACAAAATTCTTTAAATTTATCTTCAGAGAGCAGTTAGCGCGTCTTCTGACTGAGTACTTTTATGCAGGCCTTAATCTTGGTATTTCGGGAAATTCATGCTACTCAGCTGCGAGTGAACACTAATTGTCATGTCATATCAATATTAAGGGTTCAGCCGGGGAACGTAGCACAGGAAAGTATTCAATGAGCCTTGCATTAATAAATAATACAGGCGGGATGTTGAAATTTACAGAGTGTTTGTGATTGTTGCTACATGCACCATTCTAGATAAATTTCATGTAAATATACTGAATTGCTCAATATATGCGTAAGTAAAAAGGCTGGGCACTCATTACTTCAAATGGCTCCGTCTCTTTGCAGAATGACGGTACATTAAATAAAGGGTTTTACAATCTTAGCCCTGAACTAAAAACCACCATCAACATTAAGTCCCCTGCTTAGCACGTAATAGTGACATTGTTGCGGGGTAAGAACTAGATGGTGATAGATGAAAATAAAATTCATGAGAAGAGTAAACAGACGTTACCAATAGAGAGAGGCCAGCTTGGCCTTTGAGAAAAACACGTTTAATGAAACATGGATGCAAGTAGCAATCACCCTTCCAGTACGTTGATGCTGAGAACACTAAAATGATGTATTTAAGTAGTGGAGCCTCAACTGTAACTGTTAAGGCAGTTAAGCCTTGAATAAAAAGATGAGTGTTGAGGTGGTGGAGCCGTCATCACTATGATGTGTTGAGGCAGTGACGCCTGACAACATGAGTGAGTGATGAGGATATTGCGCGTCTCAACACTAACATGTGTTGAGGCAGTGATGCCTGACAACTGAGTAGTGAGTGTTGAGGAATTGCTTCGTCTCAACACTAAGGTGAGGATATGTTGAGGCAGTATGCCTGACAACACAGTAGCGAGTGTTGAGAAATTCGCACGTCTCAACACTAAGAGTAGGATGTGTTGAAGCAGTATGCCTGACAACATAGTAGTGAGTGTTGATGAATTTGTACGTCTCAACACTAAGAGGAGGATGTGTTGAATCAGTATGCCTGAAAACACAGTAGTGAGTGTTGATGAATTTGTACGTCCCAACACTGAGAGGAAAACGTGATGAGGCAGTATGCCTGACAACACAATAGTGAGTGTTGAGGAATTTGCACGTCTCAACACTAAGAGGGAGGATGTGTTGAGACAGTGTGCCTGGAAACACAGTAGTGGGTGTTGAGGAATTTTCACGTCTCAACACTAAGAAGAAATCGTGTTGAGGAAGTGTGCCTGAAAACACAATAGTGAGTGTTGAGGAATTTGCACTTCTCAACACTAAGAGGGGTGATGTGTTTAGGCAGTGTGCCTGGAAATACAGTAGTGAGTGTTAATGAATTTGCACCTCTCAACACTAAGAGAAAAACGTGATGAGGCAGTACGCCTGACAACACAATAGTGAGTGCTGAGAAATTTGCACGTCTCAACACTAAGAGGGAGGATGTGTTGAGACAGTGTGCCTGGCAACACAGTAGTGGGTGTTGAGGAATTTGCACGTCTCAACACTAAGAAGAAATCGTGTTGAGGAAGTGTGCCTTAAAACACAATAGTTAGTATTGGGGAATTTGCACATCTCAACACTAAGAGGGGTGATGTGGTTAGGCAGTGTGCCTGGAAACACAGTAGTGGGTGTTGAGGAATTTGCACGTCTCAACACTAAGAGGAAAACGTATTAAGGCAGTACGCCTGACAACACAATAGTGAGTGTTGAAGAATTTGCACGTCTCAACACTAAGAGGAAGGATGTGTTGATGCAGTATGCCTGGCAACACAGTAGTGAGTGTTGAGGAATTTGGACGTCTCAACACTAAGAGAAGGATGTGTTGAAGCAGTATGCCTGGCAACACAGTAGTGAGTGTTGAGGAATTTGCACATCTCAACACTAAGAGGAAATCTTGTTGAGGCAGTATGCCTGACAACACAATAGTGAGTGTTGAGGAATTTGCACGTCTCAACACTAAGAGGGAGAATGTGTTGAGGCAGTATGCCTGTCAACATAGTAGTGAGTATGGAGGAATTTGCACGTCTCAACATTAAGAGGAAATCGTGTTGAGGAAGTATGTCTGACAACACAATAGTGAGTGTTGAGGAATTTGCACGTCTCAACACT
>JAJJMB010013400.1:1086771-1101381 GCA_023531105.1 Papaver atlanticum | reverse complement strand
AACACAATAGTGAGTGTTGAGGAATTTGCACGTCTCAACACTAAGAGAGAGGATGTGTTGAGGCAGTGTGCCTGGCAACACAGTAGTGGGTGTTGAGGAATATGTACGTCTCAACACTAAGAGAAAAACGTGTTGAGGTAGTATGCCTGACAACACAATAGTGAGTGTTGAGGAATTTGCACGTCTCAACACTAAGAGGAAATTGTGTTGAGGCAGTATATCTGACAACACAATAGTGAGTGTTGAGGAATTAGCGCGTCTCAACACTAGGATATTTAAAATTTACTTCATATTCCTAATAGATATAAAATATTTAGGATAAGGATAGTTACTTAGCTATGTCTCCGCTAGGCATGTCCTTCGCGCATGATTGGGCTTTGGGTATATTAGGCTCTCTCGTGAGTAAGCAGCATCAGGCGTTAGTGATGACATCAGGATGACGGCAGATTGATAGACGGACAAAAGTCCCCCTGTCTTTATGGGACGAAAAATAGCCGGTTGTAAAGAGAGTTGTTCAACAAGACTTACTCGTGGAACCTGCGAAGCTACACTCTCTCCAGGCAATTGCATCTTATTTGCGAGTTGTCCATACGACAACAAATAATCTCCAGGATTGGACGGCTTGTTGGAGACCCTCTCAGGTATAGACTTTGTCAGGGAACATACTCCTAGTTTCGCTTTGTTGCTATGTATCCATGAGCGCCCCAGAACAATATCATGATTCGGGTATTCCTTGACAATATGAAACTTTGCATGTGTTAGGGCGTCTTCTATCTTGAATTCGAGATTAATGTACCCATAGGCATCTATCGACCTTCCTTCTGAATTTTCAATCATAGTCGGGCAGTGAGCAGCTTCTAGCTCTCAGAGTCTTTACGGTGACAATGTGGAAGCCATAGGTCGCGTCAATCAGTGTGCTTTCAAACTCGACACCTTTCAGGTGAGTAGTGGTTAGGAGTCCCCAGTTACGTTTACAAGCCGTACTTTCCAAGAGAGACTAGGATTTCTGGGTAACTTCTCCAATTGAAAACAATCGCCTGCCCGACACAACACGGTTGAGGGCTGAAAATATATCTCGGCGCTGCGCCTTGGAAAAATAGAGAATCTCACACACATGTTCCATCATAGATTGCACGGTTTTGTGAACAGAGTCCCCGGAAAGCATTAATGCACAACTCCACCAATTGATGTTCAGTCATATTTGGATCATAACAATGTAACGCCTGAATTCTGAATCCCTTGACATAATCATTCGGATGTTTGTTGTTTCGCTCCTTCTGAGTTATGGCTATGTCCGTCAGAGTTTTGGCAAGAATTTCCTATCTCTCCATTAAATCGATAATGGTAATAGGAAGTTGGTTTCCTCTGGCTGCTCCAGTCTCTCGTCCTGACGAAGAAGTGGTGGCAGCCATGGTGATGATTGGAGGCGTCATGCTCTAAGAAATTTTAGGAGTAGTGGCGGCTCTGTCTCTGGTAATAGGAGGCGTCACACCAGAGGGGATGCTTCCGATGCTGCTGGTGTTGGTGCTAGAGGATGTAACACCATGGGATGTGTTGACTGCGCTTGTGGACGGCACATTGGTGTTGGTCAT
This sequence comes from Papaver atlanticum, assembly GCA_023531105.1. Classification (NCBI taxonomy): domain Eukaryota; kingdom Viridiplantae; phylum Streptophyta; class Magnoliopsida; order Ranunculales; family Papaveraceae; genus Papaver; species Papaver atlanticum. The sequence continues at coordinate 1,099,789 of JAJJMB010013400.1, read as the reverse complement.
TCCCTTTTGGTCTCGTTCGATACATCCACATACTCTGTCTGCATCGTCGTTGGCGGAGGCACAAACATCAGACAAGGATTCAACATTTTTTTGTCATCTCTGAAATTGGTGGCGTTCTCCGAGCGAATGTTTGCTGGCTCTTGCTACAGCCGGTTTGTCATACTCTTTAAGAGACAAAACGTCTCATTTTGCAGCTTGACAATATCAGCTTGTTTGTGACAACATCTTCTAATATTTTTGCCATACCTTCCATGGTGATTGGATTTCGAGCATTGACGGCTTTGGAAGTGTTTGGGATGGCCGGGGTAACTCATGAAGCGGAAAGTTGGGATTGGTGATTGAAGTGAATTTTGGTTAATGATTGAACTTAGACCTAAGATCCACCATCTTGAGTTTGGGAAGATTGGAACTAAAATTGAGAAATTGGCTCGCAACCGAGAGATTAATCTCCCACTAGGGTCGCCAGTTGTTTTGGGGTAAAAACTGATTCTGCTGGTTTTGGTAAATTTGGGTGTATTGATGAGAAACGAATTCAAACCTTAAACAAATGCACTGCACGGGAGTACTTTAGATTCGAGAGATCAATATGTACAATCCTGGCCTAAACCAAGAAATGGTCGTTCAAGTCTTGCTTAGGTCACAAAGTGAAGGAGAAGGGTTGATCTTAGGGAGGGAAGCGAAGAAGGTATTGGGATCAGAATGGTCAACTCTAAAGGTGTGGCTATTTTATGACTTGTATCAGAATATGGAACGGGCTTGCAGAATGTAAGCTATCAGTTCTTAGTGTTTTTCTAGATACTTGTGTTGATAACACTTGTTTTGAGGGTGGTGTGATTCGAACCCAGCACGTTGTGTGCGTTAGGTGAATGCTCCACCATTGTGCTGCATCCCCCATTTGTGACATGCTTGATGTCTCCAGTATTTTCGTGGAAAATATGCAGCAGATTGCTGAGTGGGTCTTGTGTGCAAGACCTAGTTATTCTGACCAATTGCGCGCAAACTAGGCGGCGGGTGATCATGTGTGGCAAGCAAAGTCATGAGACTTTCCGCAAGAAATAGCGTGTGACGCTATTGAGTTAGTCTTTGGTTGGTCACCTAAGATTTAATCTTGGTCGGTCAATTCGGCTGGCAAAGCTGGACGGCCGAGATTGTAATTTATGGAAGAGGATGGCCGTTGATTGTGGCTACATATCGTTGGCACCTGCCTGGCGTGGCCGCGGACACTATATCTTGTGTATACTACTGTGGCCACGTTGAATAAAGAAATAATGCAAGGCCATAATGAGGGAACGACCATGGACGCGGGGATAGCCATGGGTGGCCATAATATGGCGCCATTTTTAGGGTTTTCTGAGTCCCACATAGCTTGTGGCATGTTGTGGGACTGAAGTGGCATAATTTAGACCACAACTAGGTATTAGTGCGGTTTGGCTTTATTTAATGCGTGTGGCGGGTTTAAAACGACCTTATTGGTCGATAGGAAAGAGGGTCGGCAAGCAACATGGGCCCGTCCACACTCTGAATGCGCATGGCGCATTTAGAGCGACCTGATTGGTCGATGGGAAAGGGGGCCGGCAAGCAGCATGGGCCCGACCTCATTCTAAATGCGTGTGGCGCATTTAGAGCGACCTTATTGGTCGAGAGGAAAGGGGGCCGGCAAGAGTAGCATGGGGCGTGGCCATCTGCAAGTGGCGCCTTCTAGGGCGAACTGTCCGGCCATGTGGTGCGGCCACGCCTCCTCTTATTTTTGCTCTTATTTTCCGCGACTCCTCTTTTATTTCTTATCTTTTTATTTTGGTAGGACTTTGCTCCTACTAGTCCGTGGCGGATCAATTGACTAGCTTGCCTAGGTTTAGTTTCGACCAGCAGGGTCTGGGATATTGCGCAGGGCGTAAAGACCTAATCTTTTGCAAATTAATTAGGCTAAAATTTGAATTTTGTGAGTTATCACAAAAGTGAACAAATTTGATAAATTTTGTGTGTTCGACACAAAATTCTTTAAATTTATTTTCAGAGAGCAGTTAGAGCGTCTTCTGACTGAGTACTTTTATGCAGACCTTAATCTTGGTATTTCGGTAAATTCATGCTACTCAGCTGCGAGTGAACACTAATTGTCATGGCATATCAATATTAAGGGTTCAACCGGGGAACATAGCACAGGAAAGTATTCAATGAGCCTTGCATTAATAAATAATACAGGCGGGATGTTGAAATTTACAGAGTGTTTGTGATTGTTGCTACATGCACCATTCTAGATAAATTTCATGTAAATATACTGAATTGCTCAATATATGTGTAAGTAAAAAGGATGGGCACTCATTACTTCAAATGGCTCCGTCTCTTTGCAGAATGACGGTACATTAAATACAGGGTTTTACAATCTTAGCCCTGAACTAAAAACCACCATCAACAATTTGGTCACTAAACGAGGCATCGAGGTCGATCCGGCCAAGGTACAAGCCATACTAGAAATTCCTTCACCTGCAACAGTTAAAGACGTACAGAGATTAAATGGTCGACTAGCAGCCCTGGGAAGGTTTATAGCTCGATCGTCCGATAAATGTAAGGATTTCTTCAACACTCTAAAAAAGGGCGAGAAATTCTCATGGAGCATCGAGTGCGAAGAAGCTTTCCAAAAAATTAAGGAGCATTTGTCTACCTTACCTATTCTTCAGAAGCCCGAACCAGGCGAAAACCTTTACATCTACTTATCGGCAACTAACACTTCGATCAGTGCATTATTGACTCGCATAGACAAAGAAGTGGAAAACCCTATCTACTTCATAAGTAAACTCTGACATCCGTAGAGAGAAATTACTCTAAGATTGAGAAAATCATACTGTCCTTGGTTTACTCGACACAAAAGTTGCGAACGTACTTCCATGCGCACACTGTGACTGTCACTACCAAAGCCACCATAGAATCTGTCCTAGACCATGCAGACAGAGCAGAAAGAATCTCCAAATGGGGAGATCAAATAAAGCAGTTTGGGGTAAAATACCAAGCCCAAACTGCCATAAAAACCCAAGTCATTGCAGATTTCTTAGCCGACTTTCCTCTAGACGATGCCGATGAAATCGAAGAGATCCCAGGAATGGAGGACGAGCTAGAAGATCCACCCCGAGTTACTTCGCTCGGAAAACCCAAGACGATGGGAAGTCTTTGTAGACGGGTCATGTAATTCGGAAGGATCTGGCATCGAAATGGTCTTTACGACTCCGACATGCCGCGGGATCGTTTACAGCCTAAGGCTAGAATTCCCCGCTACTAATAACATAACTAAGTACGAGGAAGTCATACATGCTCTCCGAGTAATAATTGCACTTGGCATCAATGAAGTGAGACTCACGAGCGACTCGCGGCTTATCATCCGACAGATAGACGAGACATATCAGGCCTCCGATGCATGTTTGCAGCGATACCTTCAACTCGCCAAACACTATATCGGGCAGATACCAAACATCACGTTCCAACACCTAAACAGGAACAACATTAGGCATGCAGACGCCTTAGCTTTCCTTGCATCCATGACAACAGACCCGGGGGCTACAAACGTAAGAATCGAAAGGGTAATGCTTCCCTCCATACCCATAGAAGGAGATATGGAAATTCTTAATGTGGGCGCAACAAGCCAAGAAGAGGCCTTGCCCAAGGACGATTGGAGAACCACAATCATAAAGTACCTAGCCAATGGCGATCTCCCAAGTAACCAAAAGCTCGCACACAAAGTAATATCACGATCAGGAAATTACCATCTCAGGAACGGCATACTATATAGGCAGTCATATCTGGGGCCCTTATTTAGATGCCTTTCCTTTGCTGAAAGCCAAAAAATACTAAAGGAAATACACTATGGTTATGCAGGAAACCATAGCGGGGGCAGATCTCTAGCTCACAAAAAAAGATTACAAGGATATTTCTGGCCTCATATGAATGAGGACTCAAAGCAGATAGTGAAATCATGTTTGGAATGCCAAAAATTTGGCAAAAGAAGACATGCACCATCAATGGACTTAAAATCTATCCTAAGCCCTTGACCATTCGCCAAGTGGGGAGTCGACATCGTTGATCCCCTACGATCTGGAACAGGGCAAAGAAAATACTTAATCGTTGCCACGGATTACTTCACAAAATGGGTAGAGGCCTCATCCTTCAGGCACATTAGAGACCACGATGTCTTTAAATTTCTTTTTGAACACATCATATGTCGTTTCGGTATCCCAGTTGCCATCGTCTCAGACAATGGAGCCCAACTCCGAGGAAAAACATCGATCTCCTCTTTAGCTGTTTCAAGATCAGAAAGAATAAATCCACACCCATCTACCCCGAGAGCAATGGCCAGGCAGAGGCCACTAACAAAACCATCACCGACATGCTCAAAAAGAAGCTAGATGGACATGGGGCTAGCTGGTGTCAGCAACTACACAATGTTCTATGGGCCTATCGGACCACTAGAAGAGAAGCAACAGGGATGACCCCCTTCGCTCTCATCTACGGCACAGAAGCGATCATACCAACTGAAGCGATGATCCCAACAACTAATACCGAGGCTTGGGAAAAGAACCTAACCTCGGACATGTTACTCTCTAAGCTAGACGATCTCGAGGAAAACCGAGAAATAACCCTTCAAAGAATAGAAAACTATCATCGGAGGTTAGCCCGAGAATACAACAAACGTGTTCATCGGAGGCAATTTAGCCCATGCGATAAAGTCTGGCGCGAGATCCCGCCATACCAGCGCGAGTCAGGAAAATTTGCTCCCATCTTGGAAGGACCACTTATAGTCATCGCCAAGGCAGGTGATGGAGCATACAGATTGCTCAAACCCAATGGGGAAGAATTAGAACGCCCATGGAATATTTACTATCTCAAGCAATACAATGCTTAAACAACCTAACGCTTTGAAGGTCAAACTATGAAAATAGGGTTTGAATCCTACTTGTAAAAGGTCATGGAACCTCACTCGAATGTACTAAGGACTTATAAACCCTCGTTGAGAATAATAAAATTACTCATATTGTGTACTTATTTCTATATACTTTGATTTATGCTTATTTATATTTTACTTGCAGTTTTTCGCCTTCTTTTTTTTTTGCTTTATTTTTTCTTGCACTCGCATGTAGCATAATCACACCTTATTTGCATTATAATAAAATCCCATCAAGATTATGGCACGGTGCTAGCCACACCTTCCATTCTACAACGAATGATGCGGGTAAAATACCTAAGCTGCCCGAGACGGACATAGACCTAAGGCAATGCCATCTAGCCAAATAATACAAGATGAAGTGGGGGACACCCTAAGCTACCTAAGTCGTAAATATACCTAAGGTAGTGCCATCACGATCATGAAATTGGATGATGTCCTGCCATAACAGGAGATATCCAGAATCAAGGTACTTGCCTTTGGCTAAGGCAAGAATCACTTGACCGAGATATTGCCCTCCAAGAAATGGTTAATAAGCAAGTGACTTAAATAACTGTTCACTTAACCCAGGGGCAAGTGTAACCTAAACTGGACACTATTAAAAAACCAAGCCCATGAAGGCATAAGACTAAGGCGAGAAAGGAAATGTGCTGCACTCGAAGTTCAACACCGTAAGAGATGCCCTATCCGATTAAGGAACTGATCACTCCTTGGCTTTGTCACCCATGGTTGGACCAACAGTATGCATAAAACCCCTAAAAGCCATCAAAATAAACAAGTTATGTGGAATACTTCAGCAAGAAAACACTAAAATCCATTCTAACAAATATTGTAATTACAAGTATTGTTCGCCTCCAACTTTGAGGACTTACTACCAACAACCTTACATCACCTCGGACACAACACGAGGGCATATTAACCAAAAGAGCCAAAAGAGTTCTCAAATATAAAAATAAAACAAATGAGCATCACAATTGTGCCTCGCCCTCGGCAGCTCAGGAGCAGCTATATCGCCCGACTGGGGCATCTGCGATTTCAATCTCGGATCAGCACCACCATCACGAGCAGGAGCATCCTCGTCAACACCTCATCATCCACAAAACAGGAGTTCCCATCGTCCCCAGGTTGCCAAAACAGGGCGGAAATAACAAATCCGAACACATTCAATGGCTTAGAACCATCAGCAGCCTTCCCTCACTGCACGACACACATGACCATCAAACGCTCAGATATAAAATAGGGGCAAGGTATATATACCTTAAAATATTAAGACAGTATTTTATACCTCAGCATCCTCAGCAGCTCGGGCGATCTGCATTCACCATTTGTAAGAAAGAATAATAATAATTTAACATATCATGGATCTTTGAAGGACACGGCTCATCTAGCACCAGCTAAAAACACAAGAACTTCTGACATTTGTTGAATGGCAATCCACGCAGCAGCAAAAAGTGTTTCTAAGCTAAACAGCATACAGAAACACACAGTATGAAGTATTTCCAAACTAAACCGTGTAAAGAGATACAACGGAGGATGGAAATCTTCAAGCAAAAAGACCAATCTACTAGCAGACAAATCAATTTCCCTAAACCATCGATGGGCTAAAGACGATATGCGAACAGATAGGTCTTTCTGATAAAACATCGATGATGATCTAGAAATTAGATCAATAAGAACCAACGAAACAAACAAATGAGAGGGCATACCATCATGCTCAAGAAAACATGAGAAAAGACCTCTCCGCCATGGAGGACGGGGAGGAAAACTTTCACCAGGCATAAAAAGCTTGTATGAAGAAGGCTCTGAACTTTATAGATGGGAAGAAGAGAATGAAATTCAATTCTCCACCCTAAGAGGACTTTTATAGGAATAAAAATCCTCGGAAAACCAACCAACGTTTCCAAATCCAAGAAAGTCAAGGCGAAATAAATAAAATGACGGAAATCCCGGAAAACGACCATAAAAGAAATAGAAAGACATTCTATATCTTAAGAAACCTGTGGACAACCAACCGGCGCCTCAAGTCCAACAGATAAAAACGCACTAAAAGTGCAGACGTGGCGAAAATCACGAACGTGGCGATAAAGATGGGACGGTTACGAAGTTTTCTTCCCATCATGCCCTTGGCAAGTTGCAAAGAAAATGAGCAAAATGTGAGGGTAAATTACCCGATGGCCATGTGTCAACATCTCAAGGGATGGACTCATGACAAGGTGATGAGATAAGAGCACTGAATCATACTCTAAAAAGATGATTTCGTCTGAATCGAGACACCTGCTGCAACGTTACATGAATGACGCGTGTAAGGAGTGGTCTAATCGACTCAGACGGTCAAGTCTAAAAAGAAGGACTGCATTTAATGAAGGATCATAAGAGGCGTGGACGAGTCTACATCATATCAGAAGGCTCGGGCGATCTATGCTATAACCCAAAGATGATGCAGCACGAGGTTCCCCAAAGAAGAGCAACACGATGACGTACGGAGCGAGACGACTCGGAAGGAGAACCAAGCAGGTCATCAGGAAGGATAGTATAGAACTCGTCCGAAGCAATGAGAAGATGTACGATAGCTCCACCAGCTCGGCGAGACCAGGCCTTCACGAGTCTAATTTGCCTATAAATACCAGTCCATGTAGAAGGAGATGGACATGTAATATTAGATGGTCTTTCTACAGAGAATTCCTGAGAGAGATCTAGATAAAAAGAGAGTGAGAAATCTAAGTGATATTTGTAGCTCTTTCAAGGGTAAGACCTTAATCAATAAAGAAAACATCTTCTTCCCCGTGGACGTAGGTCTTCATGGCCGAACCACGTTATATGCTTGTGTCAATCTTTATTTTCATGTTCTTTACATCTTATTTATCTTTGAATCTTGAATGTTAGTAGTTTTATAGCCTTTAGATCTACTTGGGTGTATCCATCAGAAAAGATGCAACTACAGTTCAGTTGAGAGAGATAAGCTAAGATAGTTATCATAAAGAAAGAAACAAGTTTCATCTTGGAACTTAGCATTCATCTTTGTATTTCTCCATTGTTGTATGGAAACTCAACTTGAATCCACTGTGGGAATACCATACATCCAATACAAAGTGTTTGAGAAGGTCATATTAGTGTCAAAGTGGTGAATAATATCATTAATGCATGTTTGAGTTGATCAATATAACTTAAGCTTTGTGTTATTATCATTACAAAGGGTGTAGTTGTGGGATTTTCCGCAACTACATTAACTGAGATTTCGTTGTGGATGCCTTATTGGCGGAAATAATCTCTCTTTGTGAATGAAGATTCTTTTTTTATGGTATGGTACTAATGAAATGATAGTCAAGACTCGGGGGTATTGGTGTCACACATACCTTAGTTGTTAACTGTTGTAAACCGTGAAAAGTGGCATCTTATACATTCAAATACACCATAGTACACATACGTAGAGCCATTTTATTTACAGCAAACCATTACACATAATCAACCTCAAAAACATCATTACCAATACCATCACCAAAACAACACCAGGATAACCGTAAACACTGATAGTCGCCAGAATTTGGATGCTTACGAATATATTTTTTTGTAACTTCAAGTATTTTTTGTAGTTTGCATCAAACAAACATACAACTGCTGATTTTTATTTTGTGCTACTCTATCCCATAATATTATTATAGCGTATGAAATACAAAAAACTTATGCTTCAAAAAAAAAAAAAACTTATAAAATTAATAGATTTTTTACATAACGGATCTTAATAGTCTGATTCACTATTGCTTCGTACAAGCAGGATCCGATGACAAACTTTTCAACCAAACAGTATCAGCAGAAACAGGTTGGTCATCCTGATTTCTATGCCAACTCCACGATGCGTAAGTTCCGTTCACCACCTCTAATCTCCCATGTCCAAAACTTGCCTCTCTAAAAACTGATATACTTGTCTTATCCATATAACTGCAAAAACAAGAAAATATATTCAACAATTACTCTGAGATTTCTTCCCTACACAGATAAATTTATAGCTTACTTGCTAGCAAGGCCTTCCCGATTGCCTCCATCTCCGATTGTTATATGCACCGGACCACAATTATCAGCTTTGTCAGCGTAAACACGAGTCTGCACATTTCATCATAAATAAGTATAGGTTAGTAGATCAATCAAACAAAATAACTAATCATAGGTTTACTGAAAAACAAATCATTTCCATTTCCTGTTGTAAACTTTTTAATACTACGAGCCTAATTTTTTCGTCACACACACTGAAAAGTACATGCAATCAACAAGATTATATCGCAAAACGACAAGCGGTAGCGCCGGATCAGCCTAAAGTTAACAAATAGCAACTATGAAACTATACGGGCTTCTGCTTAAGGATTAATGGAGCCAAAACTAGTTCACACTTCTGAGCATTATCTCTAGTTCTCTACTGACCTTCCCTATATAAATGTTATGTAATGTAGTGTTACTACTCGTATTAGCTTTAATGAACTCTGATAAGCATACCAATAATTTAAAGATCATAGAAAGAAATCTTACAAAACGCTCGTAGGCATGAACATGACCAGCGAAAACAACATCCACACGAGCTTTATATAACAACTCTTCCATGGATTTCTTCATTCCAACAGATTCACCCTCTCCTTGGTGAGCTTCATTGGTACTATACCATGGTGCATGGATGAGTACAAATACCCACGGTGTTCGACTCCTGTCGATCTTAGCCAAGTCGGCTTGGAGCCATTTGTATTGGTTGGAGTCAGATTCAAAATCTGTATAAGACCCTAACATAATAACATGAACCCCAGAAATTTCAAACGAGTAGTACAAGTTCGAAGTTGAGGCACTTTCTTCATAGGGCATACGCCATCTAGCATTATAAGCTGTAAATGATTTCGGATGAACTAGTGGGATTTTCTCGATCTCATGATTGCCTTGTGTTACCATCCATGGACGGCTGCTTGCAAGTGGTTCTACGAGTTGTCCAAACGTATCCCAAAATGGTTGGAAAAAATCTGCGTAAGATAAGTCCCCTGGCAAGAGCATAACATCATAATCTGATGCCGCCATATGAGTTAAGGTTGAATTCGTCCATCCTGTCTGGCCAAGATCACCTACATTTTGTGTATCAGTTTTGAGAACAATTAGCAAAGGAATCTAACTTGTTAGACATTTCAAAAATTGTTGATTCTTACCAACGACCACGAACTTGATCGGAAATTGAGACGGTGGGGTTTTGAAGTTGAATTCACGATCTGTGTCAGACCCACAACGGTAGTAATATACGATGCCGGGTTTCAATGGCCCTATGACAACGTCATGAATTTCTCCAGACTTGTAAAGCATGTACTTGTACTTTGAAACAGTACCGGTCGCAGATAAATCATAATTCCCTTCCGTTGTACCATAATTCACGGTTGCCGGAGTGTCATGATCCTCCGTTATCCAAGTTATTCTCATCTTATTTTGTCCAACTAAAGAAATGTGAACCTGCAAACAATCCAATAAAAAAATTCATTGAATATTTTGTATACGTCAATTATTTTTTCAATTGGGCAACGACTTTGCCGCATAACAAATATATTATGTGCACGTATAATGTTGATGCATATACATGCAATTATAGACAACCATTCACAGAAGAAATTGTACCAATGATGCAACCAATACATTCCTATAAAAGAAGAACAAAACCAGAATGTAATGGGATTAGTGTACCTGTTGAGGAGAGGATGAAGAAATATCATCAAATAAATGACCAAGTGATAAGGTTTCTCTTGCTGGTGGGCGATCATAAGAAAACACAGTACTTGTATCAATGACAAAAGCAAAAATGACTAAACCTAGAAAGAAGCAACGAACAGCCATTTTAGAAACCTAACAAGAAGAGGATGATGAATCAACAAAAATATATATATATATATCCTTGCTTTGTTTTGAGTATAAATGGAGAAAAACTAAATGAAGAAAAGAACTAAATGAAGAAAAGATAAAAAGAAAATCCAAGAAGAAACTGTAATGAGATTTTTGGAATTGAAGAAGAAGACGTGACTATCTATATATAAAGAGAAAATTTCTCACACATTGATTACATCAAATCAACAACATCATCATCGTACATTATTTTAAACTGACAGTTATGGAGTTAACGTATATACAGATGAGTTCATATTGTTGGTAGATACGTGTAAGCAAGAACAAATGACAACTGTCGATTGGAGAGAGTGGTGGGATCACTGGATATTCGTAAGAATCACTCAGTTATGGAAGCAAACTTACTATTCACCTTCCTTCTTTATCTTTTTCTCTAATCTAGACTTTTCTTACCGAAGATGACGCCATTTCTTCCTCTATAGTGTTTTTGAGCATTATTTTCGGGATATAGTTAGGCTTCACTTTAGGCTATACCATAATCATTGTCTGCCCCTGGTATTCACGCACCGAATTTGGTTGTGCACGGGTTTTGCACACCATTCTCTTGGATTAACTTCTCCTCACGCTATCACTCGATATCCTAGTGGAAGTATAACTAACCATTCCAGAAATGCCTAGATTTTCTAGACGGTCAATTGCGGTACGGCTATGCCCATATATAGGGGTGGTACGTATACATCATATGGTTTTGGTAGTACTCCATTTATCATATTTTCATCAACGTTGTGACAATTTAATGGGAAAAAAGTGGGCCGTACTGTCAAATATTAGCTAGCAAAAATAGACGAGTCTCAGAGTCCGAGTCCCATTCTGGTTATTTCTGCTCGGTTGAATATTGATTGCTATTCGTCACATACACAACTAACTAGGTTTGCTGTCAAATGTGTGTTGCTGTATTAATGCAACCTGCAACCCATAACAGGACAAGCATAAATGCGAACGTTCGTATGGAGGTGTGGAATAGTAAAGTTAGTCTCAAATGTCGATTGTTACGTTCTATCATTAGGTCGATCTGTTAAGGTCGGCTCTGTTTCCGTGTGAATGTAGACCTTTAGTTAAGTCAGCATCATATATTCAAGTGATGCAAATCATGCAATGCCATAATAAAGAACCCCAATACTATCCGTTGAATTTTGTGTGTCCTTATATGGTGTTATGCTCCCTGTCGTTATAACACATTAAACTAGTTCTGGTCTAACAGAATTTCGTACGAATATTGAATTTCTAATAGTTAGATGCTTAGAATCGTAATAATATCCGAGTAATATCCTTTTTCTGGTACCGTATAATTACATAATATCTACTACTTATCAAGCTTTATTTAAACTGAATTCATATTGAGCCGACGACCTTGTTCACATTAGCACCTTGTTTGATTACTAGGGGATGACTCGTACTACTATCTCACTCGGTAATTAGCTGCGACTGGATCAGGACAATTCCTTCATTTATATTCCCTTGTCCATTAGCCCAATGGTGCCTATAGATTGTTATTTGTCAAACGATATATATTTTCTTGGCAAAATTGGGGATATGCCCCAAAATCTACTGCAATCTTGGGATATGCCCCAAGATTCCAGTTCTCGGGAATATGCCCCGACCGTCAACTTTTCCATCCATGCACGTTAATCAGTCAATTTATGCACACATGTGGGATTACACGTGCGAGATGAAAGACAGATATACTCTTCATCACTTGTGCGAATCGCACGCTCACAATACAACCAGCTCTCACCCGATGACGACACGTCATAGATCATCTAACGGCTGATATTTCACACGTGTCCATCGCAATTACTATTTTACCCTTTATTTTTAAATAATTACGTATATATCCACATGATTTAGATTATCTCCACGTGTCCTTTTACTTGAATGGACGGCAGACGATGAACATCTTCATGACCGTTGTAATACAACGGTCATCTTCTTCCCCATAATCATGGTCGCATTGCAGAAGACATGTATGCAGAATTTGAAAAGAAAATGCAGTTAAACTAATGCATTGTCTTAAAATCACATGTACTGTCAATTAGAAATGAAGATATAATTAGTGAACGTTTAAAGATTCTAGTTTATTAAACTAATTGCAAAAGTCTTAAAAAACCATTAACATAACATGGTTCAGTACATCACCACTACCAAATGTCTCCAAAAAAAAGAAAAAAAGTGACAACA
>JAJJMB010013400.1:958964-1076771 GCA_023531105.1 Papaver atlanticum | reverse complement strand
CCCACCCCCTCTTAATAGTACCTGAAATTCTTCAAGAGTTTCCTGTGAAATTTTTTGAAGAAGACAATCAGTATCTCAATACTCAGTTATCTGCTGAGGAGATAAAAATGTTGCTTCCAAATGGGAGGGAAAAAAGCACCAGGTCCTAATGGCTTTACTGGTCTCTTCAACCGAAAGCATTGAGATATAGTGGAAGAAGCTGTTGTTGATATGACACAGACTTGTTTTAGAACAAGGCATACTCCTAAAGTATTTAATCCTACTAAAATTGCATTGAATCCTAAAGTTTCGTATGTTGAATTAGTATGTCTGTATAAACTAATTGGGTTGTGTAATTTCATTTGTAAATTTTTTTCTAAAACTTTTCTAATAGACTAAAACCTTTTACCGACAACTTGATTTCTCAAAATTACAATGCTTTTGTTCTAAAAAGGATTATATTTGATAATATCCTCCTTGCTATTGAGATTATGTATACTGTTAACCATCACAAAGAAAAAGAAGGTATAACATCCATTAAGCGTGATATGTGTAACACCTATGATAATTAAGCGTGATATGTGTAACGTCTATGTTAAATTGGAATGGTCTTTTCTAGAGAAAACTTTAACTAAAAAGGGTTTGTCTTTCCTTTGGATCAGGCTGATCAACCAATGTCTAATGTGTCTTATTATGTCTTATTAAATGGTGTCTCAACTGGGTTAATCATCCCTTAGAGAGGTTTGAGGAAGGGAGATTCTCTTTCTCCCTATATCTATATCATTTGTTATGAAGCTCCGTCAGCTAATATAGACTTTCTGACCAGAAAATGCCTAGTTGAAGTTATTAGGGTTTGCAAGATATACTCATAACATTACTCACCTTCTTTTTGTCGATGAATTTCTTCTGTTTTCCAAAGCAAATGTGAAATATTTTCAAACCAAAAAAGACTATCTGCAAAAAATATTGTTTAGCTTCTGGACAAGAAATAAATTTTGATAAATCTGGTATTTTGTTCAATAAAAAGATCCCAGACTACCTGGTAAACCAGTTGTCTTGCATTGTCAACATTCATATTCGTGATTTAGGTGAAAAATACCTTGGTACGCCTATTGAATTTAAAGCCTCAAAAATCCAAACTCATATGGGTATTTTGCAGTCTTTCAATGCCAGAATCTCTTCTTAGTTTCATAGACTCCCTTCTCAGGCTGCTAGGACTTCTTTGGTTAAATACATTGGTCAATCTATTCCTTTATACCAGATGAGATCCTTTCTGACTCCTAAATATCTTTGTAGGAAAATGGATTCACATCTCTGCAAGTTCTGGTGGGTGGAAACTTTAAATACTAAAGATAGAAAACTACATCTGCTTGGTTCGGATATCTTGTGCTCTCCTAAATGTGAAGGAGGTTTAGGATTTAGGAAAGTTAGGTTAAATAATTTGTCTATGTTATCTAAGAATGCTTGGAAGATCATTGAGAACTCAAATTGTCTGCTAGGCACTACTCTTAAAGCTAAATATTTTCCTAAGACTAATTTTTTTAATGTTAAGTGCCCTAGTAGCTGCTCATGGACTTGGAGGTGTGTGCATATTATAAAATATCTTATCAAGTCTTTTATCTCTTGGATGGATAGAGATGGAAAATTCATTGACCGTTGGTGTGATAAATGGATAATTATTTGTGTTCAGATACTCCTAACCCTTTTGTCCCTTAGGCCCCTAGTGTTAAAGTATCTTACTTCATTAATCGTGGTACCAGAACTTGCAATATAAGTATTCTAAACACCCACTTTTATAATTCTTATGTTAAGAAGATTGTTACAATTCCATTAAGCCAGTTGTGCACTCCAGATAGGAGGGATTGGGAGCTTTCAAAGAACGGCAAATTTTCGTCTAAATCTGTTTGTTTGGGACTTAAAGGGTCTAGACCCTCCCCTTGTAGGAAAGTTAGGAAGTACATTTGGAAACTTAGAGTTCCACATCGTATTCATATTTTTATTTTGAAAGCAGCTAAGAATGCCATACCCGCTAGAAGTGTTCTTCATGCTAGAATGCTAATGGCTTTTGTTGATTGCTTAGATTTACCCTCATAAATCTGTCATGCATGCTCTTGTGATATGTCCTTACGCTAGTTATGATTGGTTTTTGTTTTCTCTTTGTGTGAATATCTTCTACTTTTCTGGATAAATCTCTTCTTGAGTTGCTTGTGTTCTGGCTGGTAGATCCTGCTACTAGATTAATTACCTGATGAATGTCAGTATTTATTTGCTACTATCTTATGGTCTATTTGTAGTAGTAGGAGCAATCTGATTTTCATGACAAGAAGGAGACTCATTCTGTTGTAATGAATAGAGCCGGAGCTATGTTGTTGTCTAAAAAACCTATCCCTACTAGTATTACTGCTAGTAGTCATGATAAATGGATGCCTTCCCCTCTTGGCTGGATAAAATGCAACATTGATGATACCTTTGATGAAATATCTATGGATAATGATTCAAGGTATGTGATGAGAGATTTTATAAATAAAGCCTCTCTTTGTGCTTCACTGGTGTTTGAAGTTGAATCTGCCGCTGAAGCCAGGGCTGCTCTAAAGAAAGTTGTTGAACAAAAGCCTAATCATGTCATCATTAAGAGTGGTGCAAAGGATTTGATCGACCAATTTTCAAACGGGAAGTTTGATGGAGATCAAAGAACCGATACTATCTTTAAAGACATTTTATTTTTCGCTTCCAGTTTGGTTGCCTGGATTTTTACTTTTCAACCACGTTTATGTAATTGTGTAGGATTTTAAGCTCAATGGGCTAAAGTTAACTCTACTTTGATGTTATGGTCTGTACCTCCAATATGGCTTGAGGAGGATCATTGGCCTTTTCTGAAAGCCTACTTACTTACCAAAAAAAATAAAAAATAAAATAACAACAACATCATCATCAACAACAACAACAACAACAAAAACGGGTATGAAACATTTAAAAATGCATTTTCATAATAAAACAAAAGTTCAGTCTAAATTTGAATTTGGACTGTTAGGAATACACCAATACAAGTGCTCTTATGATAGGGAAGACCGATAATTACATATGAGATTGGATTATACTTCCACAAAAACAATCTCATGATCAAATGATCACTATGGTACATAAATCAAATAAAACAGTAGAGTGACACCAGCCTTTTCAACTATTAGTTAGTTTCGAAAACCATAATTAGAGTTGAACTCAATTATAAACGAGATATATTAGAGTTTATAGGGAAGTACGACATCGGAATCGGAGTTCCTCTTGATTTAGAAGATTTCATTTCTTTTTTCTCCTCTTGTAATTTCTTTGGCTGTTTTTTCATGTCAGAATTTGAGATTTGAGCGGAGGATGAATTAAAGCAGCTGAAAATGGAAAAGAAAGACATGATTTTTTAGCATAAAATCTAAAAGTCTTCAAAGACTAGAGAGAAAAAGAGGAGAGAGCTGGATGGTGTTTTTTATTTTCTAAAAGTCTTCTACTTGAATTTGGAGTTGTAAAGAAACTAAAGGTATGTATTTATAGCCACACGAGTCCATGATGAGCACATACAATAGTGTACAAGGTTGTGCAGTAAGCTTCCTAAGAAAGCTACCTCAATCTTGCTGAGCAAGGAGAAACGTCTACCTCAATGGCACAAGTCATTAATCGAGTCAACAGTCGATAAATTTTTGTTTTTTGTTTTTTGTTTTTGTTTGGGTAGACTATTCTCTTTCCTGTCCATATCTCACTTGGTATTTTCTATCTTGAAACACTCCCCCTCGTGGATTTTTCTGTTGTTATGTACCTGCTTTGCGCTAGCTGCCTATTTTCACCCTAATCTACATTCTTTTTTATGAGTGTCGAGGTGTCTTGCTCCAGCAGTTCCAATAGATTTTTGAGTAACTTCGTAATTCTAAGAGCATTTTCAATAAAAAGTGGAATATTTATTTTTTAATGGCACGTATGATTTTAGACCTTCATTTTAATTAAATTATCTCCAACAGTAGTTTCAAAAAAACAGGAGGGATGAAATAAAATACTAATTTTAAAGGTTTTAAAGAAAGTTTTATCTAGACCTTCGGAATGACCTTCATGTCATATTTTTTATTTTTAATAATTAATTGAAATACAATTAAACGGTTAAGATTTCATCACATAAGATTTTCAAAGGGTCAAACCTCTATATTATTGGAGATAGTTTATCAGTTATGGGGTTTTATATTTACTGTATATGAAAAACCTCTTAAATAAGGGTCTCAAAACAAATTCCACATGCGATTTTTAACACCCGCTATTAGAGATGCTCTAATAGCCGGGAAGGCACTGCCGGTTCCCAAACACATTCTTGCAAATTCTCTGAAACACACGATATGGTCCCAAAAAGTTTGTTTTCTTTGAGACATTATATATCTATCAGCCAACACTTGTGTTGTTTGCTAATGGAAGAATCCAAAATGCACCTACGGAATACACGGATTAAGCAGTTTATTTATGAGTGATTCTGCATGGGACACTTGGTTTCAGTTTAAAAGTTTATACCACCAAAAATGGACCAGGGTGTCCATGTTTGTTTGTAATAGTTTTACTAAGGGCGCGCTTCAAAGAAAAATTTGTTATATATGTTCGTTATCTCGTATATATTTGAACACGTACATAACTCTTATCATTTATTGTTCATAGATAGTCCTTGATGCTCAAGATAATTCTGGTCCGAAATACTGAAAAGCATTTAAGTATGATTTTCATCATATATGTTTTAATTACCAGCAATTAAAGCATATCCTCTGGAAAATATTACTAGTTAATGTGATAGACTAATAGAAGAAGTTTTCTATGAGAGTTTTCAGAAATATTGGTTAACATTAATTGGAAATAGGAAACCGAATTTAGGTGTTTTAATGCATATCTTGAGAATATTTTCGGTTTTGGAATTTTCTTTTTATCCAAACAACCTTGGTCTATAAATACTTGAGTTTGCATTTCTTGCGAACTATCCTAAGAGCCAGACAAACTTCATTTCTTGTTGTTTCTGGTGGAGTCGTCTATCCGGAGAGGAAAATACCCTAATTAGGCGAAATCTCTTATGACTGCTCGTTTAAAGACTTCTGTGAGATCAAGAAGCTCTACGAGTGTCGTTGGTGGGAAACTAGATAATTGCAGTGTTATTAGTTTTCGATTATTGATTTGATTGACTAACGGTTGTTAAAACTTTTATTGCACTTAGTTTGTTTATTCTTCAGAACCTTCTCTTCTGAATAAGTCTCACTCAAACTAGATCAAAGTATTGACGGGATCTTTAGAACCATCTTCGGATCTAAATACATCTTTTGATAATACATTGTTAACAGACTTCGTATTGTGCGTGATTGATCACAAGAGGATTCAAGCGTTGTTGTGCAGGTTATTGAAGGCAATAGAAGATTTGAAGACGAAGAAGAATTCTTATTAGTTTTCGTATCTTGTGGATTTAGTGCACAAACCTTGATCGGCTGGGATCCAACTAGAATCAGTTTATCTCTGATAGACTTGATTGATTAGTTGCGCGAGATCGACATCGCTTTATAGTTTCTCTTTGAGATCTATATTGATTGATTGCGAATCCATAGTTTGATTATTTCGGTAATCAAAAGATAAATTGATATAACCAGACAAAGGAGTTTACTAGATTAAACGGAATAACTTTGTAAACAACTCACATATCTTCTAGCAAGATTCAGTAGAGTGGTTACCAAAAAGATTCTTCCTTTGCTCTTTGGAATACGATCCAAAGGAATTGTTATTCACGTGTGTGACTCTAGAAGTCGAAGGCGCGGGGATACTGAAGGAACTAAGTAGCTAGGGGTAGTCTGCTTGGTCTCAACTATACGAAGTTGGTATTAGATTTTGTATAACGTCTTAATTCTGATACTATTCAAAACTGGACTAGGTCCCGGGGGTTTTATGCATTTGCGGTTTTCTCGTTAACAAAATCTTGCTGTGTCATTTACTTTGTTTTCCACATTATAATTGTTATTATAATTAAGAAAATTACACACGTACGTTAACTCCGTAATACTTGATATTGATCCTATAGAGTTTAGGTTTAATACCGTACCTATTATCAAGTGCACACTTTCTTGTCGTACCATCTCGATCTTGTATCCATAGTCAATCACACAAGTGATCTTGTTGTTGTATTTTCTCGATCTCGTATCCATAGACGATCACACGAAGTGTGAACCGAATCTGCTGTATTGTCTCGACTCTGTCTATAGACGATCACATTCGGTAAAGGACTTATAGGTGGATAATTAAAATATTGTGGTCTATTTGTGTACCCTCGTCTTTTCACCCCGCGTTTTCAGTATCTATCTCCTCTACAATTTCTGCAAGCACTCTATCATTTTGGCCTAGATAGCTGGAACTATGAAGAGAATTGATAATTTCAAGTTCTAGTTTGATGGTGGTCTGAATGACTCCAAAGACCTCTTTATTCCATCTACTAAGGTGTTTTTTACCCAATTTGAATTTAGTTGTTACCACAAAAGGAGGAAAACCTATGATATGTGATCTCTAACAGCTTATTATCTAAAGCTTCAGGTACATCCAGTCATAAATTAAAAAATCTGTAGGGGTAACCAAATATCTGTCGGTGGGATTTTTGTTTAAAAGATGGGAGAGTGATCCAAGCCTTTAACCGGTCAATGTTATAAAGTAGCTAGGGGGTGAAGATCTAACCAGTTAGTAGTTAGCAAACCTCTATCAAAATGTGCTTCTACTTTCCTGTCCATCTTTTGCTTGTTACTCCATGTGGAAGGGGATCCCTTAAATCCTAAGCCTATAAGACCAGTGTCATTGATGATATGTCTGTTATTTTGTATAAAAACCGAGGAGTATTTGAAAGCAGCACCACCTTTTTTGGCAGCCCCATCAATAGCTAGGTTTTAATCACCTATGAGCATCCAAGGTAAGTTTTTTTTTCCTTTATTTCATCAATAAATAACCAATTTTTTAGTCATTTAGGCTTTTTTGTGTTTCCATACAAGAAAGAGTAGATAATATTTGTATCAACATTTTCTATGAGTAATGATGATTGCATGGATCATCCTTCGGGATTTGTGCATGGCTTTCACTTTAAGATTGTCTCTCCATGCTAAACCCATCCCACCAGATAAACTAACCGAGGAAACTAGGCAAGAGTTGGAAAAACCACATGAGAAGAAGTGGCTTCCAGGAAGCCATCCGTGGCTCTAATTTTCGAGAGAAAAAGAATGTCAGGTTAAAAACTAGGGCACAATTTGTTGAGGTAAGGAATAATAGATGTTGATCCTAATCCTTGAAGTGTGGTTTATAGTTTACGCACTACCAAGTGAACCTTAACCAGTAAGATTAGAAGTTTCAAATGTATTTCTTTTGTTAGGGTACGGTGGGGAAACCATTTAAGCCAAAAGTAAATTTCCTTTATTTTTTTAAAATTAAATCAGTAATTTTCTGCACAGTGAGGGCACAAGATGATGGTGTTGGAGTAATGAGTCGCATCAAATTAATAGATTTGTGCAATTATGGTGGACAGTCTGGATTGAGAGAAATAACAGGTATTTCGATGGAAAATATAGAAACTTGGAGGAGATCATAGATAATGTCAAAATTTTCATTTTCGACTGGTCTGTTGGAACCAATTTGATTAATGGCATTACTCTAAAAAAAAAATTGAGTAACTCGAATGATATTGTGGATTCTTTGTAATCTGAAAGCCAAAGATCAACAATTGAAGGTGCATGAATGGACTCTCATGTTCGATCCATAGAAGGAGAAAATCACCAAGACTACAGTTTGGTGCAGGTTTCCTTTTTTGCCAATAGAATTTTGGGAAGAAGAAATTTTGTTTCGCATGGCTAGGGTTCTTGGCAAACCCGTAGTTGTTGATACTAGAACCCTAAGACATGAATATGGATACTTTGCTAGTGTCTTGGTTGATATTAATTTTTCAGAGCCAATCAAATATGAGTTCATTATTGAACCTGAATGTAAAGAAGGATTTTGGCTAGGCGTTGATATTTTAAATATGCCTAAGTTTTGTTCGCATTGTAAATCCATTGGCCATATGGAGGATGAATGTAAACACAAGAAGTTGAATGATCTGAAGAAGAAAGGCGATGCTGAAACTGATCCAATCAAACAACAAGCTTTTTATGCTCAAATGGCGGAGTTGAAGAACGAGTGGTGTAAAAAACACGTTCGAAAACCAACCCCTCCTCCACAAGAACATGATGTTCAACCTTCTGTGGTTGATATTGATAAAGGTAGAGGTGTGAATTTTACTGGCACCTACACTTACTTTCCTGATGATAGTGACGCTGCTAGTTCTTCGAAAGTGCATAATTTGAACCAGCGCAGTAATGGCGTTACATCGCTGCAGGTCCATGATGGTGATGTTTCTCAAATTCTGACTTACAGCGATGATGGCGCTACTTCTCCACAGCGCAATGATGGTGCCACATCAAATTTGGCGGATTCAGAAAACAGCCAACTTGGCGCTTCTCAATCTGAACCTGAAGTTGCTGTAACTGATAATTTAAATGTTGGTATGGAAATTGAGGATGTCGAAGAGGTTAATGCCTACAAGGAATATGATGAGGTAAGGCGAAAGACTAAAGAGTTGGCTGATGTAGCTGAATTAGCTAGATTCGAACAGGAAACTGCTTTGGCCAAGTTGGAGAGTGCTAGGAAAGCAGTCATTGAAAAGAAGAAGAAATCTGATGAGGATCAAAGTAAGATTACTCCAACTGAATCATGCATTAAGCAGATTGTTACTAGTTCTCTACCTGTAAATTACGTATTAGAACAAATTGTAGATGGTGATGGTTTAGTTCGCCAACTAAAACTGCAAGAAGAGCGTCTCCGTCTAAGAATATCGAGGTCATTGAGACTTCTAATAGATTCGAAGTTGGAGATGAGGAGACAGTTGAGGAAGAGGAAATTGAGGAGCTTGTTGCTGACAAATCACCAAATCCTAAGCATTCTGTTAATCCAGGACCTGAAGCGGTAGATAGTGAGGCTGAGAAATTGGAATGGGGTAGTGAAGCTGATAAAGCTGCACGAGAAAAGAAAGAACAAGCTGAAAAGAAGAAGCGGGATGCTTTGGCCAAGAAAATGGCCGGAAAAACTAAACCAACAACAAAGGTAAATGAAGCTTTGCAAACTAGACGAAGAAGTAGAATTCGTAGTTCTCAACAATCAAAGGTTCGGCAAGCCCTCCTAAAAAGAAAGGTACTTAATGTGTGTGTTTTAATGGAATGCTCAAGGCTTCAATAAAGATGGTGCAAGGGCCAAGTTGAAGGAGCTATACAATTTGCACAAACCTGACATTATTTGTATTGCGGAGCCAATGGTTTTTTGCACTACACGTTTTGTTAGAAGCTTGAAGTTGGGTGATTTTAGTGAAGATGTGGTTATTAATGAAGTTGATGGTGCTAAAGGAAACATTTGGATCATGAGGAAGATTTCTTTGGCCTGTCTAGGTATCTTATCTTGCACCAAGCAGGCTATTATTTTGGATTTTGATGGTAATTTTATTATTGTTGTGCATGCCTCTTTTAACCTAGTCATAATAAAGTTACTTTGGCAGCAGTTGCGCTTGGGTTTTTTATTTATTCCTTGGCTGGTTATTGGTGACTTTAATTGTATTTTGTGCTTGGACGAAAAGAAGGGAGGTATGATTCCTAAAGCTGTTTATATGAATGAATTTAGAAGTTGGATGTCTGATAATGGCTTGGTGGAAGCTGATTCTATTGGCAAAAAGTACACTTGGTCGAGTTGTCAGAGTGATCATAATAGAATTGTTTCTAAATTAGATAGAGCAATTGTTAATGATGCTTGGTTATGGAAGTATGAGAATTGGAGATGCAAAGCTTTGCCTAGAATTGCATCAGATCATTCGCCTCTTTTTAGTTTTGCTTTTGATAATCCGAGACCAAATAGAGCTCCTTTTAGAATTCAGAAGATATAGCTTTCTCATCCTGGTTTCATGCAGTTGGTTGAGGAGAGTTGGCAACTTAAGCTAGATGGTGCTCCTCCCTTTGTGTTTGCTAGCAAATTAAAAAGGTTGAAGGACACTTTGAAGTTATGGAACAAAACATTTTATGGGACGTGAAGTTTCGGTTAAAACAAGCTGAACTCAAATTTGAAGATGAGAATGATCTTTTTCGTTATGACCCAGCAGATGAGTTGCAGTTCACTAGGGTTGAGGATGCTAAAAAAACTGTTGAGGAAGTGAGAACTGAATTGGCAGTTATCCTCAAAATTAAGTCTAGAATTTCTTGGCTGGAAGATGGTGACCAGAATACTAGATTTTTCCACAACAACATTCCTATGAGAAGGAGACAAAATACTATCTCAGAGCTTAAGATTTCCACTAACTCTACTTTGTTTTTGCATGATGGAATTAATGACTACATTGTCAATTATTACAAAGACAAGTTTAATGGTAGTGACGTTGAAATTGATCCCAAATTATTTGACATTGAACAAGAGAGTATTACTGCTGAGGAAAATGCTCTTATGGATGTTATGCCAACCTTGGAGGAGATTAAGGAAGCAGTTTTTGACTTCGGAGCTGATTCTGCGCCTGGACCAGATGGTTTCTCCGGTATCTTTTATAGGCAATGTTGGGATATTATTGCGGATGACTTGTTTAACACTATTACAAACTGTTGGGAGATGAGGAGAATTCCTAATGGCATTAACTCAAGTTTCATCGTGCTTATTCCAAAGAACAATGTGTCTGATGCTATCAAAGATTATAGGCCTATTGGTTTGAGTAACTTTTTCTTCAAAATCATTACAAAAATCTTGGCAACAAGGTTGATTATGGTGCTTCATAAGTTGATCTTTGAAGAGCAAGTTGCTTTTATGAAGGAAAGAAATATACATAAAAACATTGCTTTGGCGTCTGAACTGATTAATGAAATTGGTGTGAGTAGGAAACATGGTAATGTTGGCCCACTACACCAAAACATCCTTTTTGTGGCGTTTATAAACGTTGCGCATAATTTGTGCAACGGTTATAAGTATTGGCAAAATGGCGTTGCGCATTGGTGTATTATTTTGAGCAACGCTTATAAACGTTGCACAATAGGTGGTGCAACATGTTTTTTCTCCAATTTGTGCAACGTATTTATTTATTTGTGCAACGAATATTCACAATAGAAAAACACTTAATGGGTCCCACAATGATTTTTTGTCGACGATTTATTTATTTGGTGACGATTATATCCGTTGCTTACTATAAGAAATTTTTGTTGTAACACCCCAAAACTCGGGTCATGCATTTAACCCAAATTCTAGGTGTTACGAGCGGGTTGCTTACTATAAGAAATTTGTGCTAACACCCCAAAATTCGGGTCATGCATTTAACCCAAATTCTAGGTGTTACGAGCGGGTACCGAAACCTAAAATCTATTTCATTCAATTAAGTTCCAAGCCTTCGATTCAACAACCAGGTCCACTAAGCATGTTTTTAAAGAATTCTTATCAACCTAACATGTGGGGAGATCAAAAGATAACAAAATGGAAAGGATGCCAAAGTTTACACAGCAAAAACAGAGAAAAATGTCGCAGAAATAATGTCTCTGACCACCTGCCTTTGGCGAAGCTCCACAGATTTCATTACAAGTCCAAATTCAGAGATTAACCCCAATTTAGAAAGAAGAGATAACCACCTTTCATAAGCATCTTAAAAATCCAGATTTGGAGTTCATTTGGTCCGTGAAAAGCATGTGAAAAATAGGCCACAGAACTGCGAAGCTACAGATTTCAGTTCCGATGTGCTTTGTTTCGGGGGACAGATCTCCTAAACGATAATTCCGAATGCTAAGCCCTTTTAACTCATTATAGAGGAGACATATATGAATATTTCATGTCAAGGAAGTACTATCTAAATCCCTACCTATTGGAAGAAGTTTAGAAGACAAAAGAGTACAGGGAAAGGTGTCAGAAAAATACGGTTTTTAACATTCCGTTTAAATCTAGCTTTCAAAGACAATCTCAATTCAACAAACTCCTTCCAATGTATAATAAAAAAAAAACTTCTAGAATAGTAATTCATATGTCTAAGTCTTCCATATTTATTCTCTCAAAGAAAAACATCAAAATACATGGAAATGAAACAAGAGACAATTCACGCTTAAACTAACGACTTCTCACTTGCTTCGTCCTTCGATAAAATCTGCAAAACGTCAATTTGGGTAAGATGACGGCTCAATAGGTTACGTTCCCATCCTCAAAGAGATGCGGAAAATCTCAGAAAACATAAGGATTAAATATAAATAAGCGACGATAGAACTTCAAATCATAAACGGGTTCACAAAACCAATGAAGTTTTCGACAAATCAAGTCATTTAGAGTTCGACACATTGAGTCCACGGCACTAAAACCTTGGTTCGTACACCCACCTATCATTTTTCGGCACGGACAGCCGCCATCGATGGTCGGGAAGCTACGTTCCCATGGGGATCATTACACATTTCTCTATATCGGGGATCATTACCCGGCGCAAGATGGAACTATGTTCCAACTAACGGAAGACATGAACTCAATCAGTTTTCTTAATAAAATCTCATTTGCATTCACATCGAGTATCGTTCAATCACAAAGAGACTCAACTGATTTCTTTATCAAAAGACACAGACAAGAAAATAATTTGTCCGACAAGAGCAATATTTACGCATATGGAGTTCATTTCCATTTTCAAAATCAGCAAACCTTAATAATTGAAATCAACATTCACGGGCATAAAATAAGCAAGCTATTCATCATTATAAACTGAAATATAAAAGGGTTAAGTTAATAAAGAACTCTACAAACTCAGGATAAGGAATTGAAGTCCTAATAAGCATTTTTACAAACACCTTAAGTTCCAAAACAAACAGTGAGAACAATTATTTGAAATTAGGTATTTTCTTTTCAAAAAACAAACAATCCAATTTCATAATTCATGATAATAAAACAAGTAATTCGATTCGTATGGATCAATTCGGTAACAACAACACAAAGACAATCATAGAATTCAAATCGTAATTGGGAAGAAATAACATCAAAGTAAAAAGGAAATCTCTCAAAGAAAATGGGTAGTAAACCTAATTCAAATTGTAAGGAGCAATTCAATAACAACACAAAGTAAATCAGTGAGTTCAAACCTTAATTGGGTATGAATAAAGAGTAAGGAAAATCCCAAAGATGATGAGTAGTAAACCTACCTCAAATTAGCTCAATCCAAGCAACTTTCCTTAGAATTCTTCTCATGCCCTAGCTTCAACTCTAGGGAAAATCTCTGATATATATAGTTCATACGTTTTAATTCCAATTCCCATCTTTTAATTTTCCAAAAGTAACAAAACCTATTCTCCTCCATTTATTTTTTCCGGTTCTTGAACATTCTTGCCAACATTTATTCCTTGTTCTTAAATCCTCTTGTAAGATAATTGACTATTCCAACCCCAGCCTACTACTCTATAGGGGTGGAATCAAAATTATCTAATTTTCTTAGCCTTACAAACGTAGTCAGGATTATGGAGCTACTCTTAAGGAATGTTGTGCACAGGCTAGAAATAAGAAATGTTCAACTACACTATCAATGTACATAAAACATGACAAACAAAAATATAAGACTAAACCTCTCATTTAGTCTTAATTTAACAAATGAAAACAGATTATCGAACTCGGGGTCATACCCGACCGAAACACACACAAAACGGGTGGAGGAAAATGCAGGGTATCACACAAAACGGGTCACATTATTTTTTAATGACCCGTCTCTCCACCGATACTGTCCCCACTTAGCCATTGTGGTTATTCGGCAGTGTGGGGTTTTCAACGGGCATCGCTGCGGTAATCCAGAATAAACTTCCCGAATGGTCACCCATCCCTGGATTACTCCCGCCCGAGCACGCTTAACTGTAGAGTTTTTTGCCAACTCTGGAGCCAATTGTGCTGAAAAGGCCTCGGTATAATGTAGACGTTCTTTGTCTCCTGTGAGAGCAGTATCTAGCATACTCCCTCACCCGAGCACAAGCGAACGACCCCTAGTTGTATCCCAACTAACACCGATATTGTTCCCACTTACCTACTGCGGTTATCCAGCAGTGTGGGATTTTTAACAGCACTACTGCGGTTATCCAGCAACAGCTTCCCGAAAGATATTCCATTCGGCCATCCACTGCCGAATATCTGGGTATTACAATACCACCACCTTAAATTGGAGTCGTCCTCGGCTCCAGAATATATTCGCAAGCCCGGATCTCCGATGTTCCCTGCCCCTCATGAGAAGCACTTGGACCAACCCCGTCCAGCGTACCTTCCCACCCTCGACAGGTGGCCCATCGTCGGCTCTGATACCATTTGTAATGACCCGTCCCTCCACCGATATTGTCCCCACTTAGCCACTGCGGTTATCCGACAGTGTGGGGTTTTCAACGGGCATCACTGCGGTAATCCAGCAGAAACTTCCTGAATGGTCACCCATCCCTCGATTACTCCCGCCCGAGCATGCTTAACTGCAGAGTTTTCTGGCAACTCTGGAGCCAATTGTGCCGAAAAGGCCTCGGTATAAAGTAGACGTTCCTTGTCTCCTGTGAGAGCAGTATCTAGCATAATCCCCCAGCATACTCCCTCACCCGAGCACAAGCGAACGACTCTACACCGATATTGTTCTTACTTACCCACTGCGGTTATCCAGCAATGTGGGAGTTTTAACGGCACTACTACGGTTATCCAGCAACAGCTTCCCGAGAGGTCACCCATCATGTGACTACTCCCGACCGAGCACGCTTAACTGAGAAGTTTCTTCCCACAACTCAGTCAAGTGAACCCATCAGGCCTCGGTATTAGGAAAGGACAAATCATTAATTATATTCCATTCGGCCAACCACTGCCGAATATCGGGGTATTACATGTGCAGAGGATTGTTTTCCTACGTTTATATCTGTTGCAAAATGTTATCAGATCAAAAAAAATGCCGCCGGCTAAAATTCCGGCGGTTTTCTGCACCTGCAGATACATTCAAGCAGTTTACACAGAACAAAATTCTTATGAGAAACCACTGAAGAAGACTCGTGCAAAACCAAATTCAGTTGGTTTGATGTCTCCAACAAGTCCTCATCCTACAGGCGAATATTACTGCGGTCTGCCAACTCACAGGGACTGCGAGTCTGTTCATACAGGGTCATGTAGCAAAAAGAAAATAGTCAAAATACGGTTCATGCCTCAATACTTATCTTTGCATATCAAGCTACAGACCTGTACAATAGACAAAAACAATCATAACCAAAATACAGTTTAGGGATAATTCATATAGAGTAGAAGATATAAGAGAACTAAACTGTACAATAACCCTCGTAAGGGTGGTCTCGATGTAATTGGGACCATCAGCTGTTGCATTAATGAAAGGTAAACTGCAAATAGACCAGATACACAACAGTAATTCACGATACCTTTTAGAGTTTTGGTATACAGCAACCATTGAGCCCCAAATGCTCAAACACCATCAACCATTGTTCAACCCAACGGAACACTTAGTATCACTATCCAAGACAGATGAGTTCTACCTCGCAGGTGACTTCTTCAAGAACCTTTTCAGCTGTCTCAGGCGAAACAGCTTCTACCAGAAGCTTTGTTGTTGTTGCTCCTGCTGTAGTGCTTTCACTTTATCCTCAAACAGCAAATTTCAGAAGCAGTGGAATGGAAAGAAACTTGTTTGTTTATTAGCCGAAAA
This sequence comes from Papaver atlanticum, assembly GCA_023531105.1. NCBI lineage: Eukaryota > Viridiplantae > Streptophyta > Magnoliopsida > Ranunculales > Papaveraceae > Papaver > Papaver atlanticum. The sequence goes on along the minus strand of JAJJMB010013400.1, from coordinate 1,061,044 downwards.
GATGCAATTATGGCAATGTATGCCAAGTTTTATAATCGAGTATATGAGGAAAAAAAACATAGGCATACCTTATTAGTTATTAGCTACAGGAACTACAACCTGCATGTTGGACACTCCTCTGTAGGTTATACCAGTGAGCAACTCCCAGATGCTATGGTCAAAAATCAGTAGCCGTTTTTCCACACGATATGTGGTTGACAATAAGAGCAGGCAAGTATGGCTAGACATCCGTACTTCAAGAGACATACATTTGCAAGTACCGGCTTCACTTGTCATCGTTTCTCCAACCGGTTTTTCTCGGCCCTTCACAAAGTCAGAACGTTCAAGCTTCGTAATGGCTACTGTCTTTAAAATGTTTACTGCAAAAGCAACTTTTTTAGACATGAGTTGTCTCTGTTGGGTACACTAAAAGTAATTCACAAACGCATCTAAAACCAAAACCTTCATTGTTACCAAATTATCATGCCAAGAGTCAGAAAGATGGATGCAAATTTATCATAGTTGTATCAGCAGTCATAACTTGAAAGTCCTTAAGTATCTAACAAACAAACCTAGATGCTCTATCAACAATCAAGCCATTAGGAATCCACAAACTAACCACTGCAAATATGTAATCTAAATGAATGTAAACATATACTGTTGTATCTCATTCTATGGTATAAGGTTGTGCCAGCTATTATCACAAGGATATGCACAGTCAACCAACTTCGTTACCCTTGTCTCGAAGTATCAATCGTCAACTGACTTATTTTAAGAAATGAAAAATCAACTTCATCAGATTCACTTGGTCAATGTATATTCCCATTAACCTGGCAGAAGAAACACTATTATCCAAATCTGGTACGATAAATACTTAAGAGTCTGCAACATTTAGCAACAATAGTTGAATAGTGTTGTACCACATTCTGGTATAAGGTTGTGGCAGCTACTATTAGAAGGACAAAAGTGACTTAATTCTAGAGTACTCCATAGAAACATTCACCTGAAAAGCAAATTAGCAAAGAACGAACCACTGTAAAAAATATCAAAATCTGATGCATAGACTAAATTTACCAAGCTGCCTAAAAAGTGGAATAAATTGGGAAGAATATTGCAACAAACCTGACGGCCAATAAGGCGAGTACGCAGGAATTCCCTAGCTTCACGGGCATAAGGAGCTGGTTTTTCATCCCTACGAGGATTGCCCAGCTTTGGAGATCTGACACTAGAGAGATTGACGCGCTGTTCTGCTAATGGGCTGCCAAACGGTACAGCATCATCAGCTACTATGATACAGTCTCCACTCACAACTTCTACCACCTGCAGATGCCAGAGGATCAAAGGCACAAGAGTATGAGATAATATAATTCGCAGGTAGTACTCTTCCTGAAAGCATTAGGTTGAACACTAACCTTTCCAGTGAAATTCTGGTCATGAATTGCTTTTGAATTTGTAACTGGTGGAATGTAGTTAGTCCTGATTCTTAAACGATCCTTCTTTGCTTTATGTTCAACAGTCTTCAATGTTCGCTTAGCATCCTCCATCATATTGGAACTCCACTCCACAAATTTAGCCAAACCCCAGGCGGGGAGACAAAATACAAGAGAATATTATTCAATATGTTACAAAAGAATATTATTCAATATGTATCCTTAATCAATTAATACGAGAGAACATTACATCACGACCAAGTTTCGTAGCTCCCTCCCAGGAGAAAACATTAAAAAATCAGTATCTCTATAAATCATTAATCAATTAATAACCCACTTTGATTTACTTGAACTTCAGTTAAAATTGGACAAATGTGAAATTAAATGAAGTACCCTAACTGCAGCCTCAGAAGCACCAGGTACCTGCAGTGCATATTACAACAACTAATAAATATTATGTAGAATTAGGCGCACACTCATTGCTCTCACATTAATATTAGTCTATTAGATAGTTGGCATACACACAAGGGCAATTTAATATTACACAAGTTATACGTCATCAAATGCAGGGAAGTGAATAAGCATTATTGTATAAGGCTCTCAACACTATGGCAATATCACTTTTTCTTTTACTTTGATGGGTTGACAAAGAAAAAGAAGAAAAAAAAAATATTGCCTTGCTCCAGCGACCTAAACCTTGCGTCTTAGCTTGCTCTTCAAGGCGAAGAAGTTTGGTCAAATAAGAGTTGGCTTCCCCTTTTTGGTTGCCCTGTTCTCTAACCTTTGCCCAGCCTTCGGCAACAACCAGCAATGCAAGATTCTTATCACCAAGGAAAACTGAACCAAATTCCCTCCCTATGGATGGTACAGTGCAATCCACTCTAAAGTTTACTTCCTGCATCAGCATCAATCAATAAAGTATATAACTAGATTAAGATGACAAGAAAATCAGGACGACATTTCAAATCAACAGTTTGCAGTTAAACCAAGACAATACCTTTCAGCTTCCTCAAAACTCTCTGCTTTCCCATGCAAAAGGCTCGTCAACACCACCTCTTCGCGCCTGAAGTATGATGAAACAGAATGGAATCAGCTGTAAGCACGTGTATAATAGAACTGCAAGGAAAATTGTGCCAGAAACTTTGAACAATTTAAGAGCCTATACTAACTAGGTCAGTTCTATTCCCATCAGTGATAAGATATATACCCTGACCATTTATAAAAGTGGTTCTGCACAGTTTTTTAAAACCTATCAAATTCAACTTTTTGAAAATACCTTCCAAAGTTTCAGCTACTTCAAACCCAATAATCCAAATTGCTCACAAACTCTAAACACTCCTTAATTAACCAACACCCAACACTTAAAACTTCATGTTCAACAAAATCAAAACATACCCAATACACACAACTGAGTCATTCACAAAAACTTCATGTTCAACAAAATCAAAACATACCCAATACTTCAAATCTAACAAAAAAAAATCAAACACCCAAACTCTTTGAGATACTACTTAGGTCAAAATCAAAAACCCTAACTCTTTGAGATACTATTTAGGTCAAAATAAAAACCCTAACTCTATCAAATGATTTCAGATGAAAATAAAATTAACCACGAACTAGTATATACCTGATGATAATCCAACAAAACTGCTACTGAATCAGAGGTTGAATGATTTGATTTCGGATTTCAGGGAAACAATTAGTTTTAGGAAACTGCTGTTGTAGATTGGGATTTCTTGAAGATGGGTTTTGATGGGATTAGGTTTAGGAAACTAAGAAGAAAGAGAGATGGGTTTTGGTGAAGACAAGTTTTAATTTCAAACGAAAAGTTTTCTTTTCTCTCTGAAAACTAAGCAGAAGAGAGATAGAGATGTGTGATTCTCTTCTCTCTGAAATTTCGATGAAAAATAGGGAGATGTGGGAAATAAATTATCAGAAAATTAATAAACAGAAAAAGGACTACTAAAAGCCCATAACAAAACCGTATATTACAAAAACACCATACGGTGAACAACGGTTGTACACGTAGACATACGTTTGTACCACTAGTTAATTTTAATAAATGAAATATTAACAATATATGTGCAACGGATAATCTGGTGCGCAATGGATATTAACGTTGTTAACTGTGCAACGTCTATATCCGTTGTGCACCTCCGAAAATGAAGTGTTGCGAAAATCAGAATATGGTGTAGTGGCCTAAAACTGGATATTGCTCAAGCTTTGACACGGTTAGTTGGGAATTTGTTGCTGAGATTTTTAGGAGGTATGGTTTTTCTGAAAATTGGTGCAATTGGATTCTCAATATTTTGCATTATGCTTGTATTTCTATTTTAATTAATGGCAGTCCTGAAGGTTTCTTTAGCATCACAAGAGGTTTGCGGCAAGGTTGTAAAGACCCGCAAGCTCGTCAACGCTATTAGACCAGTCAAGTGACGAATTAGCCGATAATAACTCGATTAGTTTAACACGAACGTTAATTAATCTAACAACGATTCATATACGAAATTAGTACCATTGAATAGATCTCGATAAGTTACGCATAATGGTTTACTCGAACGTGTCAATCAGATACCAGACGAGGAAGTAATCATCAGATACGTATGAAGGGCAAAGTAGTCTTTTCTTAATTTGGATCGACCTGGCTGCCATATCATTTGTTGGGTGCCTTTATCATTTTTCTTTGGCTTTATCAGATCCAGTCTTTCTTCTTCTTCTTCTTCTTCTTCTTCTTCTTCTTCTCCTCCTCCTCCGTTCACCACCTGGTTGTGATTCGAGAGAACAAATCGGTGTTTCTACGATCGGGAAAAGGTGGGAAAGATCATAACGTGACTGTTGGTGGTGATGTTGATGTTGGTTTGTTGTGAGGAGAAGAAGAATTGGTATCTAAAGAGAATCAGGGGAACCAAGTTGGGATTTGTGGATTGATCTTTGGATTCGTGTGGAATTATTATGTTAACTGAATTGTTGGTAGATGAAGAATAAGAGGGTTGTTGTTTAATTGCTGAGATGAAGTAGTTTTGAAGATGAATCCAAAGTTAGGGTTTTTTAAGGAGTTCAAAGAAGAACCAGAAGATGAAATTGATAATTTAGAAGATTGATTTGAGATGGGTTTTGATCATGTAATAAGTAGTAATGTTTGCATGAGTTTAATTTCGATTTCAGTTGCTCCTGTTCTTCCCCAAATTGGAAATTAGGGTTTCGGTGTTGAGAATTGAGAATTGAATTGGAGTCTTCTGAGAATAGAAGATGGTGATGAAGATTAGGAGTCTGACATCGAGAAAAGAAGAATACAATGGAGGAAACCAGTTGGTGATGGGGGTGTCAGTTCAGGTGTTGATTCAATTCAAGAAGAATCGAATAAGGTAATTAAGGGTTTCTCTTATTTTAATCTGTTTTCATAGAATTGAGGATGAAATGATGATATTTAGATTGGGTTGTGTTTACATTGAAGTTGAATTGACTTTATGGTGTTTTGGTTCAGTTTGTTTGTGAATTTGAGAAGTTATGGTTTTAATTTGAATTAAGGCAGATGATGTTGGTGATGGTGAAGTTGATATGAGGCTGTTACTATTATGGTCCCAACTGTGACTGAGTAAAGTTACAAATGCAATTAGGTTGGATGGAATTGATTTTGATGAATGGAGTTGAATTCTTGTTAAAGGTGATGTATGGACTAGTGCAGGTGGAATGAGGTGAGGTAATGGTGGTTGTGAAGAGGATATTGTTATGGAAGGCTATTCTGTTAGTGAAGTGATTGGAAGTAGTTGCTGGTAGTATGGGATTGAACTGGATTGTTTGAATGGTTTATTTGGTTGCAGTTTATGGAGTTGGCAGTGAAGTTGAATACCAGGAATTGGTTTGTAATTGGAGTGAACCTGCAGTTATAGTGGTGTTCTGTGTGTTTGGTAGTTGTAGGCAGGGAAGGTGTAACTGAGATGGTAGTTGTAGGATTATAGTTAGTGATTGCTGAATGAAAAGCTTCAAGCTGTGATTGCAGGTAAACATAGCTTGTGTTTGTAATTCAGTAGATTATGAATTGTTTTGAATGAATAAAATGTATAGTGTTCGAAAGAATTTCTGTTCTTGAGACTTAGGCCTGTTAGTCATCCCAGTCAGATGTCTGACTAGTTTGCCTAGCTGACTCAGTTAATCTGACTGAGTCAAATGTGAACCTGACTTATCTGAATCAGTCTTATGGACTGAGTTGACCCAGACTGATTCCTGTTTGACTCGTTGACCGAGTTAACCCTTTGAGTTGACCATAGACTTGACCTTTGACTAGACTTTGACCTGAACTTAGACGTTGACCGTTAGTTGACTCCCTCTGACCAGACGTTGATTGTTAGTGACCGTTAGTTGACTCTTAAAAATCAGGCCTTAGATTAACGGGCTAGTTTTAGTGGACTTGGGCTTAGTGCTAGTGTTTCTATTTGATGAATTGGACCCTTGTGGTCTGAATTAGCCTTTGGCTTTTTCTACAAAATTGTAGATAAGACTTAAAAAATGGATTATAAAACCAACCTAATTAAATTAGTAAACCTTAGATATTTTAAATATAGATAATGAAAAGATGTAGAACCATAAATGGGCTTAGAACCGTTAGATTGACTTGTACGATTCTTGTATGAGCCATTTTGGCTAGATTCTTAGAGTTCTTGTGTGATTAACCGTTAGTCTATATTAACAACGATCGATTCAAAGGATGAACCAGTGGATCGTGGATCTCGAGGTAGGTGTGGCTTGTCATCAAAAGAGGTGGGAATTTACATTTAACTCTTTTGTGATTATTGTTGTTTTCTTTTACAAGAGTTTATGTTTAACAAATTCATGCATTGTCTGATTGTGTATTCCATGCATTGTTTTATTTAAAATTCCGAAAGTACTGTTGATTCCTTTAATCTTGCCATGGTTTGGAAAGGAGCTGTAATGCTTTGTTTGTCTCTATGAAATGTTTGGGAAATAAAAATTTCCATCTGTGGTATATAGGATACTGCTCCTTCTTTTATACCTACTTACTTTCAGCTTTTATGCAATGGCTAGGGCGATACACCGCAATATTACCTAATGAGTGTGGTTAGCACAAATATTATACATTGTTTGACGAAGGAGTTAGTTCCATATACATGATTGTTTATTTCTGTGAATTGGTTGTCTTTTAATGTTTATGAAAAACATGTATTGTTTTCCAAATCATTTCAGTGATTACTTGAAAGTTAAATGTTATTCCTACTGGGCACCCCTTTTAGGGATGATGTGCTCACCCATTCCCACTTTCACTTTCAGAGATAGATCAGAGTTGCGCAGCGGAAGCTTCGAGAAGTTAAGTCCGTTATTTGGTTAACTTCTGCTATGTTTATTATGTTGTATATTTTATTTGTAAACCAAATGACTATTGTATATGTATCATCTGAAAGGAGTTCTTGTATATATATTTCAGAGAGGGGTTGATTTTGGGTTAAGTTTTGTAGCACAATTCTTAATTGAATATTTAAGTAAATGATTTAGATCCTTAGTGCTTCTTTATTTAGTTAATCTCTTGGATTAGTCAGCTGCTAGCTTTGGGGGCGCTACAAAGGTGATCCTCTCTCTCCTTTATTTTTTTTTGCTTATTGAAGATGTTTTGAGTGGTAACCTCTCTAAAAAAAAATCGCAGAAAAGTATGCATGTTATGGTTAGTAAAAAGGGAGTGGCGCCAACCCATCTTCTTTTTGCTGATGATATTTTAATATTTTGCAAAGGTAATTGACATAGTTTACATAATTTGAATGAAATGCTTGGTATGTATCAAAGGGCCTCTGGCTAATATGTGAATCGTACCAAGAGTAAGTTTTATTATGGAGGTGCTTCTGCTTCACGGGGAATAGTTATTTCTAAAAAAAAATTGGGGAATGGAGAGAGCTGTTTTTCCTGACAGATATTTGGGAATACAACTCAAACCTGGAATTATGAGGCATATTCACGTAAGGCAGGTGGTGGAGAAGATTATGGACAAGTTGGATGGTTGGAAAGGTAAGTTTTATCTTTTCAGGCTAGACTGGTCCTGATTCGTGTTGTTATTTCAAGTTATGTTATACATTCTATGAATGTTTATAAATGGACTAGGAATATGATTGAACAAGTTGAAAGGGCCATTAGGAATTTTCTATGGTCTGGTGATGCTGAGAAACGTAAGTACTTTAAAGTGGCCTATGATAATTTATGTTGTCCAACTAGAGAGGGTGGCCTTGGTATTAAGAGCTTGGTCGTGGTAAACAAGTCTATGTTGATGAAGTTATGGATGACTATTAGAGATTCTGAAAAGGTTTGAGACAGATTTTTGAAGGTTAAGTACTTTAAGATCAATGTCAATATTATTGATTACAAATTGATGTCCACGGTTTTCCATGGCATTAGATGGGTGTACCACTTTTAGAGACATACCCGCTGCATTATTGATGATGGTGCGAATACTTCTTTATTTTTTGGTAATTGGTGTGGTGACTTCTCAATGGCTAAAAGGCTTAGGCTTACTTCTTTTGGTAGGAATGATCTTAAGTCTAAAGTGAGTGATTTAGTTGTTGATGGCTAATGGGTTATCCCAAACAGGGCTCGGAATTTGATGGCCAGTTGTGATATTGATATTATTTCTCTTCCTATCATTGTTGGGGGTGAGGATTATAAAATCTGGGACTTAGACAACAAAGGTGTGTTCTCGATTAAATCGGCCAAGGATATAATCAGAACCCCTTATGAAGAACAGCCAGCTGCACAGCTTTTTCAAGATCTGTTATGCATCCAACTTTTGTTGTGCAATACTGGAAGATTTGGAGAAAGGAGTGTTGCGCTACTGATGATCAGGTTATTAAAAAAGACAAAGAGAGAAATGCCTTCTCGGTGTTTATTGTGCAAAAAGGACAGTGAATCTCTTAGCCATATTATTTGGCATTGTCGATTTGCTAGGAGAATTTGGGCGTGGGCTACTGAAATTTTTGGCTTACAACTAGCTGGGGATATTGTTGCTTCTTATAGAGCTACAACTGGTAGAAGCAGGATGATTAAGGATCTTTGGCTTGTTGCAAATCTTGCAATAGCCACAGAGTTATGGAAGTTAAGTAATGAAGTTTTTTTTAAGGAAGAGTCTATTAGGTAATTCAGGATAACCCTATTCGCATGAAGGTCTTTATGTTTAATAATATATAGGATTTTCGCATTCTTAATTACTTTAAGGTGCAACATAAAATGTGCGAAAATTCCACGCCTGTTGAGGTTAGTTGGTCTCCTCCATAACAGGCTGATGATATGTTGTGATGGAGCATCACTTGGAAATCCAGGCCAAGCTAGTGCGGGTGTTAGATTTAGAGATTCCAACTAAGAGTAATTGGTGCTTTATGTGTTGGCCTTGGATGGCAAACCAATTTTTACGCTGAAGTTTGTGCTATTTTCGGGTGTTGGATTTGATGTTGGCCAAGACACAGAACGTTAAGAAGATTTGTGTCTGGTCAGATTCAATGAGTTATCCTATCAAAGAGGAAAAAAAAAATTTCAATGAGTTGCATTTAAGCTTTGCAAATGGGAGAGTTACCTTGGCAGTTGACTCGGAAGTGGAGGATGGCCTGGGCTTTTTATAGCAATATTCGCTATGTTCATAGTTAGAGATGCAAATTTTACTGCAGATGCTTTGTCCAAACAAGCATGTTTATTGGCCGAGGATAGTTATGAATTTTATAAGGGCAAGCCAATGTTTATTCTGGCTGTAGAATGCCGTGGTAAAGTTTATTACAATTTCAAATAGATTGTGTTATTTTAGGTGGTCGTCTTTGGCTAGTTAGAATGGCACGGCCTTAACTCTTGTTCATTTTTTTACTTTTTAATAATTTTTTTATTGATCGAGTAAAAGAAAGGGTTCTTTGTAATCTGAACTCTCTTATGACTGAGTTTTTGTTTTTCTTTTGTTTCAGACGCATCACGATGTAGCTTGAGTCTATTTTCTAATATTGCCTTTTTGCATAAAAAAACATAAAGAGCAAATCTATTGAAATGAGTTTTTTTTTTTCCCAACATATAAATATTCTAATTTCTAGATAATTAAGGGGAAAAAATAACAGTCCAACGAATTAGATAACTAATTTAGTCAAGAAAATATTCGGTTGAAGATTTATCTTCACGACGTCCCTAAATTTAAGGCATTTTGACATGTCCCGAGAAAACCAACCGCCTATGGATTCCTTTGAAAAATTCATAACAAAATCTAAAATATGTATATTACTAAAACACACCGAGAAAACAAAAATGAAGAGAAAACAAGGAAATCCAACCTGTTCATCAGCCATGGTCACAGACTACTCACTAGCCACGGTTCTCTCTCACTCTCTTCGCTGCTATTTACATATTTTCATAGATTTTGGTAATCGAAGTTTTGTAAAAATTAGGGTAAACTGCACATTAGTTCTTTTTTTAATCAGGTTGATGTGTTTTGATCTTGATTTTATTTATTTGGAACTTTAAAGCATGTATTTTGTATGTACCATAAAACTTCAAAAGACCATGAGACCATGACCTCCATTTTATTTATCCAACTGATTCTTTTATAATAGTGTAGTTGAATCACGATGAACTAAATTATAAGGGTTTTAACAAGCAAACTCTTGATTGCTGGACAGGTAGGGGATAGTCTAAAGGAAAACAATGCAAGGTAAGCTTATGTTTGAATGTACCAACTTCTGTTGCAGTTTGTGTGATAGCATCTTAGGAATTAAAAGAATTTGTTGTCTTTATTATGCACCTGAAGCTGCAGCCAAAACAGATTAATGACTGCAGCAGACAAAGCTGAAGAGATTCGAGCGAGTTTGGATCCCGAATTCCCAAGTCTTGTTAAAATTATGATACGGTCAAGTGTTTCTGGGGGTTTTTGGCTGGTAATTCCAAATTGTTACCATGGACATTTTATATTCAAATTGCAGTGCTAGGTCATTTACATTGATGTCATTGGTTTGGTTTCTGCTGCTAATAGGGACTTCCCTCGAGATTTTGTTCTTCGAGTCTGCCAAAGAAGGATACCAAGTTTACCTTGGTGGATGAGGATGGAGAAGCGTATACTGCAAAATACCTTCCTCGGAGGTTTGGATTGAGTGGTGGTTGGAAAGGGTTTGCCGTTGCCCACAACTTGGTGAAAGGAGATGCATTGGTGTTACACTTGACCGAGGCTGCCAAATTTAAGGTTATTATTGTTTGGTTTGTCGGTATTGCAGTTCATTGACTTCATGATTGTCCAATTGTGGTTGTTCATTTCTGTCATTGTGCCCCAATTCCATTTTGTTGCCGATTACTTTTGCTGTTTGAGGTAAAATTCGTAAATTTCTGGCTTCATTGTATAGGTTTACATAGCAAGGGCACATACTTCGGCTGAAGCTGGTGATCATGGTATTTTCTCTGGAACTTCCTATTATATGCTTGTTTAGTTTTTGATTTATCCTTTCACAGTGCATTCGCCTAAGTTTAAATTGAAATGTGAAGGTGATGTAGGTGGCATGGACATAGCCGAGAATAAGAAAATCAATGATTTAGAGAATTTCACCGTGACAGCAAACGATCTGACAATAAATGCTGCGATACCTGAGCATGTTCGTCCTGAATACTATGCAATCTGCCGCTTGCAACATTCTTTTCTTCATAAAGATATTGTGCCAGGGTTGAGTCCTCAGTTTGTTGCGTTAATGATTTCTGGAGTAGTAAGTTTATGTCATGCTATAATAAGTGCCACCGTCATAAATGCTGCCGCAGAGCATGAAGGATGGGAGAATAGTCTGAGAGCATATAAACAGTTTGGCATGAATGTGGGTTTCATGCATGGCCGGGTTGAAGAAGTTAAGAAGCTAGTCGAAAGAATGATTAGAAGGAGACCTTATGCTGCGTTGTTGGTCTAGGCTTAATTAGGTTAATTCAAAGACTTAGGTTCATTTAAAGACGCGTATGCTGACCGCTTAGTCAAGTTTTAAATATCTATTACTATTCTTAACAACTAGGAATTTTCTTATGTATGATCTCTTAGTAGTCTGCTCTGCAGCGTTCTTGATGACTCTGGTACTAAGAGGATACAGTCATGGACTGGATTTTGTGAACCTGTTTTGTGGTAGGAAAACGAATCGAATAATAGATAGAAATGCAATATTTCTCACCGTTCCTGGGCTTGCAAATCCTTTTAACATAGAACACCAAAACATGCTTCAAAAAAGAAAAATAGAACGCCAAAACTTACATATTAAATTGGAGGATACGAAATCCATAAATACAATTTGATAATCAAAAAAAGATCACCTGATGCTACATCTAATGAAACACTAGACTAGCACCACCTTTTTTTCAACTAGGGAATTAGTATCAAAACTCCTGCTCATGCATCTTGAAAATTTGGTCTGGGTTATTGGGTTTGGCAGAGCATGGAAATATAATATTCTCCATCCATTAACATGAAATCCATCACCACAAATTGGAGTTGAATTGAATTATAAACGAGAAATATTGGAGTTTATAGGAAAGTAAGACATTGGAATCGGAGCTCCTCTTGATTTAGAAGATTTCTTTTCTTCTTTTTTCTTCTCTTCTTGAGATTTGTTCGATTGGATTTTCATATTTTTCTCATGAGAATTTGAGATTTGAGCTGAGGATGAACCAAAGCAGCTGAAAATGGAAAAGAAAGACATGATTTTTTTAAAAGCTAAAATCTTAAAGTCTTCGAGACTAGAGAGAGCTAGATGTTGGTTTTTATTTTCTTTCTAATTGAATTAGAGGCATTTTATGGGCACAAGTTTATGACGATTTAATGGCTGCTTTGTTACTTTCTAAGAAATGCCCATTGTCAGTGAAAGCTAACATGGCCTGGGTAAGGAAATGCAGCCACCTCAACCTTGGTGAGCAAGGAAAAATAATGTCCACTTCAATCACTAGTCGAGTCAACAGTCGATGAGTTTTTGTTTTTATTATAGTCTGTTTTGCTTGAATTGTTTCACCACGTGCATATTTTGTCACCACGTGTTTTCTTTGCTAAACGCTTCACCTTGTCTATGTGTCTGTCTTCGACTTGCTTTGCCACGACTCTCTATTTCTACCCTCATCAGTTCCAACTATTTTTCTTTATGCTCTAAATATTAGAACAGGTCCGTAAATGTGTTTAGAAGATCTTCCCTGCTTTATTGGACTCCCAGGTATATAAGAGGGTTAGATGTGGTTGGCATGCCAAATAGTTGTTGTAGATTGATTGCCTCATGTTGCTTCAGTCTTGGGTGGTGGATAATCGTGGATTTGGAAACATTATTTACCTGGCCCGCTGATAAGCCGTAGGACTGGAACAAATTCTTGAGATGGTTACTGATGTCTTCAGTTGCCTTAAAAGTGATAAGAAGGTCATCCCTCTTTAAAATGTGCAAAGTCCTCCTACTAGCTTCTGAGTTTCTAGGTTCCCCGGGTTTGTAAATAAAATTTCTGCGTATATTATGAAAATATAGGATGATAGCGGGTCTCCCTACCTAATGCCTCTTTTTGGAGTGATATATCCATGTAGTGCACCATTAATATTGACTGAGTAAGTAACAGTAGTGACACAATAAAATTTCTGCGTATATTATGAAAATATAGGATGATAGCGGGTCTCCCTACCTAATGCCTCTTCTTGGGGTGATATATCCATGTAGTGCACCATTAATATTGACTGAGTAAGTAACAGTAGTGACACAGGGAATGATATAATCCACAAAGTTGGTTGGAGAACCAAGATTGGTGAAAACTGTTTGACAAATCCCCAGTCTAAGCTATCATAAGCCTTTTTGATATCTAACTTGAGGGATATTTTTGGGTCTGTAGTGCGGGTTGAGGTTTTGATGCGGTGGAAAAGCTCTTCAGCAATCGCTATGTTATCATGAATTGATCTTTGTGGTACAAAAGCACTTTGATAAGGACTTATCAAGAATGGGATGATCAGCCGAATTCTATTGGCAATGACTATAGTAATGATCTCGTAAGTAACATTGCAGAGGCCTATAGGTTTGAATTATGACGGTTTTGATGGATGATCTATCTTTGGTATTAGTATAAGATTTGTGTAGTTCATGAGAGGGTGAATATTTAAGAAATTAAAATAAACTACTGACCATTGTTATTGATTGGGATTGATTAGTTTCCCATAAAACCTTGAAGAACTTACTCGTGTATCCGTTCAGGATAGGGCCATGCTCAGAACCAATAGAGAAGAGTGTATGTCTAATCTCCGTCGGAATTACTGCTTCAATAAGCAGGGAGCATTGCCCAGTAGATAATCTAGGAGTGACGGCTGTGAAAAGATCCCCATCTGTTATCGTGCTTGGAGTTGTACATTGTGATGTAAAATGGTCAAGTATGAGATGGATTACGCCATCCTTATCGACGACCTAGTTTTTATGGTCATCCTGCAATTGTTGTATATTATTACATCCTCGATAAATGGTTGCTTTAGTGTGGAAGAAAGTGGGGTTGTTGTCGCTTGGTTGGAGCCACTGTATTCTGGAGCTCTGTTGCTAGTATGTTGTATGGCATTGTATTAGGGTACGTTGTGTAATGAATTCTAAGTTGTTTTTCTTGCAATAACCAATCTTCCAACTCATTTATACTTCAGATAACAAATTGATGCTAGGATATCTTTATCTGGGATGTAGATTTTTTTATCAAGGTATGGAGGTGGTCAAAGGTTTTTTTGTTCCATTCAAAGAGGGTTGTTGTAATGAGATTTAATTGAAGTTCTGGGGAAGTTTCTGTACTGTGTTGTTGTTGAAAAAGCGGGGGTACAACAACCAAACCCAATATTTCGTTTGGCAATCTGAATAGACAAACTCCAATATACTTTCAAGAGAATCAACTAGACAGTCAGACTTAATCTAGAGAAAAGTATATCAAAGATTTTTATATCTCTATCTCTCAATTCAATCTGCAATCAGCAAATAGGAATTTGCGAGCCCGGTTGAATATAAGAGAAGTAACTTGAACGGTACCAAAGACCAATGTTCAAGGATCAATCAATTTCAATCAACAACCAAAGGTTGGATTTCCCAATTGATCGATTCAATGCACAACGTGTGATATTTCAATTATATAACAAAATATAATGCGGAAAAGAAATAACACATACACCAGAATTTTGTTAACGAGAAAAACCGCAAATGCAGAGACCCCCGGGACCTAGTCCAGCTTTGAACACCACACTGTATTAAGCCGCTACAGACACTAGCCTACTACCAATGAACTTCGGAATGGAATGTAGTTGAGCCCTAATCAATCTCACGCTGATCAAGGTATAATTGCGCTCCTTACGTCTCTGAACCCCAGCGGGATTCTACGCACTTGATTCCCTTAGCTGATCTCACCCACAACCAAGAGTTGTTACGACCCAAAGTCGAAGACTTGATAAACAAATCTGTCTCACACAGAAAAGTCTATTGGAATAGATAAATCTATCTTCCACAGAAATACCTACGAGTTTTGTTCCGTCTTTTGATAAATCAAGGTGCACATGAACTAATTGATAAACCGGACTTATATTCCTGAAAAACAGCCTAGTATTATCAATCACCTCACATTAATCTTAATCGTATGGTAGCGAAACAAGATATTGTGGAATCATAAATGATGAGATGAAGATGTTTGTGACTACTTTTAATCTTACCTATCGGAGATAAATCTCAAGCAAATCTTAGCAAAGATAATACTCAAACACGATAGAAGAAGTAAGATCAGAACACGCAACTATAGAGAAAATAGTTGGGTCTGGCTTCACAATCCCAATAAAGTCTTTAAGTCGTTAACCTACAGGGTTTCGTGAAAAACTTAAGGTTAAAGGAGAATCGACTCTAGCTTATACAACTAGTATCACACAGGAGGTGTGGGGATTAGGTTTCCCAGTTGCTAGAGTTATCCTTTATATAGTTTTCAAATCAGGGTTTGCAATCTAAGTTACCTTGGTAACAAAGCATTCAATATTCACCGTTAGATGAAAACCTGATTAGATTCAAGCTAATATCTTTCAACCGTTAGATCGAACTTAGCTTGTTATACATACATGAAATGTACCTTCATATAGGTTTAAGTAACCTTACCTAAACGTGTACACCATGTTGGCTCAACAGTAGTCAACCGAGGTTAGCTATATGAACACTCTCATATCAACCTTATTCATCTTAACCATAACTAGTTCAAATGACAAATGAAACTAGTTAAAGAGTTGTTCAATTGATATATTCTCATAAAAGTATACAAGAACACAATTGAAGCAAAATCGGTTTGATTCACTCGAATCAATTCATGAACATTATAGCCAAGGTTTGCAAAGAATGCATTCCTTAATATATAAATGTATTAGTTCATGAACAAATCGATTTTAGAACTTTAGTTACTCAAGTATGCAACCGGGTATGCATACTTAAGTAGCCGGTCTAAGTTTGGGTTCGCCAGTATGCGAACGGGTATGCATACCTTAGTACACTTCCAAAACCCAGCAGAAATTCCCGGACATATACCTTACGCAAGTATGCGTACCAGTATGTGTACTTGGTACACGGAATTTCACAACTACAAGTACGCATACGGGTATGCATACTATAGTTCCGGTCATGGATCACATACATGCAAGAATGCATACTATGTTCATAATCCAATGGTTCTTAACTCTATTTCAATCATTGATACTTTCTTAGAGGATGACAATAGCCGTTTTCACACACTATTAGCATCAAAGAAATTTTCAAGTTATTGAAATAATCATAACGAAACATTCCAAGTCTACATCAAATGATTGCATCACACAAACCATGTAAGATGTTACTCGGCGATTTTCACATGATCATCTTTTGACTTTCGTCAAGAATATAAGATGAACTTGGTTGAAGCGAAAGCTTACCAACACATATTTCGAGGAATATGTAAGCGAGTAAATCTCAGCTCGAAATCTCAAATGTGTATAATCGAAAACTATCGTAATACGACTTTTGTCTCAATATAGGAGATAGAGTAGAAATAGACTTTCCAAGTGATAGATGAGTTTCAGTCTCCACATACCTTTTGTTGATGAAGTTCCACAAGCTCGCCTTAGTAGTTTTTTGTCTTCAATTGATGAACGTCGTGAAGTCTAATGCTTAACTACACAATCTATCCTAGTCCGAGACATCACTATAAGTAGACTAGAAATCAAGACTTATAGTTTTGATCACTAACATTGACAAACAAGATTGAGATAACAACGCTTGCGAGTTCGACAAAGCAGTGCTCTAACAATTGTATCCAAGCATATTTTGTTACCTGTTTGAGTTGCGAGTGAGTGAGCCAAAGATGCTCAAATTTTTAGTTTGTGGTTCCTTGCCAGTACTCTATTGCTTTTGTTTGTAGTAAAATTAGAGCGTGATCAGAAGTAATTCTCGGGAGATGAGTGACACCTGCATGAGGGCTTGTAGTGCGCAAGTGGTGAGTAGCCATTTCTCTATCTAAGCGCTCCAAAATGTTTTCTTGCCCTAACTGATCATAGTTGTTTATCAGAGAAAAGTTAAGGCTTTTCAGGGCTTTTATCATGAATCCTGTTTTAGGGCATACCTAAAGATTTAGTGCATACAAAGTAGTTTTCCCATCTAGGGTGCCCTTATAAGGGGTATATAAAGGGTAGTTCAATTACCTATTTACCCTTAAACCTTGAGAATTACTAATCTACCCTTACCCTTAAAATAAAAACCTAAAATCTATAATCTAAATCAGTTTCATCTTTTCTTCTTCTTATTCCTTTTCAGCCGAACCCATCATCTCCATCACGAAAATTTTATCCATCGCAGTGATTAATCATCGATTCGTGAAAATGTGATCGTCGATTAAATTGAACTATATAATGGGTCGTCATACAAAGAATAAAGCAACACGTTTTAAATCCTCTTCTAATCCATCAATTGAAGAACCAAATGAAGATGAAGATGTAGAAACTGAAATCCAACCAGAAATCGAATGGGAAATTCAACCGAGTGAAGGACCAACTCCTGAAATGAGAATAAAAAAGTAAGTTCTACAAACGCATTTCACATTTGATGTTTTTGATCGGTATAATAGGTTTAATACGTCAAAAATTAGGGTTTTTCGGCGGTTACAGTTCAGGGTTCGACTTAAAGTTAAGTCCATATTTGCGCCGAACTGTTCTTGAAACTGAACTATGAAAGTGCATATGAATAGTTCGGCTTAACAGTTCATATTCGTTTTGAGCCGAACTTAGTTACATAGAAGCCCTGTATTTAGGATCGGCTTATTCGGTACTATTAGTTTTGAGCTGAATATGTATTGTTAGAATTTCATAAATTATGCAAGTGTAGAGGTTCGGCTTATTCTATGATTTCATTATACGCCGAATATGTGTTTCAATTTATAAGTATAGATTCGGCTTATTCGATACTATTAGTTTTGAGCCGAATATGTAGGATCGGCTTGAAAGTATTTTGTACATATAAGCTGAACCACTCTCTGTGTATAATAATCAAAAGATTAAGACATAGTTCGACTCATTTGTGTGACTTCGGGTTAGCCGAACCTGTTGATTTGTTGACAAATTTTTGGTATTTCAAATCCATATTTCATATAGTTCGTTTTGTTTTGTTGTTCGAAGTATTAGGCTTATAATTTTTATACTTGTGTCAGGAACATTGCGGCTAAAAGGAGGAAGAAAATGGAGGTAACGCCTTCTACTTCTAAAACTCGATCCTCGAGGAAGAGGTAAGAAAAAATTAGGAGCGGGAGGTAGAGAAACTGACATTTTAGAAGTAGAAGATGAACAAGGAAGAGTTGGAAGACAAGAAGAAGGAATAAATGATGATGAAGAAGTTGATGATAACCAAGAAACACAACCCCAACGAAAACCATAGAAAGAAAAGAAGGTTGCAGAACCCGAGAAAGGGAAGAAAGTTGCAGAACAACGGATTACAGGTTTACACATTCCTGATGAAGATGGCGTAATTCCACCTCAATTGAATGGTTTGCCTCATGGTCTTCCAGAAGATGGAGGAAATTTGTTGATTGGTTACGTCAATTCTTGGGCAAAAATAATTTATGAGACTCCTGATCACAACTGTGCAGTCCGAGTATTGAGACACCAGAGAGCAGCGGAATGGAAACTTTTTGAAGAGGTTCCTGGGGTGCTTGCTTACGTACAATCCTCTGCTTTATGACCTTCCATTCAATATGGACATCAGGAATGTGATAGTGTGACGGCCTCCTCCTTTGCAGAAAGATTTTTTCCAGAGACTTACACATTTCAATTACCTTTTGGGGAGATGGCAATCACTCCTGATGATGCGAGTAAGATTACATTCCTTAAGCAAGGGGTGTAAGCGTGGATGCTGGTTATTATGACATGAGTTGGGATGAGCTCTACCAGTTGTTCGAGGAAACTCTTGGTTGGGATGCATACAAAACTGAGTTGGAGTTTTGTCGTTATGTTAAAGATGTCGATTCCGTTTTCATACCCGGTGGGAAAAATAAGAAGAATAAGAATATCAAGCTAACTAACTTGAAAAAGGAATTTGAGAACACAAATGAGAAAGTTAAGAATGGGGTGTTGGTAATGGACGAGATCAAAGTGAAGCAAACCAGAACCGCCTACTTGCTTTATACTCTTGGCAGAGATATCTTTCCTGACCTTACCGGAAACAAGGTGAATGCTAATTATCTCCAATTGGTAAAAAATCTTGCTACCGTCAATAAGTATGCTTGGGGAACGGCCTCGCTAGCTTACCTGCTGGATCAACTTACGACCGCCTCTAGGTTGACAAGTACAAACATTGGAGGAAACTTCACCATGCTTCAGGTAATTCTCGACGATCAAACTTCAAATTTTCTGGCTCGTCAGTGTCAGGTTTGGCTTATAATTGTACTCAGTTACAATCCGAACAATGTACTTGTCAGGTTCGGCTTACAATACTTTTTTTTTTTTAATTATAAGCTAAACAATGCACTGAGTTTTCAAATTTCATTCTTACTTTGATGTGTCGAAGCAAACAGTTTCTAGTGTTCTGCTTCTATTACTTCAATTCCTTTAATTTTTGGATGTGGTTCTTTGGATGTATGTGTGGGCATATGACCATTTCCCAATTTTGGAATTGGCTAAAACACTTGAAACGGATGCCGAGTGGGTTGATACAGAGCCAATTGCAGCACGGTACGAATACGAGGACTTGAAGAAAAGGAATAAAAAAAAGTTGGTGGCAAATTTGAGACGTTAGACACAATGGGTGTTGATAACGTCGTTTTTCAACCATATGTGAAGGAATATGATGAAGATGAATTTTTTGAAGATGAGGATATGCCGGTGGGTATGTACCATGGACCATTGTTTTATCCTGGTTATATGTAATGTACGATCCTCGGCGAGTACTCCGTCAATTAGGATGCATCCAAAAGGTTCCCTTGTTTGACGAGAAATTCAAGTTTTTGCCAAAGGGTGGTAATGGAACTAAAAGAACCACTTCATCATGGGAACCAAAGTATGATCCCGAACCTACCCTTGAGTATTGAAATGAATTAGATATTAACAAATTAGATGTGGCCAAGTTAACACCTTTAGCTGATGATCCTTATGAAGAGGATCCGGCCTACATGGATTGGTATAACCAAATTTCTCATCCCTTCATTATCAATAAGAAAAGTCAAAAGGTAGCTGATAAGGGGAAGGCGAAGGCAACCAAGATCTCCGACAAGTCTACTTATGAAGAACTAGTAAAGGCTTTCAAGATAATGGTAAGAATGACTTCACTTTATACTCTTACATAAATTAGTTCATGGTAAAAATGTCTTCAATCTCACGGTTGGAAGTTGTTGACAAATGAAAATAGGTTGCAGCGGGTAAGGAGATGTTGAAAAAAATGAAGACCAAACTTGGTTGCAAATAACCTATGACTGTTGAAGAGCAAAAATACCTCTACAACAAGTGGGATGCAATTATAAACAAAGGATAAGGACCCGAGGTACCCGCACAAAGGCCTACCACTAAGAGGTCTCGACAAGTTGGTGAAGGTACAAGTGGAGGTGAAGGTACAAGTGGAGGTGGTACTAGCGGCCCATCCGGTAATAATGATGCGTCGGAAGATTAACTCCAAGGTGGAAGAAGAGGTGGTCGTTGAACTAACAAGAGGGGTCGTGGCTAAGTGCACTTTTATGTTTGCAAGTTCTTTTTAATGTTTTCTTAAGCATTAAGTACACTTTGATGGTGTTGCAAAAATCTTGACTTTTAGGTGCTGAACTTTCTTTTTAATATTTACGTAAGTGCACTGGAATCGTGTTATGGACACCTTGAATTTCATGTTTTAATCGATAGCGTAACAGTTAATTAGTTAAGTGGTTTTCCTGGAATTTGTAATGTTCGGCTTATCTTGTGATTCCAGTTTCAAGCCGAACCTGGTATTCCCAAGGTTTGGCTTATCCTGTAATTCCAGTTTTAAGCCGAACTTATTATTTTGTAAAACACCTATACCAAGTAGGTTCGGCTTATACTATAATTTGAGTTTTAAGCCGAACCTGCCAAATTAAATTTCATTAACAGCTAGTTTTTTTGTTTTTGTTTTAAAGCATTGATCCGTTGGGGAATTTCTATATATAGTGTTGCCCCTCTCTAACAAAGTTTTTACTAAACTTAGTGTTGTTCCTCGAAACCTTTTTTTTTTTTTTTTTTTTTGTGCATTTCTACTAAAAAAATGGAACCATTCACCGTTGAAGATGATAAAATTCTTGTCAGAGATTTTATTCGAACTTATCGTGAGCGTCCTAATGAACATCATTCGATGTTTTGGAAAAGAGTTAAAGAATTCCATTTTGAGTTAGATGGGAATCCAAAACGTCGTAAGTGGGTGGAATTATCTGAAAGATTTGAGAGTATCTGTTATACTATGCAAGATTATATCAGAATATTAAGATGGGTCAATCAATATCATCCCACTGATATTAATGAAGAGAAGGTTAGTATTCCAAATTCCACCGCGCTTATGTTAAGAAACAAGGTATGTTTTTGTTTGAATACTAACTTGCGAATTCTTCTTTTTTAAGGATGCAAGAATTCAAAGCCTTTAGGAAATACGCCATGAAGGAAGATACGAGCTTGGGATGTGTTATACATGGTTGAGGAGAAGAATTCTGAGATTTATTAGAGAACTAGCCGCCGAGATTCGTTAGAGAAATATCCCTCAAGATCCATTGAACTACTATGTAAAACAGAGTAGTAGAGGATAATTTAAGTTTCTATTTAAGATTTTAATTAAAATGTAATCGTGGTAGTTTATATTCAAATCAGTATTGGCATGTAACACAGTAAATAGTTCGGCTTAAATGGGCAAACTTTTATACGCCGAACCTGTAAGAATTTTCAAAAATTTGAAAATCAAGCCGTTACTTATACAGGTTCGGCTTATGTTCCACAATTCTTATTAGCCGAACTTTGACATTTTTCACGAAAATCTAGGAATGACTATTTTTTTGAAAGATATAACCATTGTAAACCTGTATTCTATATGTACCTACCTGTTTTTTCATATTATAAAGCACATATGCTCAAAAAATGGCACCCCCAACTCCTAAGTTTACTCTAGAAGAAAATTTGTCTCTTTGCACTAATTACGTAGCATACTATCGAAAGAAGGGTGAAGAACGACGAGTGAAGGGTATGATGAGTATGTACTACTTGGTTAGAATTCATGAAGCCTTCTGCATAGAAACGGGTAATCCTCACAACCGGGATAGTGCGTCATTATTTTTCCGAATTGAAACTATTTTTATAAAAAAAGTCACAGACTTTATAGCTTTAGTTCGGGTTGTGAGTCGATATCGACTCAAGGGTGAAACAAACTCTGAGATTGAAGTTCGATCTCTAGAGGAATGACGAAGATGGAAAGGCAAGAATTTCAAATACGAAGATCACTACAACATTCTTAGAAGGTTTATCATTACCCGTTTAGGATATTAGAAATTTATTATAACGCTACTATGTAATGGGGATGTAATCCACATTTTCTATGAATGAAAAAACTCTATTTGGAATGAAAGTAATTCTTGTGCTCAAGAATCATGCCAGGTTCGGATTTCATTAAACTAATGTTATAAGATGAACCTGACAAACAAACTCTGGGTTATTATAATTTGTCAGGTTCGGCTTGCATGAAACTAAAGTTACAAGCCGAACCTGACAAACAAACCCTGTATTTTTTTTATTTTGTCAGGTTCGGATTTCATTAAACTAATGTATAAGAGAACCTGACAAAAAAAAACTCTGGGTTGTTTTAATTTGTCAGGTTCGACTTGCATGAAACTAAAGTTACAAGCCGAACCTGACAATCATACCCTGGATTTTTTTTAATTTGTAAGGTTCAGTTTTCATTAAACTAATGTTATAAGCCAAACCTGGCGAACAAACTCTGGGTTTTTTTTTTTTAATTTGTCAGGTTCGGCTTGCATGAAACTAAATTTACAAGCCGAACCTTGGTTTAGTTATGTATTCGGCTCATGATTGATTAGTTGAACCATCTCTTGTATTCGTGGTTCTGGTTTCCATTGGTAATTCGGCTTGTTAGGTCAATTACATACAAGCCGAACCTGTCACTAGTTGATGAATTAGTATATGTGTTTAAGGTTTCTGCAAGTTTTTTATGAACTGTTGAGTTCGAATAAGTTCTGGTTGATTGATTGAATTCTTGAGAGTGATTGCTCGGATCAGAATTCTTCTTAGACGAACATTGTCTATCTTCTTTAATCATGGATTCAGAGACTTATTTATATTGCTAGAATTGTAGATACATTGATCTCCAGTAAGTGTGACGGTTGTTTGAGTGAAAGAGTGGGAAAGTGGGAGATCGTGGTTTAACAAGTTCCATGTCGTGCGGAGACTGGGTTGATCATCCACTCACTACTTTGCTAACTTCCTCAACCTCTTGCACGACTTACCCATATTTCTCATCGTGGATGAACACACGTGTCGTAGGCCGCCAGACCAAAACCATAATTAATATCCCCCATGTGACGTGATTGATGTCTCACGAATATGGAGTCTGCAAGGCAGACGTGTACTTGATCAGTCAGTCGTTGACTTGATTAGACGATGAGTCTAAGTATTGTTCAGTCGAGCATGGTTGCCGAATGCTCTATGATTCGTTTATTGAACATGTCTGCTGGGACGTATAGTTCTCGAATGAATGATGTTGATAATTGAATCATGATAGTCTGAGCAAATATTGCTTGTATGGTGAATTGTTGAATATTGATAGTTGAATAAATATTCGAGTATTTGAGCAAATATTGCTCATTCGATGAATTACTGATAGTTGAATCAATATTCGAGCATCTGAGAAAATATTGCTCATTCGATGGATTACTGAATATTGATAGTTGAATCAATATTCGAGCAATTGAGAAAATATTTCTCATTCGATTTATTACTGAATATTGATAGTTGAATCAATATTCGAGCAATTGAGCAAATATTGCTCATTCGATGAATTATTGGTAGCATGACCAAATAAAATATTAATTAAAATATTGGTAGCTTGATGGAATATTATATAATTAATCCATATGTTGATTGCTAGATCAACATAAAATTATTAGTGTTTGAACTTGCCCAGGATTATGATTTGTAGAGCATTCGTTCAAAACCCTAATTTTGATCAATTGCTGATCAATTGATGACTAACTAAAAATAAGTCACTGAGTGAAGGAGGCACAGGCTACATGGGATGATGGACGACCATGTAGCGCCCAGGTGCTCGAGTGAGCATGCGTCCTTTGTTGACCAGTTGGTGAAAGGATGATCAAATGCTGGTTTAATCATATTTTTTTTAAATAGTGCTCGTATGAGCGTTAGGTAATAAAACCTAGTAATGGAGAGATGAGGGACTGACCAAGGGGTCATGGGACCGGCCCTTGGTGGTCGATTGAGTAAATTCCAAGTTGGTTGGAAAGAGTTTGGACCCAATATGAACAATTGAGAGCAAATTAGGTCAAAATTATGAAGTTGTGTGGGACCGGATCCTTGCAAGCCTAAGGGCCGACCTTGGTCGGTCAAGGTGGCATGCTCGTGTCACCATGTTGCCCGTGTCTTAGTCCTGAGAGTTTTGGTATTTTTTGGTGCGCGTTTGAGCAATATTTTGGATTTTCATAAGAGTTTGATCTTGACTGAAGCTCTCAATTTTGCTCGAATGAGCAAGTAGAACTTTGCTCATGCGACCGATATGAGAATATTGAAATAATAATATTTTAATTTTTTGACGTGAGAAGCCTAGTCGGTCATGTGACCATTTGATTTTTTGGCTTTTTCATGGCTTGGGCAATATTTGAGAAAATATTGAAAAACTAGGGTTTTTGCTCAAACGATGGAGTTCCATGAGATGAAAGAAATAACAATATGAGAAAATAAGGGATTGCAAGGTGTGGGACCGGCCACGGCTAGGGGATGGCCGGCCGGCTAGGTGGCCCGGTCCCGTGACACCTTTCCCTATTTTTTCACTATTCTTCATCGTTTGATGGAAAGTATGGAAAAACTAAGAGTTTCGCTCAAACGAGGGAGTTTGCTCAAATGAAGGAGTCTCCATGAGATGAGGGAAATAAATTAAAATAAAATAAAATAGTGGAAGAGGAGGCCGCCCACGGCGGCCCGGTCCCACGCCTCTTGCTTATTTTATTTAATATTATTTTCCTTCATAAGTTCCTCGTTCGTCCATATTTTTGAATGCTCGTTCGTGCGTTCGGGTGCTCGTTCGTGCATTATTGTCAAGTACACTTGCACCATTTTCTCGGGGTTTACTCGGTGATGGCCCAGACGCCCGATCAATGAACATTTATTACTGATGCATGAAATTCAGCTGAGAATAATTCATGAAACAGAGTAATAAAATGATTATCTATTACTAATCCATGGAATCCAGCTGAGGATCAGCCATGGAACGGAGTAATGAGATATAATGGTTATCTATTACTAATCCATGAAATCCAGCTGAGGATCAGTCATGGAACAAAGTAATGAGATAAAATAGATTATTTTCTAGGAATTCAGTTGATGAATGACACACTAGAATTAATCTATTGCAGAATCGAGATATGAGATAATTGAAGCATCATACTCGTTCTGAGGGGTGTATAGTCAGGGAACAACGTGCAGCGTGACGTCCTGAAGGCGTTAAGCTCACTAACAAACATTATGTCTAGGGAACCGCCCAATCATCAAGATTCTATACACGGTCTCTCTACGTAGTCAGGGAACAACGTGCAACGTGACGTCCTGAAGGCGTTAAGCTCTCTAACAACCATTATGTCTAGGGAACCGCCCAATCATTAAGATTCTATGTAGAGGTGATGATGAAATGTGTGAAGCATCGAACGCTCAGCTGAGAGGCCTTTCGAGAAACATATTCATCATAGCTTTGAGAGGAATGTTCGTTCAGTCAGAGATCGTGAAATGGTTCACGGATCATAAAATATGAATCGTCACATACATTCTTGAAGCTGGGTCAGAAACATGCAGTATCATGATTTTACGATTTTGACCTTTGTCGAAAATCCACCATCTACAAAACTGCACTTGGTCACAACCAAATTGGTCAATAGGGACGAAGCCAGAAAATATTTATAAGGGGTGCTAATTAATAAAAAGAAATATTCAAGGGGGGCTAGCTAAGAAGTTCTTCTTCTAAATAATTGAAATCCCAAAGGATCTCTAACGAATAAATGAAAAACGGGGGGCGGGGGGACCCTTGGGATACACTAAGCTAAGCTCCGTCCCTGTTGGTCAAGGTCCACGGACTAACCAAATTAGTAAACACGCTGATCTGAAGTATACGAATCGTGGTCGTTGAAACACCAACATGCACCGTACTCGGACATCACTAGATGAGATTCGCACGAGTGTACCTAAATCAGCAAATTAGGACTAATAAAAAAAAAACGAAGAAAAGGTTATAACTGATAGAAAATTTTTTCCCCCTCACTCTTGTTTTTAAATATGATTTGGTGTTAATGTTAACGTATAATTCATCTTTGATTTGTCTTTGACTATTTATTGTTGAATTTCACTTTGAGAATTTACAATTTCTGTCTCAATTTGGATATTTCTGCATTTTAAATCTTGCATTGCTCATTTTCGCCCGTACACAAATATTCAATATTGAGAAGGAAAATTAGCGATTTATGAATGCACTATTCAGAGTTCACACAAATATTCAGTATTTCGAAAGAGATTCGCTGACCAATTTTATTTTATTTTATAGATAAAAAACAGAGGTTACTGACAATCTGAGAATAGAGTTGCTGCCTCCCACGTTTGAGGACTTAGGTTTATCACCCCAGTTTGAGCTAAGTTCCGGAGTTCCGGATAGTTTTTGGACTTAATGTCCTTACATATAACAACATCAAAAAAAGGATAAAAAGAAGGAGCAGCTGATCCATCCTGGAGTTGGTTTTCCAACTTGGTTCTCCTTAAGCTTCCTTGTAAAGTCTTGTTGATCTGGGTGTTGTTTCCTTTTAGATAGAAAGCTTTGCATTTTAGTTGGCTAGCCCACTCCTCAAGCACGTCAATGCTATTAGACCAGTCTTGTTGATCTGGGTGTTGTTTCCTTTTAGATAGAAATCTTTGCATTTTAGTTGGCTAGCCCACTCCTCAAGCACGTTAACGCTATTAGACCAGTCAAGAGACGTCTTAGCGGATAATAACTCGATTAGTTTAACACGAACGTTAATTAATAGGAATTAATCTAATAACGATCTAGATACGAAATTAGTATCATTGAATAGGTCTCGAAAAGTTACGCGAATTGGACTACTCGAACGTGTCATTCGGATACCAGACGAATAAGATATCGTTAGATTTGTTTGAAGGGCAAAATAGTTATTTTGCAGTTTAAACCGCCTTGCTGCCTTTATCCGTTTCTCGGGTGCCTTTAAACATTTTGGTCGGCCTTATCCCCACGAGCCGGGAAGATAAACTCATTTTCACTTTTCTTCTTCTCTCTTCTTCTTTCTTCTTCTCCTCTTCGGTTCTTCATCTTCTGCGAGTTTGAGAGATCAAACGGAAGTTCTGTGATCAGTAGATGTTGGAGAGGATCATACAGTAGTCTAAGGTGATGGTGATGAAGTTCGTAATCGATTCAGAGTAGAAGAAAGAAGTAAATCAGTAAGAATAGAAATTATGGTTTCTCTGAGAAGATTTAGAAAGTTAAGCAGATGCTATTGATAAATGATTAGGAGTGGGTTTAGTCGATTTAGGAACGGGGTGAAGTTAATTAGATGTTGGAGTTGTTCTGAAGTTGAATCGAGGATGAATCAAATAGTTAGGATTTCTGTATTTTGATTTGGAACTTGATTGGAGTAAGAATTAGGAAGAGTTAGATGGAATTATAAGATGGGTTTGTCTAATTGAAGTTGTATTATTGTTTTGGTGATGATATGAGAGTTAGGGTTTCTGAAATTGATTTCGAGAATTCAATTGGTGATGAATAAGAATGAATTGAAGCTCGGGTTTGAATGATTTGGAGGACGTTTGAAAGTTGAACAAGAGAAGGAATGATTTGGAGTCTTTAGAATTTGAAGTTGTTCTGAGGAAGAACCAGAAGACGAAGTTGTGGGCTTAGAGGATTGAATTAAAGGATGGGTTTGATGGTCTTGAAGACTTTGGTTAGTGTTTTGAGTTTGAATTAAAGAAAGGGAGATTTGGGAATTGAATTAAGGTTTGGTCAAGAACAGATGGTGATGAAGATCGATGGGTTGCTGAAGTGAATTCAATTGCTTGAGTTGAACTGTCTTTGAGGTAATTTATCTTAATTGAAGTAGTTCGAGTTGAATTGTTTTGGTTTCATAATTTGTATGATTGTGAATTGAACTGAGATTGATGAGGGTGTGGAGTTGGAAGTGAACTGGTGTTGTTATGAGTTAAGGGAAAGAACACTAATTGATGCTGGAGTTGTAGTTCGTGTAATTGGTAAACACTGGTCTAATGTTGCAGGTGATAGTGCTGAACTGAAGTTATTTGAATTGGTGATTTAGGGATTGAGATTGGGGCAGGTGGTATGTGATACAATCAAGTGTTACTCAGCTAATAGTGGTGATAAGCTTTATGTATTGCTGTTGAAGTGTTTAAATTGGGTTTCTTGTGGCAATGGTGTTAATGATTATAGGTTCGTTGAAGGCTGAGTTTGCAGTTGAGTTTGAGATGAATCTGAACCTAGGTTGAATGCCAGGAAGGTATTGTTTAGATATGGAGATGCAGGGATGGTTTTGTACAATGAATGGGATTGAAGTTGTAGTTGGGGAAAGACTAGTGGCTCGAGAAGTATGAGTTGGACTTAGCATTTGAGCTGTTTTGGTGGTGTATGTATTGCAAGTCATGAGAATTATTAGAGAAGGTGTTGCATAGAGCTGCATTTGCAGATAAACTTAGTTTGTAATTATATTTGAGTTATAAGTTTTCTTTAAATGAATGTATTTAGGATTGAGGTGTTAGTGAAGTAGAGTTGGAAATGAGACTATGGCAGGGAGGAATGGTTGCTCAGTTTGAGCTTAGTTAGTGTATTGAATCTTGTGATGCATCATTATGGTGCAGTGCAGCTTCTGGCTTGCGCAAGGGCCTTGGTTTGTATAACCTGAATCAGTCTTGTGGACTGAGTCCACTCACCTATTTCCCTGACTTGACTGAGTTGAATCGGTTTGACTCAGTGGATCTTGACCTGAGTTAACTCGTGTGACCAAATCATTGACTAGTTGACCTTGACCTTGTTTTGACCACTGACTTGACCTTTGTTCTGTACTTAGACATTGCCTGTTAGTTGACCTTTGACCATCAGTTTAACCGTTAGCAACTGTTAGTTGACTAGGATGAACCTTGTTTTTTTAAATTGATGTTTTAGGGTCCAAATAAGCCTTTAGTTCTTTCTACAAAGCTGTAAATAGTCATAAAACTTATCTAATGGACTATAGAACTAACCTAATTGAATTAGTAGACCTTACATATATTAAAGATAGATAATAAAAAGGTATAGAACCATTAGATAGAACTATATAATTCTTGTATGAGCCATTTTGGCTAGATTCTTAGAGTTCTTGTGTGATTAACAGTTAGTCTATATTAACAACGATCGAATCAAAGGATGAACCAGCGGATCGTGGATGTCGAGGTAGGCGTGGGAATTTACATTTAACTCTTTTGTGATTATTGTTGTTTTCTTTTACAGTTTATGTTTAACAAATTCATGCATTGTCTGATTGTGTATTCCATGCATTGTTTTATTTAAAATTCTGAAAGTATTGTTGTTTCTTTAATCTTTCCATTCCCTGGAAAGGAATTGTAATGCTTTGTTTGTCTTTGTGAATGTTTGGGAAATAAGAATTTCCATTTGAATGCTTGGAAAATAAGAATTCTCATCTGTGGTATATAAGATACTGCTCCTTCATTTATACCTACTTACTTTCGAGCTTTTGTGCAATGGCTAGGGCGATACACCACAATATTAATGTCTAGGTGCTGGAATTTGGCATTGAATATTATACATTGTTTGACGAAGGAGTTAGTTCCATATACATGATTGTTTATTTCTGTGAATTGATTGTCTTTTAATGTTTAGGAAAAACATGTATTGTTTTCCAAATCATTTCAGTGATTACTTGAAAGTTAGATGTTATTTCCACTGGGCACCCCTTTTAGGGATGATGTGCTCACCCATTCCCACTTTCAGTTTCAGAGACAGATCAGAGTTGCGCAGAGAAAGCTTCAAGGGTTGAGTCCGTTAGTTGGTTAACTTCGGCTATGTTTATTATGTTGTATATTCTATTTGTAAACCATATGACTACTGTATATGTATCATTTGAGAGGAGTTCTTGTATATATATACTTTTCAGAGCGGGGATAGTATTTGGGTTAAGTTTTGAAGCAGATTTCTTAATTGAATGTTTAAGTAATTGATTTAGATTCTTAGTGCCTCTTCTTTAGTTAATCTCTCGGATTAGTCAGCTGCTAGCTTTAGGGGCGCTACACAATCCATCTAAGAATGTCATCTTTGTTTCTATCAGGGATGATAGTTAAAATTTTCGCAATAGTGTACCAGTCGAAAATTTGTTGTAAAGCAAGGGTATCCCAACCCTTGTCAGTGATTAAGTGTTCAACTAAAGTATGGTTTCCAGTGTAGTCCGGGTTTACGATCAGAGGATGGTCATCCATATCCGGTATCCAGTTATCTTTAAAGATATGAATACTATTACCTCTACCTATTTCCCAAATGCTATACTCTTTCACAAGCATAAGACCCGTGTGGATACCTTTTTATGCCCAAGAGGCACCATCATTACAACTAGCATGAAAAGGGTTGGTATGAGGAAAGTACTTACCCTTCATAGTCCTAGAGTAAATCGAGTTAGGCTGTTTAAACAATCTCCAAGCATTCTTAGCAATCAGAGCGAGATTCATTTTATTTAGATCTTTTAGGCCATTCCCTCCTTTTTCCTTACTAACATTGAGTTTAAACCATTTCTTCATATAGACACCTTTGGAGACACTAGGGTCACCAGCTTTTTTCCACCAGAAGTCTCTAATTAGACCCAAAGCTTTCTTAGTAATTTGTTTAGGAAGAATGAAAGTAGACATGTTATAAACAGGAATGGTTTCAAGGACAGTTTTAGCTAAGATTTCCCTATTAGCAGGGGTGACATATTTTCCTTTCCAACCTGTGAGACGACCACCCATCTTATCCAACAGATTATCAAAGCAAGCAATTTTCGATTTATTGGTAAACAAGGGTCCTCCTAGGTATTTATCATCAAGCCTAATTTTCTTAACCTTAAGGATGTCAATTATGAACTTACTAACGCTATTACTAATGTGTGGTGTGAAGAAAATTCCAGATTCAATTTTTTTTATCATTTGACCCGAAGTGTTACCATACTCCTCAAGTATGGTTAGGAGGTTTGAGCTCTGAGTGGTAGTAGCCTTGGTGAAGATTAGGCAGTCATCTGCGAAGAGCAAATGAGTTATAGTCGGGAAATGTTTGTTTATTCTAAATCCCGTGATTAGCCCCTGATTTTCAGCGTTGGTAAGAGTCCTCGAGAAGGATTCCATGCACAATATGAGGAGGTAGGTTGTTCCGAAAAACGACACATTCCATAACAAAAAAGTAAATCATTCAAATATTGCGTTTTGAGGGTACATGTAATTGCAATTCTAATGTTGTATCATCCTCATCATACACTAAAACCAAAAGACACAAAATAGATTGAATATGCGGATAAATCCAAAGAACATTTTTATGGAGATCCTAGACGAATCTCATCATCTTCACTAACCTCTTTCTCATCATCTTCATCCTCATCACTTGAAAACATAATTACTTGTCCACTTGCGAGCGACACATTCAAAGCTTTCCAAAGATCCATTTCCATCGCATAATTTGCACACCAATCCATCGAATAATTATTTTCAAATTTAGGCCAAAAGGCTGCACCCATCAAGGGAGGTAATGGGAAACCGGGTCTAAGTTTGAGGGCGATAAAATGACAATTTTAAACAAATCCAATAACAAGTCTTCTATCTTTTACACCATCATGGCAAGGTTTTGTTTGAGGCGCGTAAGTAAACTATTACCACCCGAAACAATGTACGACGCAATCGAATGTCTCCGCTATTAAAAACCCACAAACGGGCATTGACATCCAATGTTCTTGGGTGATGATTAAATCCATATGTAAACGACGTTTGAATGCAATGTACTCGGATGCCACCCCTGCATCTCCTCTTGGACCTCCTCTCATCATTTTCTTGTAGAATTCTTTGTTCCGGCGTAGGGTTTGTAACAATCGTTGCTTAATATAGTTGACTTCATTTTCTTGGGACACCGGATTGTTTCCTTATTTAAAAGGACCAAGTTGTTCCGCCGTGACGTAATATCCACAATTTCCGTCACCTTGTACGTCGTCCATTTCTATAATATGCTCATGAATTACCGGCGGTAGGTTTACCAAGTAGTTATCGTATATAAAATTGATATGCCGCAAATAGTTACCGGAATTATCTCTTTTGGGTCCTCTCATCCTACCAACTTCATGTACGGTCCTTTTATCCTTTATCTTGGTTTGTGAAGGATGCATCTTACTCTTCCCCTTGACGTCCTATTTACTATCCTTTGCTTGTGAAGGACAATCATTCTCATTGACCTCTTTGTTACTTGTTTCGGCTTTTTGAATACTCGGATGACCACGTTTTCTTGGAACTTTCAATTCTTCCTTCTTCATCACCTTCTCAATTTCCTTCTTTGAATTTTCATACCTTGCATCATGGAACTCAACGCCGGATGGACCCCTATGGGTAGCCAAAAGTTCTTTGTTTGCTTGTCTAGTTTGGAAATTATTCATTTTCTTACTCTTCCTACCTTTTGGGACCGCCTTCTCCGGTTCAAAAACATTCTCTTGGGTGAAAGGATACATGACCAGCATCATGTTGTGCCATAGTATTTGGTTTTGATCTCGGAATATCTTCTTATACATTTTCGCCAGTTTTTTCCCATTTGTCATGTCCCAAAACTCTAGATCATCCTCGTCATCTTCGGTTGGGAGAGGCTCAAAGCTTAATTGTTTCCAAAAATGATCAATATCTTCAAATGGTATGATACCATCTTTGTACCGAAGTATGTCGTGGCGGCATGGAAGCCCCATGGATGTTTTCATTTTACAAACACACTCTTCCTCCAAGTTAGCGGATAATTTTTCAACCAAATCTACTTCTTTCATCAATAAGTCAATGCATAAATGGGAGACTGTATAAGTTAATTAATCCCTTTAGCCATTTACTATCATATCTTTGTGTTTCGAATGCCGCTTTAATTCTCACAACATCACTTTTGAAATATTCACCGTGACAAACGTGTCAACGCAACCAAAAAGATTCTTCTTCAACCGATAATGAGCCGACTCTACCATACTTGTGGCTTGGTTGTCAAAGTGTTTGTGTCGATTAGTGAAACAAGACACAAACCTTTCTTTATTTGGTTCCAACACGTCTTTGAGCAAATAAGTAATGACGTCGGGGTAGTCGGTCCTCCAATGCTCAATAAGCATTTCTTCATTTTCTTTGTAGACTACCTCAGAGATTTACCATACCAAAGATTCCCACTCGCCGGAAAAAAAATGCCCACAACCTCTCATTTTTGTCATATTTTTCCATGAATTCCCTCTTCGCCTTCACTCGTCTTTCCGCCGGTAGCTTAGCAATATTCTCTAGTTCTTTCAACTTAAGTGGTTGAATTATCGGTTGGCATTTTTTCCTCACATTGCACCATAAATGAAACGTACAAAGAAAGTTGAATGCATCCGGAAATACCTTGTTAATAGCATACATCAACGAAAAATCTTGATCGGAATTAACGGACACTTTAGGAAGAGCACCCTCCCGGAAGATTAACTTCAATTGTTCTAACCCCCAAACATAACTTTCTTTCTTCTCGTTAATTTTTAAAGAAACAAAAAGCAACGGTGAATGATTCCTTTGTCGACGTATGCCCAATAATGTTTATCAACGGCATCTCATATTTGTTATTCATGTACGTGCAATCCAATATAATAACTTGTGGGAAGCAGAGAGCCAATTGGATGCATTCCGGGTGAGCAAGAAAAAGGTGTGTGACTTGACCGAAGTCATCTAACTTCTCTTGGAAAGTGTAGTTATGCTTCACCCCTAACCACATCACTTGTTGCATCACCATCGTACTTTGCAAATTGAGTCTTCTCAATTTACTTCTTGCGTCGTATCTAGTTTGCATAGTCGACTTGTTATTCTTGTCGTCCGCCTTTAATTTACTAAGAATCCTAGACGGTGGCATACGTGCTCGTGTCATTTTATCCACTTCTAGCATTTCGTTTGGTTTGAGTCGCGCTAATTTTGCATGTCCATGAAGGTCACATGGACGTGGGTGGTTATGACGATAATCCATAGTTTTATTCATAACCCAATATTCATCATCTTTGTTCAAGGACTTATTCTTATTCTTGAGGTTGAAAACGATCTTGAAATGACACTTTGTTATCTTCCTCTTTGTCCTATTCTTTCTCCCGGTGTTCCCAATATTTACAGAACCCTTTTTAGCCTTGTTATCGCCGGTTCCACTTCGCTCACAAATCATTTCAAACCGATCCCCTCGGATTTGTCGTCCTTTGACTAGTACGCAATTTATCTTCATTACGTGTTCCTCAGCCCAAGCCTATGCTTCGGGTTTACTTTTCCATCTCTACGTTCATTCAAACACAAATAATTAATAAGAAAAACTTCGGAATATACCGACAACATTAAGGTAAACAACAAGTTCTCACATACCAAATCATTTTGGAAGTGATCCTTAGTATCTTCGTGAATTACTTCTACTGGATCAGGTTGATTTTCCATCGGTACAGGTCCACCAAGCACGATCTACAAAGAATATCACAAGGTTAGATACTACAAAAAAAATATTAATGGTTAGGTTCGGCTTATACGATAATCATAACATGTGCTGAACCTAGTACATTTATAAGGTTTGGCTTATACGATATTCACAATATGGGCCGAACCATTAACAAATTATGAACCCAACAATTATTAATGGTATGTTCGGCTCTTACGATATTCATTAAATAAGCCGAACCATTAACATATTTTCTTCCAAAACTCTCAGGAATAGGTTCGGCTTGTTATGAAACTTTCATATAAGCCAAACTAGTATCTAACAAATAGGTTGGAAGTGGAAATATATGTTCGGCACATAACGTTAACAGTTTCAGCTAGCCGAAACTGTTCATCACTTGGGTGGGTTCGGCTCATAATTTTAAGCCGAACATCATCCTGGTTCGCCGAACCATGATGGAAAAATACAAACTTTTGATGATTTCAAGCTACAAAAGTGAGATTAAACATAGGATAGAAGTGTACCTGTGAATTAGAAGCATTGGGTTCCTCATCAATGTCTTCATCATCTGGATTTGGCTCATAAAAATCATCATCTTGAGTTTGTGTTTGAGTTTGAGCTTGAGCTTGAGCTTGAATTTGAGTTTGTGTAAAATCATTCTCATAATCTAAGAAATCAGCCATTTCCGGATCATTGTTGTGGTTGATGTGTATTTTCCTAGGTTTTTAAGATGAATAATGACCCTCCTCATCCTCCATTGAATCAAGATACAAATTTGTTTCTCACTTTCTCCTTCTCCTTCTCTCCTTCTCAATAAAAACCTAAAAAAAAAAAAAAAACCCAAAAATTTTCATCTACACAAACCTTTATAATTAAATTATCTTAATCACTAATCAAAAATATTAATCATTAATCAAGATTATTAATCACTAATCCAGATTATTAACACTAATACTGAAATGGTAGATTTGTCATTACCAAAAATATTTGGTTAAGGGGCTTTTGGTTTTGCTATTTACAATCCTTTTTTGTCTTTATTTAGCATGCCTTGAAATTTTTAGGTATGCCCTAAAACAAGATTCTTTATCATAGGCGCGTAAGAGTGAGAGAGTAGGAACCAAATTAAGGTAAAAATTGGCCCGAAAGGGGTGCGTCGAGCTGGGCCTGATCAATGGGTTTAAAGTGTATGGTCTGAGTACTTGTTGGAGGAATAAAACATTTGAATTTGGATTGATACAGACACCAATACAAGTGCTCTTATAATATGGAACATCAATAATTACATAAAAACAATCTCATAGTCGCAAAATGATCGA
This sequence comes from Papaver atlanticum, assembly GCA_023531105.1. NCBI lineage: Eukaryota > Viridiplantae > Streptophyta > Magnoliopsida > Ranunculales > Papaveraceae > Papaver > Papaver atlanticum. The sequence goes on along the minus strand of JAJJMB010013400.1, from coordinate 1,024,915 downwards.
ATGATCGCTATGGTATATATACCAAATAAAACACTAGAGTGACACCAGCTTTTTCCAACTATTAGTTAGTTTCAAAAACCATAATTCGAGTTGAACTTCAGTTATAAGCGAGAAATGTTGGAGTTTATAGGGAAGTACGACATCGGAATCGGAGCTCCTCTTGATTTAGAAGATTTCATTTCTTTTTTCTCCTCTTCTTGAGATTTCTTGGATTGGACTTTCATGTCTTCATGAGAATTTGAGATTTGAGCCGATGATGATGAACTAAAGCAGCTGAAAATGGAAAAGAAAGACATGATTTTTTAGCCTAAAATATAAAAGTTTTCAAAGACTAGAGAGAGAAAGAGGAGAGAGCTAGATGGTGGTTTGTGTTTTCTGAAAGTCTTCTACTTGAATTTGGAGTTGAATTTTTTTTTAAGGCACATTTATAAATTATAACCACTCAAGTTCATGATGAGTACTTAGTGTACAAGGTTATTCTGTAAGCTTCCTAAGAAAGCTACCTCAATCTTGCTGAGCAAGGAGAAACGTCTACCTCAATCGCGAGTCACTCACTAATCGAGTCAACAGTCAATTAACTTTTGTTTTTTTGTTTTTGTTTGTGTAGATTATTCTCATTTTTGTCAATAGTTCACTCGGTATTTTCTATCCTGAAACATTTCACCTCGTGTATCAATCGGTTTTCTACCTGCTTTGCCATGGATGCCTATTTTCGCTCTCATTTACATTCTTTATTGTGAGTGTCAAGGGCCTTGCGATCCAGCAGTTCCAGCTATCTTTATGTTTAGCTAGACCTTTTGAGTAACTTGACAATCATAATAGTCGGGAAGACTGTGCATCATCAGTGATCAGTACCAAAGACATTCTTGTAAATTCTCTGTGAAACGCACGACATGATACCAAAAAATTTGATTTCTTTGAGACATTATGTATCCAATTCAGGCAACACTTGTGTGCTTTACTAATGGAAGAACCCAAAATGCACCTACAGATTAAGCAATTTATCTATGAGTGATTCTCCAGGGACACATGGTTTCAGTTTAAAAGTGTATTTCACCAAAAATGGACCAGGGTGGGTGTCCATGTTCATTTTGTTATAGTTTACTAAGGGCACGCCTCACAGAAAAATTTGTTATGTTCGTATACAGAAAATATCTGTCACTTTGTTATGATTTAGAACTTGATAGATTCAACGTCTCCTGGAACAATCTTGGAGATGAGACTCGCGTAAGAATTGTGAATTATTCAACAGAAAAGAAATTTATTGGTGACCGAATAATTTAGAGGAAGCAAATGAAATGACTTGGTTACATGTCCTTTTTAATAACATAGAACAAAACTTATATACAATAAAAACTCTATATATTGATACTCCATATATTAATAAACTCTATATATTAATAAAAAAAATTAGAGTCCTAATTTGGGCAAGTTATAAATAGTAATAACCTTCACATTTTAATATTAATAGATTTTTCTAATCGCGTCATAAGGAATTTACCTCCTTATATTAATATAATCGTCATTATTGGAAACTTAATTATAAATCTTGTTACATGAAAATCAAAATCTAAGATGAAACAAAATACTTATCTATAGTTGTTGAGAAAAGGATGCAACCTTTTGGATTATTATCGCATCTTTTGATTTACGGATGCGTAAAACCTCATTACTATGAACACCTTCCTGTTGAAGCCAAAGCATTTACAACTTATCAAGCATGTTTAAAGCTTCTTGGCATGAAACATTTGGTATCTTTGTATAATCATCATTAGGATTATCTTCCTCATTTTCTTGTCTAATTCCATCGTTCTACGATTAAAACAAATACGACTTGTTGCTCATTTGGATGATTAATGAAGGCATCCGTATCCATTGTCATTTACATACTGTGAATTAGCAAAAAAAAAAAAAAAAAAAAAAAAATTGGTATACCTCCCTATATTAATAAACTCCATATATTAATAATTTTGTGAAAGTCTCAAGGCTATTAATATATGGAGTTTTTACTGTATTATCCATAAATACAATCTGATAATCACAAAATGATCAACTGATCGCTATATTTACATATACATCTAATAAAACACTAGACTAGCACCATTTTTTTTCAACTACGGAATTAGTATCCAAACTCCTACTCATTGGAGTTGAATTGAATTATAAACGAGAAATGTTGGAGTTTATAGGGAAGTAAGACATTGGAATCGGAGCTCCTCTTGATTTAGAAGATTTCTTTTCTTCTTTTTTCTTCTCTTCTTGAGATTTCTTCGACTGGATTTTCATGTTTTCTTCATGAGAGATTTGAGCAGATGATGATGAACTAAAGCAGCTGAAAATGGAAGAGAAAGACATGGTTTTTTTCGAGCTAAAATCTTAAAGTCTTGTAAGACTAGAGAGCTAGATGTTGGTTTTTATTTTCTTTCTACTAAAGAGGTAGGATTTATGGACACTCTTAGATGAATAAGGTCGGACAAGATTTGCGTTATTTTCTCCCCAAAATCCAAACGACAATGAATTTAAGTGTAATATTTTGAGGATGTGTTTCTCTTATAAGACTCTACATTTTTACAAAAAAAATGAACGCAATTCGAGATAGCAAACCTCACCACCTACCAATCTTAATTTCAACCGTTAAATTTGAACGGCTGATATTCAAAGGGGTAGATGGTCGTTTATACATCTCGAATTGTGTTCATTTTTTGTAGGAATGTAGAGTCTTATGAGAGGAACATATCATCAAAATATTACAGTTAAATTCATTGTCGTTTGGTGTTTGCAGAGAAAATGACGCAAATCTTATCTGACCTTGTCCATCTAAGAGTGTCCATGGATGCTCCCTCCTACTAAAATTATAAGTATTTTTATAAGCACAAGTTCATGGCTGCTCTATTACTTTCTAAGAAATGCCCATAGACAATGAAAGCTAGTTAGTTGATCATAGAGGGGAGATGAAAAGCAGCCACCTCAACAACCTTGGTGAGCAAGGAAAAATAATGTCTACTTCAATCACCAGTCGAGTCAACAGTCAATGAGCTTTTATTTTTCTTATTTCTGTTTTGGTTGAATTGTTTCACCTCATAATTTCTTTGTCACCATGTATTTTTTCTTTGCTGAACACTTCACCTTGTCTGTGTCTGTCTTCAACTTGCTTCGCCACAACAGCCTATTTCTGCCCTCATCTCTTCCAACTATGTTTCTTTATTCTCGAAATATTAAAAGCAAGTCATATGTGAATCCTACTCGAAACTAATTATTACGGTACAACACTTGCCAGAACGTTCGATGACTACCAAAAGCTTCCTGTTCTTCGAAATCATAATGCAAATCATTTCAGAGTGGCGCCAGTTTTCTGAGAAACAATTTGCCAAGGATCATGATCTGTAAGGAAAACAGATAAAACGAGAGAAAGGAATGAGTCCAAAGTGCACAACCAAATTCAACCATTTTTTCTTCAAGATCAATAAACTTAAACACACACTCAATAAACAAAACGCGACAAGTGCTTCTCAAAAAGCTAGTTACTTAAACGACCGAAACACACTTAAAATAGAATTACGAAAATTGCAATGTTTGTTCCATAAACTTGAAGGAGTAAGCAGTCAAGATCCATTGAGCTGATAACTTCACAATATCCCTTCAAACACAAATCCAGGTAAACTCTCTCCGAAAACACGCAAGCTTACACGTACAAAGAGCAAATTAAAGAACAAAAGTTTCCTCGGAACTAACTAGTGAGTTAAAAAGTTCAATGGAAATTCATTGTTAAACTTGAAGAAACTCATGGAAGTGCTCTTAGATTCCTTATTAGCTTCAATCTAGCAGATATATCTGTAGTATATCCATCGCCGAAACGTAAACCTATTTTTTCCAAAACTATCGCACGGTTCAGTGCAAGTTCCAGAAACTGAATTTCAGTGTCTCGTCCTTCAAATCCTGCAATCTCCATAACTTTCAGGTGAGACATAGTGCATGGCGCTAATGAACTCACTTCACCTTCTTCCTCCTCTTCATTGGACTGCATTGACATTTACAGAAAATTATAGTAAAACAAAAGTGAACTGCTTGGCGTTATCCATAATTGGATGATTCTGGACAGATTTTAGGCCTATAAGGGGTTTAAAACACATTTACAGATTTTTATTTTTTATTTTTTTAAAGCCGGACCCAGACCCCTACCCGAACCCAGCCTGTTGGACTGGCCCCACTGCCAGACCCAACACCGCCAAACCCACTATACAACTAACCTATAACCTTAACGGTGGGGATTGAACCCCTGACTTCCTCCTTACTGGAGTTGATGGGATACCACTGAGCTATGCTCTTGGACCCAAAACACATTTACAGATATAAAATATGATTTTTGTTATAGGGAAAGCTGGTTTGTTTAGGGGGAAAGCTAAAAACATTTGACTACGGTATATTTCTTTTTGACTTTGGATCATTAAAGGGGAGGAGTAAAATATTGTCTTTCCCCTTAACAAAATACTGAAGTTTACCGTTTGGTCCTCCATTTAACCTAATTTTGTTATTGATCGGTCTTAACCTAATCTCCGTTTTTTCCTTTTCACAAAAACTAGCATAACTGAAGAAGATATTGGCTGGAGCTATCATACATCAACCACAGAAGAAGAAAATCAAACAAAGACTATATAAGCTAAACTAGTAGTAGTTTTTCGGTGTGAAAACTTTTCAATGTCAAGACGAACGTACACATGACATTGGCAAAACAAACAAATGGAGAAGATAAAGATTGTAGCAGAAATTCTACTGGTTTGCAGACTTAGGTGTAATTATCTGGGGAAGAAGTTGTACAGTTTGCTTATCGGCAAAAGTAAAATTCTTAGTTTGAATTCAAACACAAACAAACTAGTGACTGTTTGGAGGATTTGTAAAATCTAAGGCCTCGCATCAGTCCCCACTGATTAAGGTGAGATTAATAATGAGTAGGTGATCTAATTCGCACAAGGTTAAAGAAACGTCTTTGATTTTAAGAAAAAAACTGATTGTTGTATCACGCTTTACATGGGCAGTGGTGATTAAGGATCGAACTGCAATAACCAGTACATGGGAATGTGGTTGTGGAAAGTAAGTGGTGTGCCTCGAAACTGATTAAAATATTAGAATGCACAGGAAAAGAGCTAGAACATCAGACGATTCAACGGTAACATAATTAAAATTTAAGCCACGAAAGAACATGACAAGACTTTAAAGAAGAAGACCCATAAGAATACTGAATACCTGTGTTTATTTCTCTTTTTGGTGAAAAATCTTTCGTCGACTATTACATTGATCATGATATGGGTTTGGTTAGAGGGTAATTTGGCAATACAAAATAAAATATGAAAGTCAAATTCAGTTATTATTTCCCCTTATACACATCTAATAATAGCAGCTTTTCCCTTAATATGCTTTCCCCCTAAATAAATCAGCTTTCCCTATAACAAAAATCTAAAATATGAGTTATTACCTCCTCTGATATAAGAAAAATCTCTTCTACATAAGGAGAGGATTTGAGTAACCATGTCAACGTTTGCAAGCAGCATCTGGTAAAATAAATTTCCAGCTCCAGATATCTCAAGTTATGAAATTGAGGGAATTGGAACTCCGTTAGGTTGGGAACTTCTGAGACAACCTTGTAAACCAATTGAAAAAATATTCAGATATTGTTGCGCCTAGGCTACATTATGTACAAAGCAAAAGAAAAATCAAGGCGTAAATATGATGTTTAATATGCTGCATTACAAATTTGCAATTAGACGATCTCTAAAGCATTTGAGGTAGCCCTGAGAACTAATTACATGAAAATGATAGTGTACCTAATATCTTGCCATTTCCAAGGTTCCAAATCCTATCCACCTGCAAGCAGATAGGATTGCTCTCTGAGTCTATGCGATGCCTAATTTGGTAAAAAAAATTAAAGCGACGCACTAAAAACTAGAAGTGAATGTCTATTAGATGAACCTAAGATGCTTAGTCGGGTGTGCTGGTAAAGAAGTCCTTATGCCTATTAGATGAATGCTTAAAACATGTATTCCATCATTTGATCAGGTGAATATCTCTAAGTACTAAGTAGAGTAGAGAATGTTGAAAACAATGAAAAGTAATCAATCATATTTAATGCTGACGAATGAAAAGAAAAATTAAACACCAATACATCCGTACCTGATGGAAATCAGTCGGCGATAGTGTTAGTCGTTTCACATTATGAAGCCCTACCAAATTTTTTACCATGCGCTCGGGAAAGTGCTCATTTTCAAATTCATCACTAGCACTTTCTCTTTCTTTCATCATATGGATATCAACAGTTATTAGAGATGAAAAGTTCTCAACAAAATACTTTTGTACCATGTAGTCTTGACAAATAAAAGAAGTGAGACTTGGAGTAGATAACTTGAAAAGATATGCCATAAAACTTGTGCTAGTAAGAGTGTTAGTTATCTCCAAGTGTTTTAATTCATGGCACTCGACGTTGACACCCGGATTTTCTCTTACCCACATATCCGTTATTTCAAGCGAACTAAGAACCAGGCAACTTGATAGGAGCTTATTAACCCACTCTACACCATCACTAGTAAACGAACGAAGAATCAAGGATAAACCAAATTGAATCAGGAATAAAAATATTTGAGTCTAAGTCACAGTCAAAATCAAAGGTTAAAGTTAGTGATTGAGAAATGAAGATATGATGAAGAAGCTTCAAAGTCAAAAGAATGTTGTTTTTGATCTCTAAACACAATACTTGAACATTGCGACTTAAAGCGTGAAGGATCCATGAAGTAAATATGTTGCTATGTCATCCAATTTTCTATGCCAGCTCAGAGAAAAAACCTTTATGTCGGAGGTGTCTCTAAGTAGGAGTATCGTATTAACAAATCCTATGAAAGAAGGAAGCACCTCTAGTTTCAGAATCTATGAAAGCACGAGTGTCTAACTTAAGAAAGGACATAGATTTCCACATAGACCTCCATGTTGTGGACAAAATGCTAGCTTGCACTAAAGTTTTCATGTCTAACATATCAAGGATCATCATAAGTAAGACATCTGGTAAAATACTGAGTTTATCTTCATTCTTACAAATCTACGATTTTCTTGTTCGCTCCGTGTATCTTGCAAAGCATAAGCTTCTTCTTTTTCGATGAATAACCTAATATAAAATCAGAAATATGAAAGAAAGAATTAAGTACTATATTTCACGGTTGGGAATATCATTCACGCAGGATTAATGAATAAATAAGGATAAAAATAAACTACCCTTACCTAATCAAGGTATTAAATTAGAGAATAAATGAATGCAAACAATCACCCAAAGATAAACTACCTAGTTTAATTGGGGCCAGGGATTTTAATTGGGGGCCTTGCACTAGAGGACAAAAAAGGTCACCCCACCCTAATTTTGGTCACCCCTTATCAAAATAATTTCTAAATGCCCCTGAATGATTAGTATTAAAAATTAATTAAGTTAATTAGTGCGGTAATTGTGTTTAGATTAAAATCTGATTTTGGGATAAAATTTTGGGGAGATTTTATTTTTGAGTTTTTATGTGTTGAGAAGAAGAAGAGGAGTTTTGAGAGGAAAAACTAGGGGTTTTAGAAATGAGTGATTCAAGTGGAGGGAATGAGGTTGGTGAAGGTTCAAATAACAACCATGATTGTGTTGATGGTAAGATTGTCTCAACTAATCCTATGGATTGGATGTTTGATGAAGAGATGTTAATGGAGGAAGCCATGAATAATGGTGCAAATGAAGAACTATTGCTCAAAATGAAGGAACCAATCCACGAAATGAAGAACCCGGAGCTCAAAACAATCAGGTAAACTTCCTATACTCTTCAAATCGTCTGAATGTTGGTCCAAGTGGTCGATTCATGGTCACTATGGAACTACTCAGAGTGAGGGTCGTTATAGTCGTGTGTTGTATACACTAACGACCCTAAAGAATCGTCAGTCTGTTTACACTCACGGAGACGACTCTAACCTGCAACTTTTAATGGTGATGAAAAATCACCATTAAAAGGTGGTGTGTTAAACAATGACGAAGTAGTTCACCTAGAGTCGTTAGTTGATTCGTTTAATGCCCGGACGACTCTCGAATCCAAACTCTCTGTAAAAAACGTAAGTTTTTGTGTTTTTGAGTCGTCATAGGGATATTCAGATATACTCACGACCCTAACCAACCATTAATAATTTTAGTTAGAGTCGTCACTTTCGATATTTATATACCTTAACGACCCATACTGTTAATTTTTAAGATTTTTGATTTCATAGAATTGTAAAAGGCATACATCTTGCATAGCGTTGCATTGAAGGAAATGAAATACAATAGATAATAACGGTGCACTTAAACACTTAACCATAAAGGTTGTAATTATAGGTAGTGCCTTCCAAGATGAGGTAGCAATCGTCGAACTCAAACTTTTTTCCACGAAGCACCTCGTATCGGGCATACGCCTTCCCCAACTGAAAACGCAAAACAAAAACTTAGTTAGTATTGTTAAAAGCTTTCGATAAGTTTGACTTCCTGTTTAAATACTTACTCTTATAACACCCAACATATTGGGTAAGGCTTCCCTTACGGCCTTCATTTCTCTTTTGAAAGCTTCACATTCGAAGAATATCTCCTCGAACCGTTCCTTGACGAGTTTCAAAAACCTTGAGTTACAATTTCCGTCTAACGCCACAAAAACAATGAATACACGGTTCCACCAAGAATTCGATGTTTGATCAATGTCTTTTCCTAGATCTTGAAAGTGGTTTGTGACTGTCAACCAAGCTCTCACAATGGCGCAATTCTCTTCATAAGTGTAGGGAGTAGCCATGGTGTTTCCTCTTTTTTTTTTTGCTTTTAGATGATAAATGAATGTGAAGGTTGAGAATTATGGTTTGGGTGAAGAAGGGGTGAGATATGGGTCTCTATTTATAGAAATTCTAGAGCTAATAGTCATTTTTTTTGAATTTTTTACCGTTGCCCGACTTAACCACTTTTGGTGAATTCAAAGTTAACATTAACTGCTAAATGGGTCGTTACAAGATATACTAACAAAGTGACGACTCTTGCACATCAAAAGAGTCGGCTTTCTGTTATGTTTATTGGCTGACGACTCTACTATCAAAGAGTCTCTGTTTTAAGTGACATTTAGAGTCATTAATATGACTTTCACCAAAAATGACGACTCATACCAAATATTTCAAATAAACATTAGAGTCGTCATTGGTATATCTAAAACCCCTGACGACCCTTATTGGGAATATACTATGTGAAACTCGTTTTATTGAATTGAAAAAAAAACGTACATGTACTATGAAATAAAATAGAAGGAAAAGACATAAAATAGTTCAATACATTGCGCTTGAAATCCTAAATGAGTTTAATTATATACGGCGAATTGCCATTCGCTTTCCTCCAAGAGACCATAGCAGTCCTCGTGCAAAAACTCATTGCCGTACTTTAATTCGTATTGGCTGCGACCCAAAGAGTGCTGGAAAAACAAAACAAAAATTAAGTTAGTTTTGTTGAATACAAATAACCAAACAAATTATTTTTGATGAACGGGCAATTGTTTCACAAACTTACTCTATCCATTCGAGGTTCGTTGGGAAGAGCTTCAGCACGAGCTTTCAATTCATCTCGCGCTGGGTGCAATATCCGTTCCATCCTTCTTTACCATCTTTGCCGGCTTCGGCTTTTCATTCTCTTTCTCCTCCTTATCACCAGCATCATTGCCTTCATCCTTTTCATCATCCTTATCACCAGCATCATTACCTTCATCCTCTTCATCCTCCTTATCACCACCATTATTACCTTCATCCCCTTCCTCCTCATCATCACCACCATTACCATCATCACAATCATCACCACTACCATTATCTTCATCATCATTATCACTCTCTTCTTCCCCTTCTTCTTCTTCACCTCGTACGGGAGGATCTTCTTGTATCTCTTGTATCTCTTCTTCTTCATCATCGCTACCGTTAGCGGAAATAACAGGAGAGGATGATCCCGACAAATCCGATAACTCATTACCTTTGTCTCTTGGTTCGGTGATAGAAAATTCTACCTCACTTGGCTTTTTTCCCGAAATGGCCCGGCAAGTAAGTATTTATCGTGTCGGGGAGCTTTGGAAGGAGGAGTTATCATCATTGGAACCTTGTCTTTGGTCTTCTTGGTACTATAGTCCAAACACAAAAAAACAAAAAAAAAAACAATAAGATATCAATTTTATGGTATCAGTTAAAGGGTCGTCAATGGTATTATCTATAAAGAAAACGACCCTTCAATATAAGGTGACGACTCAAATTTATGTAATGACGACCCTCCCAAATATTTGGACAGAGAAGGTGATTTTTTTTCTTACATGGTCGTTATCGTGTAACAATGGGTCGTCATAAAGGCAATCACGATCTTACGATTTGGGTTGACGACTCTATGGCATATTGCTAATTGACGACTCTATGGGACCTAAGATGACGACACTGCCATTTTTTGAAACAGAAGGCTGTTCGAGTTCCATCAAGAGTCGTTAACCAATTAAAAAGGGTCGTCAAACCAGAGTCGTCATCTTGAACCTAATACACTAACGACTCTAATCTAGGGCAAAAATTGTTGAAGTAGCAGAATTAGGATCGTCATCTTCAACCTAATACAATAACGATTTTTCATAGAATCCGCATGCAAATGAAAAGTCGTTAGGGGTTTCAATTTATATACTAACGACTCTTACACTGAAACTGCTAATTTTCAGTTATCAAACTCAGTTTCACAATCAAAACACAACAACAAATCGAATAGAAGGTGGGTTTTAGTTCACATACTTTCTAATTGGAGCCATTTCTTTCTTGGGTTTCGATTTTTTGGGTTTGGGAATTCTTCTCTCGTATACCTTGCCTTTAACCGTATCTACGAGATTAGGGATTTGAAGTGTTTTTCTAGCAGTCTGCTTTGTACGAGCCATGTTTGTAGAAGAATTTAATCGTCGATTAAAGTTTTATCATCGACGATTACGCGATGAATCGGTTAAAGAAAAAAAAAATCATCGGAGGAGTCGTTAATGGTGGTGGCGGAGAAGAGAAAGGGGAGGAGAGGAAGATGAAAAGAAGAAAGAGAAACTGATTTTCCCTTTTGGTTTAGGGTATATGAATTGGGGACCTAATTAAGGTTATTAATTAGAGTTAACTGATTTTTAAAATTTAGATTTAGTAAAAGGTAAAATAGTATTTTCACTTTCGATTTAATACGCCCCTCAAAAATTTAGGGTGCAAATAAAATGTCTAGGCCCCCAATTAAAAATAATGGCCCCCAATTAAACGAGGATAAACTACCTTACCTAAGGTATTAAACGATAGCTGGATATATATGTATATATATATATATTGTAAATCATACACTAACTAAATTTTCAGTTGCTGTCGTGTCGGGTACAAAGATCTTTATGATTAAGGACGACATATGCATGGAGTAAGATTTATCGATGAATCTTTTCGGGGTAAAACGTAACAGATCTATGAAACCTTTTGCGCTTTCTCAGCAGTCATATGAATTAATCTTACCCTTTTGAAAAAGTGGGAATGTTATAAACACCCCTACTATCTATGAGTCTTTCACAAATACCCTTTACATTATTTACAAATACCCCAGTGGCATAATTGAAATTTTAATTAAAACATAATTTTCGTAATCTCATTTTTAACCTTCCATCTCCTCTTCTTCTTCTTTCTTTCTTTATTTCTAATAACGCAGAAGAAAAATCTCCATCGCCTCCATCGCTCCCACCACCATCTGCATCGTTCCCATCACCATCTCGATTTCCTCCACCACAACCAGCACCACCACCTCCGTCACATCCGCCGTTATTATCAACAGATCTATCAAATTATTTCTGGTTTGGTTTTGGTAGACGGAAAATGAAGTTTACAGATTACGAAGAATCGAAGTTGATCCAGATTCAAAATTGTAAGTGGATAACCAACTCGATTAAAAGTTTTTCTTCTTCTCAATCGACAACCAACTCGAATTTCAAATCTATTTGATACAGGTACAACTATTTTCGATGGAACGGGATCAGAAGATGATTTATTCGCTGCTTATTGATAATGAGAAATTTGGATCTATAGTTAAAGTATGGATTGCGGCTTGGTTTGTACCTGCACTTAGGGAACAATTTTAGTGGTAAATGTATTCAATCAGTAACTTTACCTATGATTTTGAAACCCCTTATAAAGATTTAGTTGCACAATCTCATAACGGTACTGGTAAGACTACCTGTTTTCTTCTTGGAATGTTTTGTTGTGTGAATTTTAATCTAAAAGCTCCTTAAGCACTTTGCATTTTCCCTACAATAGAATTGGCAATACAAATATCAGAAGTGTTAAAAAAATGGGGAAGTATAAAGGTATAAAGTCATAATGTGCAATTCCTATTGTTGTTCTCGTTCATCTACTGATCCACTGATGTTTTTATTTTAAATTCCAAGTAAAATATTGATGATACTATACTATCAAAATTATTTCTAATTTCCATTGACACGTACAGGATGTAAACGTTGATGATTTGGAGGCGGAATACTTTGTCCTTGTTGATAGAGGTGGGTTTGGTGCTTGGTGTTGGTATAAAACTATGACACTTTTAACAGAAGCTGGATTTAAGGTTGATGCAATAGACTTTAACGGGTGCTAGAGTTAATTCATTTGTGACTGATAGTGTTACAAGTCTCTGTCAGTATGTAAACCCACTCACTAATTTCATTGAAAAACTTGATGATAAGGAAAATGTTCGATCTCTTTCTCGTGTTTTATTAATTAGTTTTTGGTTTGAATGAATCCATGAATGTAACTCCGAATTCATTAGCTTTATAATGTTATTGTATGTGGCGATGCTTAGGTTATGAAAAGTTTGGATTTGATGCAGGTGATCCTGGTGGCAATGCTTAGTTTATGAAAAGTTTGGATTTGATGCAGCGTTAAAATGTTATGTATGTTTTTGGTGGTGGTGTTTTAACATGATTGTTGTTGGTGGTGGTGGTCATGAGGTTGGAAGGAATTAATTGGCGGTGGAAAATGGTGGTTTTAGTTGTTGCTGTGGTGGTTGGGAGATGGTGGTGGTAGTGATACTTGAACCTAATAGCTAAATGTGAAATTATACTTGTTTGATTTTTTTTTTTTTTTTTTTTTTGTGTGTGTGTTCAATTTCAACAGCAATACGTCGTGGGTACTACTTATAATCTCTTTATGCATAAATTTGGGTTTAGTTTCATCTGATCCTGTAATCATTTGATGAGTTATACTCTTGTATTTCGCAGGAATTTTGTTGTGTAACATGTTCTCGGAAGTCACCCTGATACTGCAATAGTCCCAAGAGGAACCAAAGGGTAAAAATTCTTATTTACATTTTGTGGAAATGCTCCCGTTTGTTAAATTTATTTTGGTTGTTGTGTGTATCAGATGTGTATGAAACTTAGATTGTGTACCTAATATTTGAACTGTTTCCGAAACTATGGTGGTGTTGATGTTATATAAGGCGATGAGATAGTCGGCAGTAGTTTATGATACTGGGTCTTTTACTAATGATAATGGACCTTATAGAATGACTATCAACTTAAATAGCATTTTTTTTTTTAATTTGTCAATGAGGTAATTGTAGGATTTGTAGTACAATGATGGTACTTGGTTGTTCCCTACTGAATCTGAATCTTTTGTTATTGCTTCAATTATTTTAGTCCGTCATGCTCTTTTTTACTCATAAGCAACCTGGTTTTGTGAAAGTCTTTACGGTTTCTTCAAATTATAGTTCCCCTGGATGGATGTGTACCAGATCTTATAAATCACATTCATAGGAAAACTTCAAGGTTCCTGCTACATGTCAATGTGTAAACTCATTTCACTACTATTAGGTAGCACTTAAATTTCCAGGAAATTCTAGAGTCCAGTATCTATGTTAGTTTCTTTGTCTTGTTTACTGTAGGTATGTATCATTTTTCATGTGGAAATTAAATAAATACCCCTTCTTTTCATGGGCTTCACAATTATCCTTATCCATCAATAATAATACCCCTCATCTATTAAAAGGGAATACATTTTGTTGTAAGTACCAATTCTACCCTCCTGTATTTTAATCAGATCTAATTTTCTCAACCAAATGAAATTTAATCAACTCCTTTCTAGTTTTCTTTCTCCTCTCCGTCGACAGCTACCACCATTCCAGCACCACCTCCACTTCCGCTACAACCTTCTACCACCACCACCTCATAACCACCTCATAAACAATCGATTTAGATCGATTTTTCACTTAATTCAACTGCAAGAATTAAATCCAGCGATGAATCAACGAAAAATTAGTCTCCAAAACCTAATCTCAAGCATCAGAAACGTTAAATTCATTTCGGTTTCGACTGGATTTTGATTGGAAAACCCGAATCAACGAAAAATTAGTCTCCAAAACCTAATCTCAAGCATCAGAAACGTTAAATTCATTTCGGTTTCGACTGGATTTGGATTGGAAAACCTAAAGCCAACGATATCAGCGTTAGTTCTTAAAGATTGTCTGCATCAATTTGGAAAAGACGGTAAAATCTTCATCGATAATTGGATCTGATTCAATCATCAAAAGCAAATAAAAATGTAAGTTTTATCTCTTATTGCCATTCTAATTCGTTACTTGGTTGATGTATTGAATTTTGAATTAAACTTTTTTGTTACTGATTTAATTTCGACTATGCCATGTATGTGTTGAGTTTCTGATGGGAAGAATGATTGTTAATTGTTTTCTTTTAGTCTTTTCAGATTGATGAAGATTACTTAGGTGCTATTTAATCTGTAATTGACTTTAGGGAGTGTTGCTGGCCGTGGATGTTGTGGTGGTGGTTGCAGCTATTGTTGCATAAGTGGCGGTGGTTGCTGTGTTTTACCAGTGGTGGTGGATGTTACATCACTGTTGTTGGTTCCTGTTTTTGTTGTGGTGGTGGATGTTATTACAGTGGAGGTGATGGTGGTGGCTTTCGCTGTAGTAGTGAGGGTGGTAATGGTGGTGACAGTAGTATTGGTATTGGTGTTGTGGAGGTGGTGATGGTGATGGTAGACTTTGAGAGGGAATTTTGTTACTTCATTACTGATGTAGGAGCAGCAGTAGAGTGGTGATGTAGATGGTGGCTGCAACAGCGCTATGATAGTAGCAATTTTTCCTTGTCAAGCTTGCTGAAGGTTATATTGCAGTAGGAACCGGATTATATACTAAGAAATTCACTGAAGGTCAAGCTCAGAAAATTATTGTTGCAGTAACTAATTTAATGTTGATTGATTATAAATACCAAAACAGCATGTTATACTTCATTTCCCAACAACATGGTGATAATAATGTCGAATAATTCTTGCTGGTAATGATACAATTTCATTTTTAAATGAAGAACTTGTTTTTACTAAACTGCTGGTGTCATTTATTGTTTTCTATTGCTGGTGTCATGTATTTTATGTTCTATCTATTTCCCTTTTCTTGCAGTGGGGTTTCCGAAGGTGTGCGGATATGTAGGAATGGTGTTGACAGAAAATGAAAGGTATTCTTTTTCAGTTTTTGGTGTTAGTATCCGGCAATATTTAATTTATAGGAAGAGACATCGCCCTTGATAGAGATATAAAAAGTTTAGCTGTCTCTTGATAGACTTAAGAATAGAGTCGGATAACGAGACAATACATTTCAACTTGGTGGTGGCAGGCGCATCAGTGGTGATGGTGGCGCTGATGGAGGTGGTCGTGTTGATATAGGTGTGCAATTGTTTAGTGAAAAGATGAAAAATGAGAAACTTAGAAAGCACAAATTTTATATTAATCCTTTATTTTAGTAATGCTCAACTTTAGGAATGTTATTTCTTGTTTTATCTGTCACCTTCGTACTCTTAGTGCAGCTTAGCTAGTTAACAGATAATCATTTATAAAGTATGTGGGCTCTCATTTTCTGTAGTTAGGGCCTAGCACCGATTGAGTTTAATTAGCTCAAATTTTATATTGATCACTGTTTTTGCTATTTTAGTCTGTAGTAGGGTATCAACGTGATCTTTAATCTCAATTGCAATCATATGAAAGTATTTTGGGTACTCATTAACAAAGAAATTTGGTAATTTAGCAGGAGAAATATGACATATAAGTGAATGTGCGAGTCCCCGAGGAAAATGTGACTTGGTAATTGTTGGTGTGTTCGCAGCAGTGGTGCAGGGGATCAAAATTGTTAATTTTCCTGATTTGCAGAGTGACTAGACAACTTAGACAGACAGCTAATAAATTTTTTGGATCAACTTTTGTTGTTGACACCAGATTTAGGGATCAACTTTGGTTGTTGACTCCATTCACTGGGATCAACTTCCGTTGTTGACACTAAACCATACTGATTTAGCGATCTCAAATCCTTGAGTATATCTATTTATTGACCTCAAATCCTTTTTACTGTGTTTGACAAGCCGTAGTTTGGACGATAATGAATATGTGAACTTCTTTAAGTGGGTAGTTTTATTTTGGGGACAAACTTAATGTGATGATATGTTCTGTCCCACTCATGAAGATTATTTTTTTAGCTTTTGTTACTGCTTCTGTAGTGTAATATGGCAGTTGTTCTGGCTATGCCTATGCCTTAGTTTAGTTCATAACTGTAGTTTATCAAACTTGCAAACTTACTAAGTTTTGTGCTTCTTAATAGGTGGTTCCTG
The DNA here is from genome assembly GCA_023531105.1 of Papaver atlanticum. Taxonomy (NCBI): domain Eukaryota; kingdom Viridiplantae; phylum Streptophyta; class Magnoliopsida; order Ranunculales; family Papaveraceae; genus Papaver; species Papaver atlanticum. The sequence goes on along the minus strand of JAJJMB010013400.1, from coordinate 1,008,230 downwards.
GATTGTGGGTTCTATGCATGTTTGGAGCTTGGTGCAATTTCTTGACCCTGTTCCACGTAGGTATAAGAGTAGTAGAATTTATTGTGCTAGTTTCATTGGCTTGAACAACATGACTTTGTTCAAAAAATTGTTGATCCTACTATTACGCAGAAAAGCTGGAGTAATTTTCAGTTATTTGTGTCAACTTTGGTTGTTGACTCCGTTCACTGGGATCAACATACTTTGTTGGTACAACTGAACTGAAATATTTTTCAGTTATTTCTGCCAATTTATTGGGATCTAGGTTGAGGGGTTCTGAATGAGTTAGTTTAGTGCTTAAAAACGTTGTTGTGATTCTAGATGGTCGATATAATCAGTATGTTGTATGAAGAAAATGATATTTCTTTATTTGTTTCTCTAATATTGTTGTTGATATCGAATTTGCCGCTGTTTTACAAACTTCTTAATTCTCACTATCTATCAACTTATTAAATAACATTTGAATTTGACTTGCATTTCTTAAATCAGGCACATGTGACATGTCTCCTATTGTTGTTATGTTCTTGTCCTATCGCCTGCAACAGTAGTAATTGAACCTAACATGTCGTATACTTTTTCTTTTGCTTGGGAGAAAGTATAAGTTCATGTGTCTGCCTCTCATGGTGATCTATGTAATGGCATATGTAGCAAACTTGTCCAACTTTCTGGTGACCAGTGGTACTTTGTTGGTTGGATTCTCTTCCATATTTCAGGTATACCCTCTCGATACGTTTATTATAATTTCATTTTCTTGAATAGTGTGAAATTGAATTGTAAAATCACCATAGTAATTATATTATACGACCTTGTAGTGCAATGGAAGCACAACTGACTCCACGTCAGAAGATGCGTGTTCGATTCACGTCGGATTCACTAATTTTAGTACATCAATTTTTGGGATCAACTTAAGTTGTTGACACTAGATTTTGGGATCAACTTCGGTTGTTGATGTTTGTTTTGGGAATCAACTTCGGTTGTTGACACCATATTTTTTTCTTCTTCTATTTTAATGATTTTTGTTATGGGTATCAACTTCGGTTGTTGACGCCGGTGGCGGTGGTGGTGGCGGAGGCGGAGTGGTGTTCCGGTGGTTGTGGAATATTAGTGGTGGCGGTTGGTAGGTGGTGGTCGTTGAGCGGTGGTGGTGGAATGGTTGTTGAATGGTGGCGCTGGTGGTGGTGGTGGTGGATGTGTTGATGCTAGTGGTGGTAGAATGGTGGTGGTGGCTGGCCGGCGGCGGTGAAGTGGTAGAGAAAGAAATTTGATGTATTTTGAAATGAAGAAAAATATTATATGAGTGAGGGTATTTAAGTAATTTACTTTTAAATGGATAAGGTTTTCAAATTATAGGGGTATATTTATTGTTGTATAAGGGTATATTTATTGGGTGTTAAATCTAGGGGTATATAATTAATGTATCCTTTTCTTTTTCCGGGTCACATCTGTTTGTTGGTGTTCTATTTTTTGATCCATGTAAACTATATGGTATCTCTTAAGACGAATTTGTGGTGCAACGAATGGTAGCACACTTGACTCCATGTCAGAAGATACGTGTTCGATTCACGTCAGGTTCACTCATCTATGTAACACTTTGCATACAAATTGTGCTAGTTGCTTCCTTATTTTGGAGACAATTTGCACAAGTTACTTCATGATTTGGAGACAACTCGGGCTAGTTGACTTCATTTTTGTTTTAATAAATTGTTCCTTTGTATTTTTTGTTGGAGACAACTTGTGTTAGTTGCTTTTATTTTTGAAGACAACTTGAGCCAGTTGCCTTAGATTCAGAGACAACTTTGTGCTAGTTGCTTTCACTTTTGAAGACAACTTGAGCTGGTATCCTTAGACTCGGAGACAAGTTTGTGCTAGTTGCCTTCTCTTTTGACGATTAATTTTTGTTTTAGTTTGATTTGTCCGTTAAAAATGGTTGTCTTAGAGATTAACTTTTGGAATGTAAGCATCACCCATGTCATTTATGATTTAATTATCGTTAGGAGGATGCAAAGTGTTGAGTTAAAAAATGGTTGTTGCAGAGATTACGTAAAAATGAGATACTATAGGTTCATGGACTCCGGTTTTTAGAAACAACTTGACCAAGTTGCTTCCACTTTTGGAGGCAACTTGACTAAGTTGCTTCCACATCTGGAGACAACTTGTGATAACCATGTTCAGTTTTGTAGCTTTGTACATTTTCAACCCTCATTTTGTATTTATTTGTATTGCAGATATTTTTCCAATTTCGGAGTTGTTCTTAGTGAAGATGGTGATACTTAAAGTTAGTGGCCAATACGTAGCTTTCCTTGTAGTCACTCTATGAAAAGGAAGTGCGGTTAATGTGGCATGCTTGCATATCATAATCTCCAGACATGCCGAAGACCCCCATTGGATACTCTTGCACCAACATTACGAAAGCGGCCTCATATTTCCAACTTGTATAAAACTATGTTCAGCGTTTCTGAACTTTATCTTTGTTTTGATATTTTTATGAAGGTGGCATGTTATGTTTCATTTCTCATATGCTCATTGCTTCTGAACCTGTTATCTTTGTATTGATAATTTTTCAGTTCTTTTTTTTGAATTTTTTATGTTGCAATTGTTCTAAACACTGTTCTTTCAGCTTGTTAGGAATTGAACTTTTCTTTTTCTTTTTAGTTTTTGCTTGTGTTAAACTGTCTGATCCAGGCAGGTTTCTCTCCATATTTTGGAGACAACTGGACCAAGTTACTTCTATTTGTGGAGACAACTTGAGAAAGTTGCCTCAATACATTTTGAATCTCTTGTTCCTGTATACTTTTCCAGAACAACTTTTGCAACTAGCAGCAAGTTGCTTCCATTGTTAGAGTCAACTTGAGCAAGTTGTCTCCTGATTTTATTTTATTTTAACCAGGGTCAGGTTTTTATTTTGTCTATCTTCTTTTAGTTATGCAAACCTGTAATCACATCATGTATCAATACTATATCTGCAATCAAATTACAATGATACTATATCCAATCAAACCATTCAATCGTTCATTCAATAGTTTTATAACTAAGACTAACAAAAGTATTTTTTGATAACATTAACACATTTTACATTTATGCAAAGAGTTTTATAACCAACACTAAAAGTATTTTTGTTAGCAGTAGGCACACTCCCTCAATCATTCATTCAGACTTGCACCTTATTGTGTTTGAAGCTTTCATTCATCAATTGCATTCAAGGTAGGAAGTGCCATCCTAACCCTTCTCTTGTTTACTTTCTTACTCATTTCATTTCTCTAACTTCCATTCGACAGATTTTATGATGTTCAGGCAAAGAAAAATTTTAGACAGATCTGCACGTTGTAAACTGGATTTGATCTCATAGCTAGAGTTGTACATCATCCATACGCCATCTTCCGGTGCAACCAATGATTCCAGTTATCATCCATACGCCATCCTCACCCTTGTCTTGTTTACTTTCTCAACCATTTCATTTATCCGAAATTCTATTCGACAGCAGCAACTCTTGTGGTTCACCTATGTCTTCATAAACATACACACGTACATTGCGCAGTCAGGTTTTTGTTAATTGTAATGATACAATAGCCTTGTAAAAGTTATGAACAATTTCTTCACTATTCCTGTCTATGTTCCCATCTCATTCAGTATCTTGCTCGGCGGTAGTAAACTGGATTTATTCTCATAGAATTATAGACCATCTATACGCCATCTTCTAGTGCAAGCAAAAACCAATTGAAGGGGTGGATTCCAATGTACATGCCCATAGGGATCAGTAATTTCTTGCACTTTCCATCCACTTTTTCAGTAATTGAAATTATTTTGGTCGACAATATGCCAATTCACTGCATTTTAAGAAAGCACAGAGTAAACATTTTTTTTATTATTAAAGATACAATAAACATTTTTAAGCATGTAATGGAGACAACTTAAGCAAGTTGCTTCCATTTTTGGAGACAACTTGAACAAGTTGCTTCCATTTCTGGAGACAACTTGAGAAAGTTGCTTCCATTTCTGGAGACAACTTGAGAAAGTTGCTTCCATTTTCTGGAAACAACAATATCCTAAACCTAAACCTGGCAATAGCCTTACAGATATATATCTAAACCTGACAAAGTGTTAGTAGCATGACAAGGACACAATGAAAAATGTAGAAAACCATCTGCAGAAGATAACCACGTTCATATTCATCTACTTTTAAAACAACACAACACAAAACAATAGGGAAGTTGAACCAGAGTTCTAGTTAAAAAGCATGTTATATATCTGTTGTTTCACTTTACATCTGGTATGCACAATAGTTCAACATTCATGTTAAATACTAGAATACATATACAGTCAACTGAATTCCATTTCAATTTTAATTTCTTACTTTTCTTCCGCATCCTCGCAAAATTCTTTCAAGGAGATGTTTTTGTTCATCGTCGCCTAATCCCCATTTGCAACCTAGCTACCCGAAAACCTTTAGTATGTTCAGTTGTATTGCAGTTGAACAATAAACTTCAAACTACACTACTAATTCAACATTAAATGAATCAAAATCAGTAAATGAAACAAAATACTATGAGATTGAACAAAAACAAGTAAACCTACCTTTACTGATTTCTTAACACCAACAAAAGCAGTTGATTTTGTTGTTTCCAAACAAATGCAACATTAAATCAAAGAAAATTAGTATGAATTCTAGAAATCAGTAACGGTATGAAAAACCTAAATCTACTTGAAACCTAAATCTATTTGAAGATAAATCATGTACGAAGCCCTAAAAATTGAAACGAAATGAAATATAAACTGAATTGAGAAACAAATCATTGTTTACTTTCGATTTGATCTTTTCATAATGTTGTTGTTGAAGATCCACTCGAAATTGATTTCTCAAACCTAATTTTCTCTTCTTTTTTTGTGTGTTTCAGTCAGATTTGATCTTCTAGATCATGTAATAGTATTAATCTACTGATTTCTGGTTGATTTGGTGTTTGATTTCGAAACTTTAATCTGTTCGCTTCGGGTTTTTTCTGTTGTTTTGATTTGTTTCGGGTTTTCGTCTGGGGAAAGAGAATAAGAGAGATGGGGGAAGAGAAATGAAAGTAACAGATGAAGAGAAAGATTATGTCTTTTTAAAGGAGGTTATTTTGGTAATTTAATAATTCGAGTTTTGGGCTTTTAAAGGCTAGGGGTATATTTTTAGTTTGAAAGGGTATTTTTCAATGGACCTCATACTAGGGGTATATAGATAATCTTCCCTTTTAAAAAAAAGAAAAGAATGGATGACTGCTAGATTCAAAATGAAAAATATAAAAAGTTTGAATTTTTTTAAAAATACCTGGGGTAAGCTTCAAATCTTTGATAGCTTTGGATGACAAGGGTTTGTTAATTCACTAGAGTGTTTAGTGAGAATTCAACGATGACTTTAGTACTGGGAGTTCTTCGTGTTGTCTTGCTAGTTGTTTCACTTTATCAAGAAGATAAAAAAGATTAGGGTTTGTTATAGTCGTGAGTTTATGACTCCTATTTGTTAGGAGTTGTGGGATATACGCTCGTATTATTAGGGGCGTGGGTTATTAATGTATTCCCTACCTTTAGGAACTGAAACTATTATAGAAAAAAGGTAAGCTTTAACTTTTCTAAAAGCCAGTTGCCAAAACACACTTAAAATAGAATTTGAAAACTTTGGTCCGGTATATTCATGCATGCCTTCCCATATAAACCCACACGCATACTTTAGTATGGAGTAGTCACGTACCAAAAGAGTTTTTTTTTTTTTTTTATCAGAAAAGGATTTCCATTTATTGAACTCGGGTCGCCTGGGCGAAAGCCAGGTATCCTAACCGGGTTGACTGCAAAGGATTTGTTGTACCAAAAGAGTTGCAAGGATCATTTGTTTATTATTGTGGGAGAAGAAATTTTGTTCAAGTACAACCATTTAAGACATGATACGGTTAACAAGAAAAACAAAGTGAGAAGAGACAAAAAGATAAATAGGGAGAAAGAAAAACATTAAACATGCAGAAGAAATTGGAAAAAAAAAAACTTGTTGCTTGTGAGCATTTTTGATACAACAACATCCTAAAGATATGAACGGTATTGAAACAATCTAGTTAGTTTGAACTAGTTTTTCATTTAACAAATACTTTTGAAAATATTATTACAATCCAGGTTGATTATGATGCTGCTAGATCTGTTTGAACATCATGCAAGTAAAAAGAATTTTAAAAAAATGACAAATGGAAAAAGTAAATCCTGAGATCAGTGATCAAGCAACTATTTAGCCACGAAAGCTCTATCTAAGAGTTTTTAGTTTGATTTTTTCGTTTTCCGATGATATCTTCTTCCTACGGTTTGGAGGTTTGGTTGTACCTTTATGGTTTTTCTCGTTGCGCTCTTTAAAAACATTCCTTCCTAGCATTGTCGGTTATCCTACTTTGGTTACTTGGTGATTTAAGTGCTTCGGCATCAAGCTCGCATCCCCAAAATATGTCGATCAAGATTTTTTTTTAAAAAAAGAATAAATCTTGTTTATAAGTATCTCTTTCCAGAGAAGATTTTTTATCAAATAGTCAGACAATATCATCGAAAAGCATCCTCTATCGAATTAATCAATTTTTCCGTGCTTGTAATTTGCCAACTTTCATTGTTCCTTCTCTTTCTCTTATCGGAACAGGAAACTTAGTTATGTGACATTTACAGTATGTTTACTTGTTCCATACAGGTTTCTTGACAGAGGTGGAGTCAACCCATGGTAAGGGTGGGTAGTTGCGTACCATGCCCGACCGGCTCCAAAGCCAATTTTTGACAGTTCTAAGCCTACCTACGAAATATTTACCTCCACATAGGAAATTTTCTGGCTCGCCCCTGTTTCGTGATGTACTTTTCTTTAGAAGCATGTACCAACCACGTTATAATCATCAGGGACGGAGGGAAGGAATGCAAATGGGTCACTTGCACCCACTGAGTTTCGAATTTCCATAAGAAAGGGGTTGGGTTTTGGGTGATTTCAATGTTTTGTGGGTACAAATGTTAATGGAAAAATTGAAATTTGTATTAGTTATGAGTTACAAAAAAAAAACTTTATTCACTTTTACCGGACACTCTCTTTAAAAAAAATTAAAGAAAACAAATGATGACGGACTAGACGACAATGGTGTGGAAATTACGATGTCGGAACCATTGTTGTTGGGGTAAAACAAGAAATCGTCAGGCTATTCTGACATATCGTGTTGCTGTTACCTGCTCTAGCCGAAATACAATTCGCTCGACCCCATAATATATATGTCCTGGCTCCTTCTCTGATAATCATGGTTTATGAAATGAAGCTTATACATACTCATAATTTATTTATTTTATACAGATGCTCCACTAATGATAGAATGTGGAAGGACCTACAAAGTACAAAGTACAAACTGCAAATACAATTTGATAATCCCAAAATAATTAAACAATCGCCAAACATATATACGTACTTCGAAAAAAAATAAAAATACATACACTATATTCACCAGAATGACACACCACCCTTTTAAACTACTAGCTTCAGAAACTCTTGCTCACGTGCATTCTTGAAAATTTGGCATTAACTCCTCCATCTATTCACCCAAACCATTAATAATGAGCAGGTGAATTTTCTCTGTTATGGTTAAAAGCTGAATCAAGTTCTCTTCCTAAAGTTTCTGGCCCCACCGGAAAATATTTCGGCCAATAAAATCTCTTGAAAAAATTTAGACCAATAGTAAATAAGATCTTCTGGCCCCACCAAAAAATCTTAAATAATATAGAAATAATACCTGTAAAAAATAATAATTACTTTAATTAAAATAAAAAATTACACGGGTAATTTTTTTTTTAAGTTTAGGCTTGGGCAACCAACCTGAGCCCGTGCAGCGCACGGCGCACATCTAGTAATTATAAAAGAGAAACTTTGGAGTTTATTGGGAAGTAAGACACAGGAATTGGAGCGCCTCTTGATTTAGATTTCACTTCTTTTTTCTCTTCTTCTTGAGACTCCTTGGACTCTATTTTGGTTTTCCAGTTTTCATGAGAATTTGAGATTTGAGCAGATGATGAACTAAAGCAGCTGGAAAAGAAAGACATGATTATTTTTAGCTAAAATCTAAAGGTCTTGTAAGACTAGAGAGAGCTAGATGGTGGCTTTTATTTTCTCTCTACATGAATGGACTACTTATAAGCAGAATTTCAGAATGATGAATACCGTGGTTGGATGTATGATCCATATTTCCTGTTATTTTCTAGGAAATGACAAGTGATGAGCAAGGAAAAGTACCTACCTCAGCCTTGGTGAGCAAGGAAAAACAATGTCTACCTCAGTCATGAATCTTGAATCGAGTCAACCGTCAACAAATTTATGATTATAGATTGTTCTCTTTTGATGGTTTGGTTGAATTGTTTCACCTTATAAGAAAATTGCTAAGAACTTCACCTTGTTATCTTTTTGTTATCTACCTGCTTTGCCAGACTGCCTATTCTTGTAACGCGTTTGAATGCCAAAAGCAAAAGTGAGAAGCAAAACTATTTTGATTCACAAAAAGTTAACTTTTCAACTTTTAGAAGTCGTTTTGGAATTCTCTGCCCAAAATGACTTTTTGCTTTTTGACTTTTAAAAGCCAAAAGATTATTTCTGGATACGCATCCACACGTGCTATCACTAAAAGAGGACAGAATGCAGCGAGAACATCTTAGTACATAAACAATGATATACTCCTTCCGTTTTGGAAAAGTGATACTATCATATATTTTTTTAGACTAAAATAAAAATGTGATATTATCATTTATTTTAACTTGGCCTATTTTTAGACTAAAATAAAAATGTGATTTTATCTCTTTTCCAGAGTGAGTACTAGACTTACGCAAGTTCGCATACGCACGCTTATAACAAAAACGCAATGTACATATACAATTTGGAGAAAAAAGAGAAAAACTCCATTAACAACCATAGTTTGTACAGTGTTGATTAACCAAAAAAGAGGAAACAACATTACTGGTACAAAATTTAAATCTACTATTACAATCATAGATGACAACCCCATGACTCCCATTATCTGTTCAACTCAGTGCTCTGCGAGGAATTTTCCAAGGGGAAGAATTAAAAAGACTTCAATCTTCATCTTCTCCTTTGCACATTCATATACTTCTCTTTCTTGTTTGCTTTTTCTTTCTATATAACGTATTGACTCATTGGAAATCACTAAAACTAAATTGATGGACACATCAAAGCAAATAAAAGAATGGTAATCCATATGAACGTTCATCTATATTCAACATTACCATCAAAAAAAAAAAAAACGGATGGTAATCTAGAAACAATATGCAAAAGAAAGGAAGAAAAAAAATATTTGTGAAGGGTTTCAATGAATGTTACAACCCCAATTTTTTTGAAAACCAATCAGAAAGATTGGCTATAACAAATCCAGCAAAAACCTGCAAGACCACATCGGTAAGGATTAATTTATCAAGTTCAAATATTGCAACATACCTGAAGTTAGCCTTGAAAAATAATATTTGCCTTAGGCACTTAGTACACAACGTAGCATATTTCACAAGAGAAGATGTCAATACCTGAAGTGAGCCAAGTATATAGATTGCTGAATAGTGTCTGCCGTGAATTACCATATCAGCCACCATTGCAAGAGGTATCGTTAGTGACATGCCTAAGGTGGCAACCAATGGCGTCGTCCAAACAACACAGAGAGCCCTGGAAGATACATAAGCTGCTTGAGTAATAGAATTAAACTTGAATGGGGGCTAATAATTAGGTGCAAACGGAATCGCAGATTGCAACTCAGTAGAAGACGATAATTTTTTTCATTTCAAGATACTGCAACGTCTTTGATGCAGTTTTCTTGTTTTCTATACAGTGGCAACACTGACACTCCATTCCAGTATTGCTGCTTTGTCATTCTAAAACAACAACTACATCTACTTAAAATATGTGTATTTGAACAAGCATGTTTCATTCACATACCAGAAGTAATCTGAGAGGACACTGCCAATGAAGCCATTAGCAAGAACAACCTCGTCCATTTTAAGAGAATGAGGGACTGTGAACTTCGGTTCAATCCCCAATGCAGTCAAAGGCCATACTGTTTAGAAGAAAGAAAAATTATGAAGGAAATGGAAAATATATTGCATTCACATAAGATGGAGAACAGCTGATTCTCACTTCTCGCACATCAATTTCACTAGCTAGTTTAGTTAGCCTTTAAAGTTGATGACTTTTCAAATTTAGCCAATCAGAATATGTACAATGCACAATAAATTATAATAACTTGTGTTATAATAACAAAATACTAATGACTTTTCCTATAAGTACAGCTCAATAAGTACAAAATACTAACTTGCGTTAGTCAGAGCAGAATAGCCATGTAACCAATAAATGTTCATAAATAACAGAAAAACACAATAAACATGTATAGGATCAAGAGCTCAAGTTTACCACATATAATCTGTAATCAAGAATCCAAGATAGACGATCTAAGCTCCACCTAGTTGGCGTGTCAATGATCAAGGAGAAAACTCCATTTTTCTTTCTAACTAAGAACCAAAAAGAACGCACAAAATGGAATAGTATAAAACTTTTGAGGGTGCACCTAATGGAAGTTACATATACTAAGATAGTCCTTTTCTATTAAGCAAATATGAGAAATGTTATAACATTGTATAGGTCCATACAGGACATATTCTTATACTCTCCAGATTATATAAGTGAATATCTGTGTGTGTGAGAGGCAGTTTACACATATGTTAACCCTTCTGAAGGAGAAGGGGACGGAAAGCAAGAGTCAGTTTTCTCCTTGACTATTGAAATATCACCTAGACATGAATAAACAGTGGCGTACATTTGTCATGATTCTGGATCATATGAGATAACAATTTATAGCTCTAGATTTTAAACATAAGTAGTTTTACACAAGAACCTACAATGCATTTAACTATTGATCGAAGACAAAAGGCTTAGCTGCAAGTTGAGCCTTACCGAGCCACCAAAGGGCAACAAGCGTGAAGAGCCCAACATATCCAAATAACTTCTGCACATCAACCCTTTCTCCTTCTTCTCCACAAAACTTTTTCAGAAGGACTACACCATTTATGCAAATGATAAACATAATAAACACGATGCTTCAGAAAGGAGATAAATACACAAACCAAAAAATGGAGAAAAAATCCCGACCAGTGAATAGTCCATAAGACACAGCAGAAAGCAGACCGAAAAGATCTCCCATGAGCGAACGTTTCCCGCTGCAGACAAAGACAAAGATCATCGTCAAACTCATGGTGATTAAATATAAGCTAATTGAGCGACACATTTTATTTTATTTTAATGAACAAGATAAACTCAAGACCCTGTTGTAGGTCCAACCATTCAGGTCTGAATACTTGTGCAGCCTTACACAGCACACAATTCTTGATTTCAAACAAGACTAGGGTATTTAACTGAGGAATTGTATTTTGCCTAATTAGTAATTATAGCTACCCATGATTCCTTAACTAAGTGCGGCGAATTGAAATATGTTCCGTGTCTGTTGTTGCCGAGGAATATAAACTTACGTGGAAGCGTTTATTTCTGTTTCATCTGTCGCCCATGTCTTTCCCAAAGTTGTCATCGCCACACCAGCCATACTGACAAATACAGCAACTACTTTCGCCATATTTAGTGAGTCTTGTCCCATAAAGGCACCAATAAACAGAGTAAAGAGTCCTGAAGTCGATGACAACACCGTTGTGCTTGCAACACTTGTACGTGCAAGTGCAGCATTAGATAAATACTGCACATGATAAAAGATCATTAGTAACTCATAAAGCACTTATACTGGGCAAGGCAGGAAATTCTGATATAATGACCACGAAAGTATCTCACCTCTGTTACAAACCAGATAGGTGCAATGAAAAAGCCATACTTAGCGATTTCTGTTGGAGTGAGCTCTTTCTCTTTCTTCAGAATACTATGATCCTCTTTTTGTGAAGAAACTAATGGTCGTTCCTCTTCCTGGATAGAAAGGTTTACGTCACTATCCTTTCTAGATAAAGAACTCTGAAGTTCTATTTCGAAGGATTTCTGTGTCCCATTGAGACCAGCTGAGATCTTAGCAAAAATTTCTGCATCACTACCGTTTTTAGAAGAGCGCTTTCTCAATAAGCGATATATCCAATCCTTAATAAATGATATCGGGAGGTAAACCACCATAAGAGAGGCTCCTAGATATGTCACAGCAAATGGCTGCTTATAGTCTTCATAGATACCCTGTTGAATACACGATAGTCAGACGACATCTGGGTATAGCCATGTCACACACATACACAAATACAAATACCACCCTGCATTTACTTGTCATGTGAAAAGGAAACAACCACGTAGAGAGAAAACATACTCTAATTACTTTGCTGTGGAAAGAATAGAAAACATATTAGCCTATTTCTACAACCATAGATAAGCTGACTTTATTAACCCAGTTGAAGTTCTTAGGTAAAGCAACTAAACTACTAGAAACTAATAAAAAATAAAAAATGTACATACTCCTAAAGTCCCATTGTCGAAATCTAATAGCAAGAAACAACCTCGCACATACAACTACATTGTATCGCAAATTTCACCGCACTCTAATGATTATCCAAATAGCTTATGGAACCGTAAATAAGTTCTCAAACCCATGTTTTTCTTACCTAAATTATTTTCATTTCCCTGATTAATACCAAGTTCCAGTACATGTTTTAGTATTTACCCTCAACTAAGGTGATGCAGGAGCATTTTATGATTAGTTAAGAATGTTTTCTATTAGGATGTTTTAATAGTTTCTTTCTATAGGCAGGCGTTAATGTCCTTAAATCTTAGGTTTCTTTTTGTAGGGGTTATCTTTTTAGTATAAATAGGCTATTAGGTTTTCCTTAGGGGGGAGACTTTATTATTGATTTAAGAAAATAATCGTTAGATTATCAATGAGTAATTTGGCTTCAAACCCTAGACTCAATTTATCGACGTCTTGTTAATTTCCTATCGTTCTATTCTTCTATTTTCTGTTTCCTACTAGTTTATGCCTGCTTGTTACTAGCCAGTCCGCATCATAAGGTCAGAATTCACTTGATTCTCAATGAGTTTCGATAGGAAGAACAAAATAAAAAACATAAATAACCAGTTTTTAACACCTAAAATCTGACTTCATCAAATTAAGCTTCATATACCATCCATTAGTCCTTAAAATTCAAACCCTTGATTAAACTGAGACCTTATATTTACTTGCCATGTTTAATATGAAAAAATCATGTATCGAAAAACCTACCCTGTGAAACAGTAGAATACGACATAGCTTATATCTACAATGAATAGAGAAAGCTGACATTATTAACCTAGTTAAAGTTCTTGGTTAAAGCAACTAAACTACTAGAAACTAAAGAAATAAATGTACATACTCCTAAAGTTCAACTGTCAGAAATATAATGTGAAGAAACAACCTCGCAAACACACACACACGCACACCGCTGCAAATCTAGTATGAGGAAACAACCACGCAAACACACACATATACACACTACATTGTTTGGCAAAATTCCAACGCGGACCATTACCAATTATCCAAATAGCTTATGGAACAGTAAATAAGTTCCCCAACCCAAGTTCTTATTTGCTAAATTACTTCCATTTCGCTAAATATCACTAAGTTCTACCCCACCTAAGGATTGTCTACTTAATTCTCAATAAACAGAGAAAATTTAAGTAATCTTCCAATAAAAAGCCAGTTTGAACACCTAAATCCACTTAATCAAATTCAAAAGAATTAGCATCACATACTATCCATTAATCCTCAAAATTCAAACCCTTTATTCAAATTGACCCCTAGAATCATATTCTAATCATACTAACCTCAATTACAATCCATATAATCACCACATAAGGTTACACTTTCTCTACCTAATCACCTCTGAATCAAAATTTTCAATTTTCAACAATCAAGAAACTATCCAATAAACAATTTAAAAGGTGAATGTGGAAGGAAAGAAGTACTAACCTGCGTAACTTCAGCAGACAAAACCCATATAATAACAACAGTTACAATCAGACTCAATCCTGCTCTATATTTCCACCCCATCACAAGAATGAAAATTCAGAGATCTGTGTCTTCCTCTTTCAGATCTTCATTCTTTTCTTCCTCACAAAAATTCCCAATCTCCAAAAAAAAATCAATAAAAAAAAGATCTTTGAGATTGAAACCCTTAATAATGGTTTGTTTTGATAGAAATAATGTGAATTAATGATGTTTTAATGAATGGGGCGTTACTGTTACGAAATCTTCTTCTTACTTTGCTTAGGTTTTCTTCAACCTCTTGTTTCTTTCTCTCTTCTGGTTTTTTTTCCGTTGTTCTTTCATCATCACTCCGTCTTCCCATCCTATGTCATCTGAATCATTAAATCAAAAATTGATTGGCAACGATCTAACGGTTATTAATTTACAGAACATTTTCCATAAAAGGAAATTTATGTACAGCGAATAACTAACAAATCTAGAAGAATCCGTGAGAATGGACGTTGACATTGACTAAAGTCAACGCGTGTTTGTCTTCTTAGGTAAAATATCCATGCCATAGTTTAATTTTTACGACGGGGAGTGTAAGATAACTTGACTTTTGTGATATGGAGGAGGTAGTGTTCGTGGGCACGGTTTACTGGTTTTTTGGGTAAAAGTGGTGGATGAGACAAATGTTAGATGAAGCAAATCGTTTAAGCTTTTGAACAAATGTACTGCACGGGAGTACTTTGGGTTCGAGAGACTAATTTGTAGGACTCTGGCCTAAACCAAGACAATGGTCGTTCAGATTCAATTTGGTCATAAGGAAGGAGAAGGTTCGGTATATAGGGAGGGAAGCTGAGAATGTATGGAGATCAATGGAGATTGCTCGATTGTGAGTGATGTGTTGAAGATGACTTCTCTGTATAAGACGAGAGAAAGTTTTCGTAACTGCTTGATAATTGACTATCGATTGTCTTAAGTCGTTTTTAGTTAAGTTATCAAGTCATAGATTGAGGAACCTATTTATTGCAGAAGTAGTCAGCACAACGTTCTTCTGTAAGTGGTGATGGTTGAAGGAAGTGGAAGAATGAGGAAGTGGGAATCGTGTGTAAACCAGTTTCACTTTGCGTGGGAGACTTGGTTGATTAACCGTCCACTACTCCATTTACTCCTTCAACTGCCAGCACGACTTACTCACATTTCTCATCGTGGATTTATTGAACATCCCACGTGTTGTAAGCCGCCATACCAAAACCCTAGTGAATACCCCCCCCCCCCCCCCCCCATGTGACATGAATTGATGTCTCATGTGAAAGTCTGCTTTGCAGACGTATTTTATGTGGTCAAGTGTTGACCTAGTTAGACCATGAGTCTTAACTGGTGAATTGAACATAGTTCGTGATTCAAGGTTATGGTAGATGAAGCATGAAGTGTTTGCTGGAACAGCGACGTGCTTTGTAGACCATAGACGTTGAGTCAATGGTTCACTAATGATTGTGACATATAATTGTGCTAGCTGAAGCAGCAATGACAGCCTAATGACTTGGATCGATAGGTATAGGTTTAATGAGATTGTTGGATCGATCATACACCATTGTGTTGATGTATCAAGCATCTGACAGAAAGTCATTGAAGATGATCATTGTTGAATGCTCATAGAAGTTTCATCTCGATCCACATGTCATGAGTCACTCGAATGACAAGTAGAGATTAAAATAATGGTCAAACCAGGTTGGTGAACCAACTAAGTGTTGGTGGACCAATAAAATGCTAATAGCCGGATCAATATTCAAATATTAATAGTTGAATCAATATTGCTTTGTAGAGCAATTGAAAGTTGAATCAACAAAATATTGGTAGCTGGACCAATTATTAAGTAAAACATTGATTGCTAGGTCAATATAAAAATAATTGGTGTTTGAACCTGTTCAGAATTATGCTTTGCAGAACATTAGGTTCAAAGCCCTAAATTTGATCGATGGACGATCCTCCAATGATTGGTGCTTAAAGAATACTTATTAATGAAATACTGGAGTTTGGACTTGAGATATGGATTTGTAAAAGGTATATGCTCCATTTTAAATCTCCAGACTTGAGGATTTTTTTCAAGACTCTATATTTTCCCATGCATTTTCTAGTTAACAGTAGTATTTATATCTTACAAATTACTATTATAATCAGTTGTTATTAGTATTTTCTTTTTGTAAGTATTTTTCTCCCCTAATTCTGCTAATGGTTATTAGCACCTGTTATTAATTTTTTTCGTAGAAGTTAGTTGTTATTAGCATTTTCAATTTTATATTATCTGACTTTAATCCTGCTTTTCCAACATATGCATCGTGTCTGAGTGTGATTTTTAAGTAGTATAACGTTAGTATTTAGTTTAATTTACATGATGTTTAAATCAATATTGGTTATGTATTACCTTGAGCCAATGACCCAAATGGTTGTATTTTTTGAAGATGCAATTTTTTCATTTAACGAATATTCGATTGTGGAAAAGGTTAATCTGTCATCCTTAATTATTTAGGAAGAAATTCCTTTCTAGAATGAACCGACGTTGCCACTTCTATATGAGACTTTCTCGTTATAGTATGGCTCTGGACCCCACCTTAATAGTTATGTCACGTGTAGAGATGCTCAACTTACAAAATTTGTTTGTGAAAGCATACTGCCATTGGTAGAAGACATCACTGGATAACAATGGGAAACAAAGAATTCGTATGTTACTAAAGATTATAAATGCTTTTGTTATCTTTAAGGCCGACTAGCAACTCAATCTCATTTGACTAACCAAATGAGATTTACGTCATGCAGTGACCAGATCAATCAAATTGGACACGAAATATAATCATCAATAAAATAATAATTTAAGTATTATTTTTAACCACCAGATAGATATATACGCAAAATCAAATAATGGAACATGCCAATTAGATATCGTATAAGTCCATTATGCCACTTGGAAGGTAACACAGTTAATGTGGTTGTCTGCACATCAAAATTATTTTATACTTTCTCACTAACTAGATTTATTATGAAGCAAGGGTAAGAAAGGATCGTTCCCACGGAGAGGTCTAGGATATATCAGTTTCATTTAGCAAAGGTTATAATCCACTTGTGATTACTAGGATATATCACTACAAGAAATAACCACAATTATGCTACCCGTATTCAAGGTGTATGACTTTTGCATATAATAAATCCTATATTAGCTTTACATATGAATATGAGGTCAACTAAACAAATAATCAAATCATACATGGCGATATTCATACTGAATCATGATCGATAATTATGAGAGAAAACTATTCAATTAAACCAAAAATCATGCTTTGTGAAATCAAACTAATCTTTAACCAATAAAAAACGTGTTTATGGAGTTCATTACAAGAATAAAGAGAAGAACTTTCATGTCAAAACCCTATAAAATAAGCAGAAAAGATGATAAGAGAGATAGATCCTCTTTTATGTGAACAAAGGTTTCATTTTATAGCTTTGTCTTTCTCCAACTTCTAAAACTAGATCAAGCCCTTCTTCAAAGTTCATGTCTAATTGGTCCACGAAGTCCATGTGCCAAAATAATCCACTGAAATTTATGTTAAAAATTGGTCGTCGAAGTGATGACGTCATCGCTGTAATTTTCCCAGAACATTATATGTCGTCGCCGGAATATGCACACTCCGTCCATCGGAGTCAATTGACGGTCTACTGTTCTAGTTAATGGTCAACTTGAGGGTCCAGAAGGCTAAATTGGAATAGGCGAATCAGTTACCTAGTCATAATATTCATCAACCCATCATTCTAAACTAACAGCATCAACACCACTCTTGCATCTCAATCAATCTCCTATACTTAGATATTCATAAACATTCACCATCAAATACGAATCCATTCACCTCTCACTGCACCACTCCATTTCAGCTTCTTTTTCACTCACAACTCTAAAGAAACCTAAGTTATATTTCTCAACGGTAGTACAAATACCCAATATTACTTGTATGACCATTCTGACTTGGTGCCAACATCAAGAATTTCATCTTCTCTGTATGTATTCTTAGGCAACAACCCATGTCTTAGTCTTCCTCCATCCTTTCTCAATTTAATGCCTCAAGCTTAAAAAATCAACATAAATCCTATACTATTTCCTCCAAACCCTGTATAATGCCAACCTGAACCATAAACTTCCCATGCAATTATTCAGTTCAAACACAATTCAACCTCGTCATTGCAGCAGCAAAACCTTCTTCAGTTCGAACATCAAAATAACTTAAGACAGCTTCATAACTATCTAGTTCATAGCAACAGCACCACTGCAAACCCAAAACTCTTCTTGTGCATCTTCTGTTTCTATAAGAAACTACATGATCACCAACACTCCACGTTCTTCCTTGTCTTACTACCAAGAAGCTATACTCAAACTGATGTGATCACCCAATTTTTATTCTCAGACCTATACTCTCATTATATACCCATTTCCTCCAATTTTACAAGCATAATACAACAGTTACCCTTTCAGTTGAATGTCCTTTCTTTCAACATCTTACATAACCCAACTCGAACTCAGCTTCCTTAATTCAAACACCATTTAGTCCAACATCATAATCATTGTTAAAGCACTGCTCGGTCGAAGTCGTATGCGTTGCTATCTCAAGCATGTTTGTCAATGTTAGTGATCAAAACTATAAGTACTGATTTCTAGCCTATTTATAGATGTCTCGGACTAGGACATAGATTGTGGAGTTGGGCATTAGACTTCACGACGTTCATCATTTGAAGACGAAGAACTACTAAGGGGATCTTGTGGAACTTCATCGACAAAAGGTATGTGGAGACTGAAACTCACTTGGAAAGTCTATTTCTACTCTATCTCCTATATTGAGACATAAGTCGTATTACGTATAGTTTTCTATTACACACATTTGAGATTTTGAGTTGAGTTTATCTCGCTTACATATTTCTTGAAATATGTGTTGGCAAGCTTTCCCTTCGACCAAGTTCATCTTATATTCTTGACGAATGTCAGAATATGACCATGTGAAAATTGCCGAGTAACATCTTACATGGTTTGTGTGATACAATCATTTGGTGTAGACTTGGAATGTTTCGTTATGATTATTTCAATATCTTGAAAATTGCTTTGATGCTAATAGTGTGTGAAAACGGTTATTGTCATCCTCTAAGAAAGTTTCAATGATTGAAATAAAGAGCTTAGAATCATGTAACCATGTTTAGATATAAACATAGTGTGTTCTCACATTTATGTGTAAGTCCAAAACCGGGAACCTGAAGTATGCGTACCCGTACGCGTACTGGCGGTTGTTGGATGTCTGGGCAAGTATGCGTACCGTACGCATACAGGCGGAAGTCTCACGTCCGTGAATTTCTGCTGGAATTTGGAAGTATGATTTGGTATGCGTACCCGTACGCGTACTGGCGTAACCCAAACTAGGTCCGGCTACTTAAGTATGCGTACCCGTTTGCATACTTGAGTTGGTTACTTTCTAAAATCGGTTGTACATGAACTTAAACATTTATAAATTAAGGAATGCAATCTTTGCAAACCGTGGCTATAATGTTCATGAACTGATTCGAGTGAATCAAACCGATTTTGCTTCAATTGTGTTCTTGTATACTTCTATGAGAATATAGCAATTGAACGGCTCTTTAACTAGTTTCATTTGAGTCATTTGAACTAGTTATGGTTAAGGTGAATAAGGTTGATATGAGAGTAATCATATGGCTAACTTCAGTTAACTATTTGTGAGCCAAAATAATGTACACGTTTGGGTACGGTTACATAAACCTAAATGGGGTACATTTCATTTGTGTGTAACAAGCTAAGTTCGATCTAACGGTTGAAAGATATTAGCTTGGTTGAATCAGGTTTTTCATCTAACGGTGAATATTGAATGCTTTGTTACCAAGGTAACTTGGATTGCAAACCCTAATTTGGAAACTATATAAAGGAGAACTCTAGCAACTGGGAAACCTAATCCCCACACCTCCTTTGTGTTACAAGTTGCATCAACTAGAGTCGATTCTCCTTTAACCTTAGGTTTCTATCGAGACCCTACAAGTTAACGACTTGAAAGACTTCATTGGGATTGTGAAGCCAGACCCAACTATTTTCTTTGTAGTTGCGTGTTCTGATCTTCTCTAAGATTTGCTCTAAGATTTTCATTGGTCGATTCTATCGTTTGAGCACTATCTTCTCTAAGATTTGCTCGAGATTTAATCTTCGATAGGCAAGATAAAAAGTAATCACAAACACCTTCATCTCATCGTTTGTGATTCCACAATATCTAGTTTCGCCATCATAAGATTTAGATTATTATGGGGTGATTGATAATACTAGGTTGTTCTTCGGGAATATAAGTCCGGTTTATCAATTGGTTCCTGTTCACCTTGATTTATCAAAAGACGGAACAAAAACTCTTGAGTATTTCTGTGGGAGAAAGATTTATTAAATCTATAGACTTTTTTGTGTGAGACAAATTTGTTTATCAAGTCTTCGACTTTGGGTCGTAGCAACTCTTGGTTGTGGGTGAGATCAGTTAAGGGAATCAAGTGCGTAGTATCCTGCTGGGATCAGAGACGTAAGGAACGCAACTGTACCTTGAATCAGTGTGAGATTAATTAGGGTTCAACTACAGTCCAGTCCGAAGTTCATTGGTAGTAGGCTAGTGTCTGTAGCGGCTTAATATAGTGTGGTGTTCAATCTGGACAAGGTCCCGGGGTTTTTCTGCATTTGCGGTTTCCTCATTAACAAAACTTCTGGTGTGTGTGTTATTTTTTTCCGCATTATATTTTGTTATATAATTGAAATATCACAGGTTATGCATTAGGATCAATCAATTAGATAATCCAACCTTTGGTTGTTGATTTAAATTGATTGACACTTGAACATTGGTCTTTGGTACCGTTCAAGTTGTTTCACATAATAATCAGGCTCGCGGATTTCTATCTGTTTGATTTGCTGATTACATTGTGAAATAGAGATATAAACTCTTATATATACTTTTCTCTAGATTGAGTCTGATTGTCTAGTTGATTCTCTAGAAAGTATATTAGAGTAAGTCCTCTCATATTTCCAAACGAATTGTTGGGTGTGGTTGTTGTACCCCCGCATTTTCAATTGGTATCAGAGAAGGCAAACACATTAAAGACCTCATAAGTCTGTGTTTGTAGCGATCTGATATGGATAGAAGTGTTATCTCTATAAACGTACCACCAGTCTTCGATGGCTCAAATTACTTGTGGTGGAAAATTGCTATGCGTGCCTTTCTTCAAGCGCGTGATTTTCAATCATGGGTTTATGTTGTTAATGGCTATGATGCTCCCGTTGTGGCAGTAGGAGATGCGACCGTTCCTAATGATATTGGTGCATATGACGCTGCTGAGATACTTGCTGCAAAGCGAAATTCCGACGGTTTGAATGCCATCATACATGCCATTACCCCAGATCTTCAGCACCATGTGACTACGTACACTCGGTCTAAAGATGCTTGTGATATCTTAGAAACCGTATTTGAAGGGAATACCAGTGAAAAGGAAGCCAGGCTTCAAGACCTAAATTCTGATTGGGAAAACCTTCGTATGGCAGATGAAGATTCATTTGATGAGTTTAATCACAAAGTGTCTTAAATTGTTAATGCATCTTTTGCATTGGGTAAGACTATTCCTTAAATGGACATTGTGATGAAAATTCTCAGATCGTTACCATCCAGATACGATTCTAAGAAGCATGCCATCATCGAAGGAAATAACCTTGATACACTTTCCAGAAGTACTCTTGTTGGAAAGATTAAATTACTTGATCCTTATCAGAATACAGTCAGAACCTCTACGTTCAATGTTGTGACCATTTCAAGTGAAGCTTCTAACTTGTCATGGGCTGATGAATGTTGTTCTGATCCAGTTGATCCTATTAAATCACTGTTTACACAAAAGATCAAGGATATGGTTAAGAAGAGCAAAAGATCTGAGAGATCATCTTCTCTCTCTATTGCTTTTGATGATTCAGGTCAAGAAAAAATATCTCAGCGTCTCAATATCTTACATACTGATAAAGTGTGTACTGAAGTTTTAGGCTTATCGACAGAAGTTCCATGTAACTCAAATTCCAGTGAATGCGAGTCTGACACTGAGATCCTAGAATTTCTGGATAAGTATGAAGAAATTCACAAGGAAAACATTCAACTGAAAGAATTGTTGAATAAACTTGAATCATCACTACAAATGAAAACTCTTGAGATTGACTGTCTTAATAATGAATTCACCAGAACCCTATTTCTAAAGGAAAAAGAGATCAATTCTCTCAAATGTGACCTACAAAGGTTGTCAGGAAGCTCAGACAAAATTTTAGCAATGTTATTTGGTCAGAAGGCTTTTGGAAACTTAAAAGGTTTAGGGTTCAAAAGTAAGACAGTGAGCACAACGAACTCATTTGTTCCAGCCGGTTATGGATCAATTGATTTTGATTGTTGTGATAAATAGGAGTCATCTCTACAAAGAAAATCTTCTCTTCTTTGCTTTTTTTTGGAAGTGCAAGTCATGTCCAGAGTAAGTGTTGGAGATTCAAGAGGAACAGTAAAAGAATTACCAAACTTCAAAATGACATGCAAAAGATGAATCTGACTCTGGAAAGCAGTCAGAGACGCCTGGGTACAAGATAAAGTCCAAAAGAATCAGAGTCAGATGAGGTAAGTCTGTTTACTCAACAAACCTTGAAATGTCACCTTGTGACACAAGATATGAACATTCTGTTCACTCAATTACTATCTAAATCATAGTAATGAATTGTATCCTTATTTTGGACTTGGAAATAAGGATTACTTCAAGGTTGTTCAAGTCTTGTATATCTTTTGTTGATTTTTTTGTTCTATATTAAGCAAGTAAATATTTTATTGTTGAAATAGATAATGGATCATGAACCGTGGAGACTTTTCAAGGTTCTTTAGGGTTTTGCTATCCTAGAGTCTATTTATGTTCATTTGTGAACATCATTGTTCTTTACCTTCTCTCTCTTCTAAAAGATATAGTCTCATGGCTCCTATAACAAGAGGTACCATAAAAAGAGATGATGTAGAAGCAGTCAATGTGTATCTGTGTGAAGGAATTTCTTCCTCAAGGAAAAGAAAGGTGAAGAATACGACTAATGATCCAGGTTCCTCCAACTACCTATTGTCTGTTTGTCATTCTGATAATAACTTTAGGGATATGGTGAAGGATTTCATCGGAAAAAGAAATGATTTAAAATATCGAATTATTTCATCTTTAAGAGATATCTCTCACTATGAACATATGTTATCTCAAACAAAGAACACTCTGCGTGAACTGAAAAGAGAACTTAGTGAGTTAACTGATACTTCTGAAGATTTGGAGGAATTGAATGATCCCATTATCAATGGTTTTTTCAATAATGAGAAGGAATTCTCTATAGACGCCCTGAGAAAGCTCTACAATGTCTAGGAAACTTCTTATGAGAATTTATTTCTTGTCTTTTTAGAAGGATTACTAGGGTTTGGAATAGCCATTATTGTGAGTACACATAGCTATTTCCAACATTTTCATCTTAATGTTTTTAGATTTATTTATTTAAATTCTAAGTTATTTGGAAGATGATTTTTACAATTTTAATCTTTCTGATTTTATATATTGCAAATTGTTATGTGATATGTTGTTTACGTCCGTGAACCTGTGACTGTCCCATACTTGTTCAAAAGTTATCTCTATTATGTCGGTATGAAAGTATTGATAAAAGATAGAATGAATTTTTGACAAACAAAAGTTAAGCCTTTTATGTTATTATGCAAATATTGATGGAAGAAAGATGCACTTTTGTTTACAAGGATTAAGTCTATTATGTCATTGTGCAAATAGTGATGAAAAATAGAATGAATCCTTGTTTATTCCACAGTATTGGTCGATCTCCGATCCACATTTTTGTATATATATTGTGTTGCTCCGTAAGTTCTCTTATGTCGAGCATGGCCAATTGAATTGATCATTTTTGTGGTTGATTCAATTGAGATTTTTGGATTCAAATTCATGTTTTTCATGTGATTTGGTTATGTCCAAATAAATCCTTCTTTTCTTGTAAAAGCAAGGTCGCCTTTGTTGTTCTTTCGGAAATGAAATTTTATGGGGGATAGTTCCTTTTGAACTTGTGCTTTATTGCCAAATCTTTGTGGGGAGTGCGGCTGTGGAATATTATAGGGGTTATCTTGTATCTTTATAAACTCCTTGATGAATGCATTTAGCTTCGGCTTTATCATTGCATCTAAATAAGTTGGTATGTTATTCTCTTTTGGTCATGAAGTATCTCTATGAAAATTTCATGAGGATCCCACTAGTTTTCGTACCTTTGCCAATTTATATTGACAAAAAGGGGGAGAATTAATGTGTAGTTTCATACTACAAATACATATGGTTTATGGATCATTATGTAAGGAGGAGTGGTTTTCATGTCGAGATGAAGTATTGACTAAGGGGGAGTGATACATATCATCATAGTATTGTTGTCAAAGTTGTGATACAATTGAACTTTGATGCTGTGTAATAATACTATGACACTGTGTAACAATGATTGAGAGCTTTTGTTTTCTCATTGTTATCGCTACGGATCTTAAACTACTATGATGTTGAGTTGAACACGTTTAGAATCATGGAGTAATTGGAAGTGATGAAGTTTTCGAGTCGTGTTGAAGATGCCAAGGAGATCAAGCATTTGGATGAGAAGCTACAAATTTTATTTATTTTGTAATCCATATGTATTGATAGTTTTGTCACTAAAATTGACAAAGGGGGAGATTGTTAGAGCACTACTCGGTCGAACTCACATGCGTTGCTATCTCAAGCATGTTTGTCAATGTTAGTGATCAAAACTATAAGTCTTGATTTCTAGCCTATTTATAGATGTCTTGGACTAGGACATAGACTGTGTAGTTGAGCATTAGACTTCACGGCGTTCATCATTTGAAGACGAAGAACTACTAAGGGGAGCTTGTGGAACTTCATCGACAAAAGGTATGTGGAGACTGAAACTCATCTATCACTTGGAAAGTATATTTCTACTCTATCTCCTATATTGAGACATAAGTCGTATTACGTATAGTTTTCTATTATACACATTTGAGATTTTGAGCTGAGTTTAACTCGCTTACATATTTCTCGAAATATGTGTTAGCAAGCTTTCGCTTCGACCAAGTTCATCTTATATTATTGATGAATGTCAGAATATGACCATGTGAAAATTGCCGAGTAACATCTTACATGGTTTGTGTGATACAATCATTTGGTGTAAACTTAGAATGTTTCATTATGATTATTTCAATATCTTGAAAATTGCTTTGATGCTAATAGTGTGTGAAAATGGCTATTGTCATCCTCTAAGAAAGTTTCAATGATTGAAATAAAGAGCTTAGAATCATGTAACCATGTTTGGATATAAACATAGTGTGTTCTCACATTTATGTATAAGTCCAAAACCGGGAACCTGATGTATGCGTACCCGTACGCGTACTGGCGGTTGTTGGATGTCTGGGCAAGTATGCGTACCTATACGCATACTTGCGGAAGTCTCACGTCCGTGAATTTCTGCTGGAGTTTGGAAGTGTTAATCAGTATACGCACCCGTATGCGTACTGGCGTAACCCAAACTCGGTCCGGCTATTTAAGTATGCGTACCCGTTTGCATACTTTAGTTGGTTACTTTCTAAAATCGGTTGTACATGAACTTAAACATTTATAAAATAAGGAATGCAATCTTTGCAAACCGTGGCTATAATGTTCATGAACTGATTCGAGTGAATCAAACCGATTTTGCTTCAATTGTGTTCTTGTATATTTCTAGAAGAATATAGCAATTGAACGGCTCTTTAACTAGTTTCATTTGAGTCATTTTAACTAGTTATGGTTAAGATGAATAAGGTTCATATGAGAGTAATCATATGGCTAACTTCGGTTAACTATTTGTGATCCAACATAATGTACACGTTTGGGTACGGTTACATAAACCTAAATGGGGTACATTTCATTTGTGTGTAACAAGCTAAGTTCGATCTAACGGTTGAAAGATATTAGCTTGGTTGAATCAGGTTTTTCATCTAACGGTGAATATTGAATGCTTTGTTACCAAGGTAACTTGGATTGCAAACCCTGATTTGAAAACTATATAAAGGAGAACTCTAGCAACTGGGAAACCTAATCCCCACACCTCCTGTGTGTTACTAGTTGCATCAACTAGAGTCGATTCTCCTTTAACCTTAGGTTTATATCGAGACCCTATAGGTTAACGACTTGAAAGACTTCATTGGGATTGTGAAGCCAGACCCAACTATTTTCTTTGTGGTTGTGTTTTCTGATCTTGCCCGATTATATCGTTTGAGTACTATCTTCTCTAACATTTGCTCGAGATTTAATCTCCGATAGGCAAGATAAAAATTAATCACAAACACCTTCGACTCATCGTTTGTGATTCCACAATATCTAGTTTCGCCATCATACGATTTAGATTATTGTGGGGTGATTGATAATACTAGGATGTTCTTCGGGAATATAAGTCCGGTTTATCAATTGGTTCCTGTTCACCTTGATTTATCAAAAGACGGAACAAAAACTCTTGAGTATTTCTGTGGGAGACAGATTTATTAAATCCATAGACTTTTCTATGTGAGACTGATTTGTTTATCAAGTCTTCGACTTTGGGTCGTAGCAACTCTTTTTTGTGGGTGAGATCAGCTAAGGGAATCAAGTACGTAGTATCCTGCTGGGATCAGAGACGTAAGGAACGCAATTGTACCTTGAATCAGTGTGAGATTGATTAGGGTTCAACTACAGTCCAGTCCGAAGTTCATTGGTAGTAGGCTAGTGTCTGTAGCAGCTTAATACAGTGTGGTGTTCAATCTGGACTAGGTCTCGGGGTTTTTCTGCATTTGCGGTTTCCTCGTTAACAAAACTTCTGGTGTCTGTGTTATTTCTTTTCCGCATTACATTTTGTTGTATAATTAAAATATCACAGGTTGTGCATTAGGATCAATCAATTAGATAATCCAACCTTTGGTTGTTGATTTAAATTGATTGACACTTGAACATTGGTCTTTGGTACCGTTCAAGTTGTTTCACATAATAATCAGGCTCGCGGATTTCTATCTGTTTGATTTGCTGATTGCATTGTGAAACAGAGATATAAACTCTTATATATACTTTTCTCTAGATTGAGTCTGATTGTCAAGTTGATTCTCTAGAAAGTATATTAGAGTAAGTCCTCTCATATTTCCAAACGAATTGTTGGGTGTGGTTGTTGTACCTCCGCATTTTCAATTGGTATCAAAGAAGGAAAACACATTAAAGACCTCATAAGTCTGTGTTTGTAGCGATCTGATATGGATAGAAGTGCTATCTCTATAAGCGTACCACCAGTCTTCGATGGCTCAAATTACTTGTGGTGGAAAATTGCTATGCGTGCCTTTCTTCAAGCGCCTGATTTTCAATCATGGGTTTATGTAGTTAATGGCTATGATGCTCTCATTGTGGCAGTAGGAGATTCGACCGTTCCTAAGGATATTGGTGCATATGACGCTGCTGAGATACTTGCTGCAAAGCAAAATTCTGACGGTTTGAATGCCATCATACATGCCATTACCCCAGATCTTCAGCACCATATGACTATTTTTTTCAAAAAAGCTAGGGTTGTAATATTAGTTGAAACCCTTCACAAATATTTTTTTTTTCTTTCTTTTTCATATTTTTTCTAGTTAGGTCAGCTCTTCATAAGATAATGTGACATGCATGCATTAATTTTAACACTTACAACAGTAGAGTAATACCATGAACTTGAAAAGACACCTTGTAGGTTTTTCATGATGTCTAACAAACAAATTAAGAGTGCCATTCCTGTTGCATAGACTTCCTTGTCATTATTATAAACATATCCTATAATATTACAACAAGCAGAGACTACCAAGCCTATTATAACCAACTATATCAAGGAGCATACAACCAAATGTGCATCTTGTGGCTCCTAACTTATATTGATTTGAAATCCAAGTGTTATATAATGAATAAGTATTTTTTTTCAACCCATCCATATTCGCACATACACAAAATTTATTTTTATTGACACACCACATTGATCGGGGATCACCTTGCTTTACATGGACTGCAAAGTTGTGTATGATAGTTTAACAGTATACAAGGCTTGATGCAGAATTTCAAGAAACTTTTGGGTATAGAATAAATTTCAAATACTTAAGCTCAATGTTAATAACAAATTAAGAGAAAACATAATTTGTGTTATTAAACACAAGAATATATTATTCGAATTTATTAGGAATTTGATTAAAGTTTGTAGCCAGAGACACCAACAGTATTATAAAGAGTTTTGGAATTACAACAAAATATTTGTGCTAATTATGTTGCACATTACATTCGCTTTGAAATGACAAATTTTTATGGAAATCCAGATATGGGATGATAAGTTCATATTTTACATATTCTTATGATCAAATTCAAATTTATATTTGCTATAATTCATGTATATTTCTTGTTATTACGTTTGTTTTCTATTTTGCATGTCATGTTAGGTGAATCAACCAAAAGAAGTGGAATGGCTATAAATGTGTCAAGAAAATAGAGTCTACAAGTGAAGAACCAAAGACCAAGTGGAACTCATTGAAATCCAAAAATTTATACCACAAACTTGTAGAGACTAAAAAAACGGAGCCAACACAAAAAGAATGAGGTCAACTGTAAAGACTAAATGCGGGAATCCAGTCGACCATAGTTTCAAGGTACCCTTTTGTTGGGCAACCCTTGTCTGCAAGAAAAAAATATGTCATGTAAAATTGTTGTTAACATTGTACTTCTCTATATATGAACTCAAAATCGGTCCTAGCAAATGTGAGTTCTCGATAATATTGCATACCTTTGTGCGGAATAAGACCTTTTTCGAGGAGATCACGACAATGGAGATAACCCATGAAACCACAAGCACTAGTAGTCCAAAACAGGTACTCTGAGAGACCAAACTCTTTAGCAACTACAAGTGTAAAACTCATATGCCCATCAGAAACAACACAAGTAACACGAGGAATATGTGGTGTTTCATTAAGTTTAGCAACGAGATTCTGAAATGGAACTCCACAGTTTTTCTTGGTGGAAAAACAAAGAGGGTTAATATCTTATGTTGAATCAACATCACTTGGCGGTAGTCCATCTGGAATGGTATGGAACAGAAAATCAGGAAAGTCTTTAACAGAATCATGTCACTTGATTAAATGTTTATGATTAAATTTTGTATTAATAAATGTGATATGGACTCCTTTGTTTTAAAGAAGTTTTGCTAGTTTCATCATTGGATTTATATGACCTTGAGATGGAAATGAAATGTATAAAACATGTCATGTAACTTGAATCGTAGAACTCATTTCTATAACTATAATATTTCTTTGACGAGATATATCCAATCATTATATTTCTCTTTGTTTCTCTCTTCAAAAAGCTTTACAATAATTGTGTTGCATTTCAAGTGTTGAAGAGATGCTTCTTATATTAAATGATACACAAAACATCTCTATCTAGCCTTATTACAGCTAGAATGAACTGCGTTCGATATTTTTGTACACAACTAGTAGTTACAACCCTTGGGAATGGCAGTTGGGAAAACAACGTATAACCAATTAAGTTTTACATGCATAAAATGCTTCATGCGCGTAGCCCACGTTGAAAATATGTTGTATTACCACCATTAAGCATACATCCAATGCAATGAGGACATTAAGCTAGTTAATTACCTATAGGTTTTACCATCGAGAGTAACTGTATTATATATGTCGGTGGTCAGACTTCCTTTTTTTAGTTCAGACAAGCGACAGAAACAAGAACCAAAAAAGGAGCAGTAATTTTATTAAAATAATTAATTGTTGATGACCAAATTCAAAGGTACAGGATTCTATGTTGTAAAAGCCGCCCTAGGCGCTCTAGGGGCACGAGTCGTCCAAGGGATGCCTAGACAATTAAGTGCCCCAAGGCGATAAAGTGTGACCAAATTTTGTGTTTTCTAATTTTTCCTCTGACCACCTAGTCCCTAGGCGCTAGGTGAAGGGCCTGGCGCCTCGCCTAGCGCCTAATACAACATAGACAGGATTTACTGTTTAAGTTTGTTAGAACTAAGGAATCTGAGGTCTGTCTTACTAGTATTTAAGGTTTTTAAGCCGTGGGGTTGTCCTTATGTGTGCAAAAGTCTTTCATCTATTTGGGTTTTTTAAGATTTTTTACGGTATCTTCCAAGCAAGTTGATCTTCATTTATTTCAAAGCAAGTTGAGCTTCATTGATTTCAACAATATAAAGTTCTACCATAGAAGTTTTTGAGAAAAAGATGAGTTCAAAATGTAATGGCAGTAGTTATAATTATTTGCTAGAAATTGAGATAATGAGTAGGCTTCCCGTAAAAACACTTATGCGATTCAAATACGTCTGCAAATGTTTGGTGGTCGACGACTCAGAAAGATCAGTTGTCAATCGATTTATGCCTAAGTCATTCATTGGAAACACGTCAATATCTCTTGATCATCAAGATAAGCCTTAGTCATATGCCCACCATACGCTATTTGTGTTTTCTTTCAACTCATCCATGATATCAAAAATTTAGTCATTTTCTTTCAGTCCTAGTCCCATTATTTTTATAAGATTTGATTGAAGTTAAGTTAAAACACTACTTTATTATCGCAACAATACAAAAAAAAAATTTGTAAAATATTCAAGAGTCACTTCATGATGATGAGTTATCCGCAGCTCTTGGGAGTTGTCAATTGGCTGTACCTGCCTTCACAAATATTTGCAACTCGATTAAAACTTAAAATTTAGAGCCCAGCTGCAAATAATACCACACTTATGCCTTAATTAAATAGGCCATAATGGTACTAGAAATCCCACCAAGGAAGCCCCGCAATAGCTGCACACTACAGTAAATGACACCATGTACGAAATTTTGATGGCAATCATAGCAAGAAATACATAATAACCAATTAAGTTAGTCGGGCATAAAAAGCTTCATGCAGCCGACCATGCGCATTGAAAACAAGCTGAGAACTAGCATGCAGTGACACAGGACAATAGCTCTTCAATATCAAACTCTTGATGCACTTTATTGGATCTCATCACATCACATCTTCCAAATCAGCGGCATCAACAACAATAGCTCCTCGTTCTACCTGATTAATATCCAATACTTATAATATCATCACTGAAATTTACAAGCACAACAACAATTACCCAATTTCATAACACCAAATCAAATCAACGCACCTCTCTTCCTCCTTTCTGTCCACAAACCCATCGATAAACTTATTTTCCCAGCTTGAAATCTTCCTTAAATCACCATTACTGCCGATTTCAGATTTTATATTTCTTAGCTTCTCCACCTCAATTATATTACCAATTCGCTTCATAATCTCCTCAATAAGCACGAATTCTGAAAAAATAAAAATAATTAAAAATTTACCGAAATAAACTTCAAGTGATAAGGTTGTTATCATCATCCAAAATGATATCGTGATTACAAAATCATGAAGCATGATTTTAGGTCAGTAGCTACTAGGAACAAGTATTATTTTCCGAAGAAATTGGGGTTGACTTTGCATTAGTTTATCTAATAATAAAATTTATAAATATGAATATGTTGATGAGGATTACTAATAAATTAAATTGGTGTTCACTTTGCATTATTTTTCTTGTTTTTGCTGGATTTGTTATAGCCAATCTTTCTGATTGGTTTTCAAAAAAGTTGGGGTTGTAATATTAATTGAAACCCTTCACAAATACTTTTTTTCTTCTTTCTTTTGCATATTGTTTCTAGGTAGGTCAGCTCTTCATAAGATAATGTGGCATGTATGCATTAATTTTAACAATTAAAACAGGAGAGTAATACCATGAACTGGAAAAGACACCTTGTAGGTTGTTCATGATGTCTGACAAACAAATTAAGGGAGCCATTCCTGTTGCATAGAATTCCTTATCATTGTTATAAGCATATCCTATAATATCACAACAAGCAGAGACTACCAAGCTTATTATAACCAACTATATCAAGGAGCATACAACCAAATGTGCATCTTGTGGATCCTAACTTATATTGATTTGAAACCAAAGTGTTATATAATGAATAATTTTTTTTTTCAAACCCATCCATATTCACACATACACAAAATTTATTTTTCTTGACACACCACCTTGATCGGGGATCACCTTGATTTACATGGACTGCAAAGTTGTGTATGATAGTTTAACAATATACAAGGCTTGATGGAGAATATGTTAAGAAACTTTTGAGAACAAACAATTAAATTTCAAACACTTACGCTCAATGTTAATAACAAATTAATTAAGAGAAAACATAATTTGGGTTATTAAACACAAGAATATATTATTCGACCTTATTAGAAATTTGATTAAAGTTTGTAGCCAGAGCCACCAACAGTATTATAAAGAGTTTTGGAATGACAGCAAAAAATAACTGCTAATTATGTTGCATATTACATTCTTTTTGAAATGACAAATTTTTGTGGAAATCCAGTTAGGGGATGATAAGTACATAATTTACATATCCTTATGATCAAATTCAAATTTATATTTGCTATAATTCATGTATA
Source organism: Papaver atlanticum (assembly GCA_023531105.1). Lineage (NCBI taxonomy): Eukaryota > Viridiplantae > Streptophyta > Magnoliopsida > Ranunculales > Papaveraceae > Papaver > Papaver atlanticum. Next base: position 975,567 of record JAJJMB010013400.1, on the reverse strand, counting down.
TTTCTTGTTATTACGTTTGTTTTCTATTTTGCATGTCATGTTAGGTGAATCAACCAAAAGAAGTGGAATGGCTATAAATGTGCCAAGAAAATAAAGTCTACAAGTGAAGAACCAAAGACCAAGTAGAACTCATTGAAATCCCAAAATTTATACCACAAACTTGTAGAGACTAAAATACGGAGCCAACACAAAAAGAATGAGGTCACTACGACATCGGACAAATAAGTTATGAGTGAAACACTGAAACCAACTTGGATTTGATATTTGTTGGTTGTTGAGCCTTATTGGGCCTGTGTGAATAAATAGAAGAAGTTGAGTTTCGGGCTTTCCGTGAATGTGATAATAAGGATTGATGTTGGTTATTGAGGAAATTAAGTCTCATAGTTGGGTAAGGATTAGGAGAAGGTTTAAGTATTTGAGGAGGTTAGATTTCCTAGATAGATAACATTAAAAGAAGGTTACAAAATCCTATATAAAGGGGAGCCTACATACAATCTCCTACATAATTTCTCTTCACATAAGAGGGAAGATTTTGGTTTACCCCCTTAAAAGGGGGAATAATGATATTTATCTTTTCTTCTTTCCTTGTATATTTTACATTGGTTTTCCTAAATCCATGCATAGTTAGTTTTCTTGTTGATTTGGAATGAGTATAAAGTCCGAACATGGTGATTTAATCGATGAAGTAACTTTTATTCTTTTATGCTCTTTTTAATAGTTTATCTTTTACTGTTAATATCGCCATGTATAATTGAAATCATGTTGGTTTAAGTTGCAAATTGAATAAATCTGAATTCATATCTATAGCTAGTCTAAGGTTTGAGATCTAGAATTGTCAAACCTTAGTGACAAGTAGCGCAAGATAGTTGTTAACAATTGGGATATTTCCATGCAATTAAATATAGAAGCGTAACCTAGGTTAAATTTGTGAGACTCTTAGCTTGTTGGTTAATTACATTTGTTTAGTGATGGACAATGACTGCTTAACCGTCAGTTTTCCTCTCATTAGTATTTTTTTTCCCGTTAGTATAATTTAGTTTAAAAATTACATACCCCATAAGTTACATAAGAAGTTGGAAAAAAATACGGGAATGAATTCCTACTTGCTTATACTCGTTATTGTAGAATGTATCGGAAATATTTTGATGTGGCAGACAACCCATCGAATTTTGAGACCGGAGCTAAAGAAGCAGTTGGTAATTGTTTTGGTTAACTTGAGATTTTTTTCTTCTATTTTATGTTTTTCTCTTAGTGCCTTTCAGGTTTTTATATTTTAATGGTGAAACAACTAGTTGGTGGAATTCGTCGTCCATCAAAAACATAAGGTAGATTCTGAAAACAGGTTGTATACATCAATTTATTTTTGTTTTTAGATTTTTAGATAAATTTGTTTCTGCTTTCTTGTGTAGTCGTCATGTTTCTTTGTAGAAATAACATTATATGATACACAAGATCAGGCATATTGGTGATCCGTGTAGTAATTCTCAATCTTTCAACTATTATCCACCAACCATGGGGCATAATTACAACCAATTCTTTGATTATGATCAATATCCCATGGATCATTATGGTTATTCTCATACATGTCAACTATCTTATGGTGGATATGTAAGTGAAAAACCACTATAGGATGGGAGGATAGTTTTATTTCTAATAAGTTATCTTTTGAATTTAAGCAGATACTTGATTGGTTTCTTCTTCAGTTAAACATGATTTATAAAGGGGATACCAGTATTGGCGGGGGTGATACCAATTGAACGATCCAACGGCCAGGATCTATTAAGATTTGTTTGTCCTATATGCATTGGTATCACCCCCGCCAAAACTGGTATCCTCCTTTATAAATCATGCAGTTAAAGATCAATCCATCTACATTGGAACCACATAATGAGCAACCAGCTGTAGAGGAAGATCAATCCATCTACATCAATTGAATCTTATTATCACGCACCTAACCCAACTCTTGATCAATTTGATAATCATTTACCTATTCCATGGGAGGACCCTTGGTGTGGAAACCTTGTGTTAAGTGAAAATGCAATATATCCATATTTTAAAGAACTGTCTTACCAACTGATTCAAGTGATGGGTGAACATCTACGGGATATTAATAAATCACTCCAAGAACTTCATAAATATGCAAATAACTTAAGAAGATACCTGATCTATATCAAAGGGATAAATGAAAATTTCGGTCTGTACGCCAGAGCAATTTTGCATAACCGCGGTTAGTAATGAATATTTGATCACTGATAATTATGAAAAATACCAACCTTTGGAGATCTTCGACGATAATGGTGTAGATCAAAACATACCTTCCCAAAGACTATTTCTCTCCTCTTCTCTTTCATGCGATCAAATAAACCCTAAAACACTAAGACGATCGGAGCAGACCTTCCCTGAGAATCTTCTCCATCACATATCTCTAGCTATTCTCTATTAGTTTTTTTTTTTTTGTATTAACCTTAGTATTTTCCTACTTTTATATCTTAGACTACTGTTTCCACCATGTTCTTGGATTTTGAACCTTTCTTTTCTACTTTTGTTTTTAGCTTAAAGTCTGATTCGTTTCAACTGGTTCTACTAGAGTTCATATCCTTTTGTTGTTTTGGATTAATTTTTATGGGTTTTACTCTGTATTTTGTTTTGAATATAGCAATGAAACTCAATAATTAGATCTCGATTCTCTGTAAAAAGCAGCTACAAAATCAAGATCTCCGGCAATAACTAAGTCCTTAGCAACAATGGAAGTTGTAACGACATGAACCAAAATTTCAACAACATCAACCACCAAGACACCAACAATAACAACCACTAATATTTCAGTATACATGCAGATTGAGTCCGACTCATACCTTGTCATACTGATTCCGACCGATCTAGGAGACCTTTGTTACTTTAGCATACTTAGTTCAATTAGTATTATTCATTTATTATTATTCAGAATTCCTCCTCTATAATAATAGTCACCAAGGTACAGAGATCAATACGTATCAAGTTGGTATCAGTGGTTTATGGTCTTCACTAGATCTCTATACAAACAGCTTGGTGAGTTACTCGAAAAGCAAGAATACGTTAAGCGAACAACAAAACCAAGGATGACAAAGTCAGACGATGAGTCCAAGACCGATGAACCAAAAACTACCAACGACAAGGTTGTTATGTTAGAAAAAGAGATGAAGACGATTCAAACTACCCTGGGCAAGTTGGTTTATTGTATTCATTCCAATACACCAAACCTGAAACATACGAAAAAGACGAAATCTCCATCTTGGGGTTCGGAAGAAGAGGATGAGGAGGTTGAAGAAAAATACGAAGAGGAGGAAGAAGGAGAAAAGTTTTCTAAAGGCACAAAAGCAACAAAACCTCATGGGAAGTTTATGAATCATGGTAAGAATTTACAAATTGATTTTCATATTGATATTTCACTTTATGATGGAAGTGTCGATGTAGAGAAATTGGATGATTGGATAGAGTGTCTAGAGACGTACTTTTCTTTCTTTGAATATGGTTCGAAGGAGAAGATAGCTTTTACGGTATTGAATCTTTCAAAGCATGCTCTAATATGGTGGAAAGCTTATCAAAGATAATACCTGAGTAAGGGAGCATTTTCATGGAAGGGATTCAAGGAAGTTGTGAGGAAACAATTTTATCCGGTTGGCTACCTTGAAGAGAGATGGTTCAAGTGGTACGACTTGAAGAAGCCCTACAACCAAACCGTGCAAGAATATACTTTGGAATTTCATAATCAAGCTATGGTTTTGGATTTAGACTTGGAAGATTATGTTATCCATATGAAGTATGTTTCCGGGCTTCATGAGTATATACGGAAGGAGTTGAAGATGTTTTTGGTGGATACTATCTCTGAAGCAAGCATAAAAGCTAATGCAATCGAAGCCAGACTTAAGAAATCTGATGTTGAGGGAAACACGAAGGGGAAGTCTAGAGGTTTCGTCGCTAAAGGAGATGAAATGAGCAAAGAGGAAGGGAAGTCTAGCGACAAAGTTGGTTTAGTTTGCACTCATTGCGAACAAATAGGATATGTTATCGACAAGTGTTGGATGAAGTATCCTAATAAAACCAAAAGGGTTGCAGAATAAAGAAGCCAAGAAGGCAACACTAATCGCACAAGCTCCAATAGAAGTCCGAGGACTAACGAAACCCAACTCAAAGCTCTTTCTTATGGCAGGAGAAATAGAGGAACCTTAGGGAACGACTCTTCACAGTTAAGATGCAGGTTAAGACAACACTTATAGATGTTGTTATTGACCCGGGAAGTCAAAAGAATTTACTTTCACATTCTTTGGTACATAAATTGGGTTTGAAGACTTTCAAACATCCGAAACCCTATCCTTTAGGGTGGCTTCAAAAGGAAGGTGGGCTACAAGTTTCAGAAGAGTGTACGTTCAAGTTTTCTTTTGATGAGTCATACATTGATGAGGTTACATGTGATGTGGTTCCATTAGATGTTTGTCAGGTTGTACTTGGTAGTCCTTACTTGTGGGATCGAGATGCGATTTTACATAGGAGGAACCAGAAGTATACCTTTACCAAAGATGGAAAAGCTTTTGTAATACGAGCTATAGACTCTCCTCTTGATGGAGCGAGCTTGATTACAACCACTCAGGCTAAACGGTTGGTGAATGCTAGTACAAAGTTCATTCTCCTTGTGACTCATTCTCTTGAGGAGAAACCGAGTAGAGTTTGTTTGGAAACCCTAGCCAAACAACAAGAAGACAACCTTGAAAGGTTGAAGATGTTTGAACCACCATTACTAGATAATGACAAAGCTGACAAGATTATATTGCCACATGTGGAAGACTTGTGGTATGATAGCGAATAACCACTTGAAGAGGATAGCATTACAGAGCGAAGAATGACTAAAACAAGACAAGAAGATAAGGATGCTTTTCTAATTGGAAGTCAAAGTCAAGTTCCCCAGCAAGGAGAGATGGTTCAGCAGGGTGAAAGGAACTCTCGGGTTCCCTAACCTCCAAATCTAACTTTCACATGAGTTCAAGTTCTTGAGGGGGCGCATGATACATGTATATCTTCCTCTCTCCGGGAACTAGTGATTCTCAAAACGGATTGAGAATAGAATTGTAATTTAGGAGGGATTACTGATTTAAGGAAGTATTCCTATACAAGGAAAATAGATTCCTGTGAGGTTTGGGAAACCAAATCAAAGTAAGGAAGTATACCGAGATAAGGAAATACTTCCTAGAACAAGATAATATTCCTAGAAAGGGAAATATACCTAGAAAATGAATTATTCCTAGATAAGGAAATAAATTCCTAGAAGGTTTGAGAAACCGTTAAAGCTATAAATATAGATGTTTAGTTCATAGCTAAGAACATCTAGATAGTGTGGTTTGACACCTAGAAAAGGAGGTTTAACGCACAGAACTAGAGAGAAGTTTGTGAGGCTATTAATTATTGTAAAAGCAAGCTTAGCAAATAGTTTAAGGTTATTTACCTAGAGAGATTGTGAGCGTAACAAAGAGAGAATTGTAATAATTTTCTTGTTCATAATCTAGAGAAGATATTTTCTTCGAATATAGTTTCTAGTGTGTTCTGTTTCCTAATTTTCATCTATTATTATTCAGAATTCCGCCTCTATAATAATAGTCACCAAAGTACGGGGATCAATACGTATCACATAATCACCGGTATTTGTAAAGCTAATCAAGTAAAAGTGAAAATGTTAGTATCTTGATATCTGATGTTTCTTTAGCTTTGTAAACCGTAATGACTTCTATAACAATTAGGATCTTAAGTCGGCCCCTTCAATCAACATACAAGCATACAAGGCCTGCTCATTTTTTCATGAGAAAATTTTCTGCTAAAAAAAAAATCCACAAAAAAACAATGCTGCTAATGGGAGTACCATTTTGCTTGAGGGTGTACCAAATTACATATAAGACAACACATATTTTGGTAAGGGATTAGTATACCCCAAGCAAAATGTACCCCCATTAGCAGCCATGCAAAAAAGCTTGGAGTGGATTACACTACAGAAAAAGCATGCACCTTATCACGGATCACTGAAAACCCAAAGTCCGCGAGAATATTTTGAAAAGCACAAAGAGCAGCTACTGCCCCATTTCTTTCCTGTTCTCTAAATACTATTTGTCTCATCTATGATTAACTAAGAAAAATTCCAAACTAATGTTGACTTTAATCTCCCACTAATCCAAATTAATACTCTAAAGTGAACATCATGATGTGTACATAATTACGTACATATATATACTCACGCTGAGTGTAGTGGAGGTAAGGTAGTATTTCAACAGTTATGCCACATCATGTTGGAGTGAGGACCGAGTTTAGCGGTGCGGGAGGTAATTTAGTTATAGGCGAGGATTCAAAAGTGTTTTATTTATAAAAAAACACTAAAAATGGCCCCAAACCTGGTACTAATATATTTTATTAACTTTTTTATTATAATAAAAATGTAAGCGATGATTATTTCCTCGTTTTTCTCTTTTTTTTCGGCGAGGTATCCTTCCGCACCTATTTTTAAATCCCCTCCCACCTTACCTGCTTTCGAGCAGATAGAAAGGGGATTATAATTTTCTGAGGCTTTAGCCACTGCTTTATGTCACTATCGTTACCTATTATCTTTCCACTACACTCAGCCTAAGTCATAACAAATTGGTCTTATGGAGCAACACACCAAGACTACTAGCCTTGAACTAAATGGATTTCTACAAGTACTTTATCAGTATAACTTGATAACTAACAGCTTGTCGATCTTTCACTAGTTCTTGATAACTTGGTGTACTTATTCTCTCAGTCTAAATTTCTTTGTTCGTCTTCGATAACATGTTATCGTTTTTGGCTTTGTTTTTTCTTCTTTTTGGAAGGTTGATGAGGTTAGCACACTAAGGAAAAAGCATTTTGATTTTGTTAGTTAAAGAAGCACCTTATTCTCTCCTTCCCTGCTTAGTAAGCTTATTCTACTATGCAATGATGTTGTCTTCCACAAAATAACATAGCTAGAATCATTGAATGTCTACTTATCGTTTTCCATTATTTTCAAAAATGTACTATGCTCACAAGTCACACCACTATAAAAAAGAAGAAGGAAGAATTCAATACTTTTAGGACCATTTTTTCATTGGTAAAGCTTTTTACAGTACAAAAAAATATATAAAGAATAGCTAGTGGCTACTGGCCAGTGCATTTTGTTATATCCTTGAGCATAACTTACTGTTGGCTTTTCTCCTAGCGCGCATTCAGGGAGTTCTAATAGGATATAAAAAGCATTCAATTTGCATGGATAATGCATGTTTTTAATAATTTTAAGGTTGTTACAGCGGGTTACCAAAAAATACTAACGAAAAGTTTGTTTTTGCTCAATACTGATAACTCCTCCCGAATTAATTTGAAAAATTACTTTTAGCTCCTTATGGAATATTAAAGGATTGTTTTTGCTTGACATTAGTAACCTTCATGGAATTTGGTAACCCCTGCCTGCCGATTAAAACCAGGGGATACTTTGGATCGTGAATAGCATAGAAAAAAGAGTTTACTCAACAAATTATTGGCAAAACTTCATTTTTTTTAAACCAAGATGAAAGCCTAAAATTACGAGTCGTAAATTATTGACTTGTTTGTTTTCTTGTTGTTCATTACAATCATGGAGGATATGTAAAAGACAAAGAAACGAGTTGACAAAACAGAAAAACAAAAGAAACCCATCATACAGGTACAAAAACACTCGAGAGAATCACAAGAAAAATGAACATAGAACACAACAAAAGGAAGGGTCTAAGTCTACAGGCTGCTAGGTCTAGTAAGCGTTTCACGAGAATAGCTATGAGCCCTCTTGGCCTAGGGAAAACTGTAACGGTGTGCCTGGCTGTAAGGCCTAGCTCAGAGGCATATGATAAGATCGAAAATGCTACTTATACACCAAAATTATACCTCGCTTGTGCGTCTTAACTTTGCATTGGGTCATTCTTTATAAGGACCCCTGTTTTTCCTGATAGGGTAGGGTATGGAAGCAATCAATGGCGGATATCGCTGCCACATAGTGGTGTATATCAGGTGTATGAAACTGGTAGATATGTAGCAGCTCCGTGATATGATGAAGCAATTAAGAAATTACTACTCTGCAGCTCTACTCTGTAGCCGTTCTGTACAATGAGTGAGTAGGCATAAATATTGTAGCTGTATTGGTATTTATTACACCGAAAATTTGAAATTTGAAAAATCATAAATGGAAGATGTATATGTGTGGATTGAAACAACAGGATGGCCACAACTCCAGTGAGAATCTGATGATAAATTTACGGCCTCCTTGTGATTGAATCTAACATGAAACTCACTGCCATACTCCAAACATGAAAATTGGTAAAAAAAAAGTGCCGTGGACAGGTTTCATTTCCGTACCAACACTATTTTCAAGGTGGTAAAATTCAACGACAACAAATTTTTGCAGCTGCTTTTGTACGTCTTTTTTCAAGAATTGTGGACTTACCAAAGCACCGCAGCATTTTCCTATCATAGGATACCATCATACCAGATATATGGCCGTAACCTCAAAAGTCCACTTGCTTTCTAATGCATGCTTATGGGAATATATATGTATAAATATCGTAATTACTTTTGAGTAGAAAATTTATTCGGCGAATTTCGAATTATAACCATAAGTGCATGCTTATTTGTGTGTGAATATGGTATGAGGATATCCTAATTATTTTTGAGCAAAAAAATTTATATGGCAAAATTCCAACCGCAACCATCACAAAAAGCATCAATACTTTACATCTTTATCGGTCTTCGATTTTTCTTTTCTCAGAGTTTTTATTTTTTATAAGACAGCACGATAGTCACGCCAGTAATTTCTTCCACTGGACTCCCCCAATTCTTGAAATAATATGTAACTTGGGAGTTCGACCCTGACCAACTAGGCTAACCTCCATTGGTTAACGCCAACTTGGTGATAGTTAAACATGAATTAAACAAGTTCAATGTCCCAATTAGGAGATTAAACAAACAGCTTAGGACCATCTCAAAAATCAACACAATAGTATAAGGATCATGTCATCAAAATTGAAAAGAAAAGAAAAAGTTTGAATCTTTAAAAGCTCGAGTAATTTTTCTTTCCTATCACTCTCATCTCTGTTCCGTGTATCTGACATTTCTCAATAATAATAATAATAAAGCCCTGAGCAACACACTCTGCTCTAAAAATACTAGAATAACACTCCACAGTCCACACCTCCACTCTATAAACTCAAGCTCTCTCCTTTTCTTCTTCTTCTCACTCTCACCATCACTCTGTTTCTCATCAGCATCTATCTCTTTGTAACAATCTTGATCGATCTTTTTCATGGCTACCACCACCAACAACAACAGCGACAAGCATAAAAAAGAGCCCGTTTCTGCTGCTGGTTCAACTGTTATTATCGAACCAATGAGTATAAACAACAATACAACATTTGTTCAAGCTGATCCATCAACATTTAGAGCTGTTGTTCAGAAATTAACAGGAGTTACTGAGAACCCATTAGTTGAGAAACTTCCTGTAACTACTGGTAATAATCATAACAATCTTCCATCTCCAAGATCATCATCAGCAGTAGCAGGACAGAGTAATGGTAGCAGAAACACAAGTTTTAAGCTTCATGAAAGAAGACAATATCATAACAGTAGTATGAGGAAACTTGAGATTACCAGCAGTTTTATTCATCAACATCATCAAGGTTTGATCAATTATCATCAGCATCAATTTAGAAGCTCATCATCATTATCACCATCATGTTGCTATAATGGTGATCATCAGAAGGTTTTGATATCCCCTGTTTCAACACTTGATCATTATCATTTTTTAATCCCAAGTCCAAGAACACCAAGATCACCACAAGAAGAAGAAGAGAAAGCAATTTCTGAGAAAGGGTTTTATTTTCATCCTTCTCCTCGTTCAAAAACTAATAATAACCATGATGATCATCATCATCATAATCCTCCTCAACTATTACCTCTGTTTCCACTCACTTCTCCAAGAGATTCTTCTTCTTCCTCTTCTTAATCAAATCTTATTATGAACCACCATTATCTTTTCTTTAATCTTCATAATGTACTACTAATAATCTTAATTAATTAATGTTTGAAATGTAATTTAAGTTTAAATTATGTGTGTCTGGTCTTTTCTGAAATGATTGAATCTCTGAAGCTATCATGGACTTTCACTGCTACAGCTGAGGGTGACACAGAAGTTTCCTGTGAGTACTGTATTTGATTTTTGGACAAACAATTTTAACGTGGGTTAAGAAAACTCTAATGTGATATTGGTTCATTTATAACGGCAGTTGATTCAGACATCGTAAAAAGAATCTTAGCATTCGGTATATTTAGTGCAGTAATTTAATGAGACTAGTCAACTGTTGAGTTAGTATATTATTTTAACGAGAGTGTCATTATTGATTGGAATTGCAAAGGAAAAAAGTCAAATTCTCGGTTCAAGAATTGCACGATTGATAAGGGGATACCATTGTTGGCGAGATGATACCAATTTAGAGATACGACGATCAGGTTCTCTTAATATTTATTTGTCTTATATGATATGGTATCACCCCGAGTAATACTACTGGTATCCCCTTATAAATCATGAAGAATAAGGCCATTTTTCCTTCTTTTATGATGTTCCGTTCACACGACAAACAACATAATGCTTAGAAGAACTCTTTGTCATCTAAAAATTATATGTAAATTAGCACCATAAAACGAATTTTTATTTTTTGATCGATAAAGAATTTTGGTGTTGGCGAGTTTCGAACTCAGGTCACTGGTATCATCACCTAGTAACTTTACCATTGTACTACAATGACACCAGCGTTACTGCTCTTTGATTGTTACTTTGAAAAGTTTGTTTGGATGTACTCTTTGAATTGCTTTGATTGTTATTTTGAAAAGTCTATTTGGATGTATTTTTAGAAATTGTTTTCAGAAGTCAGGTTGGCAATAACTTTTCAGAACGACTTCTAAAAGCAGAAAAGTCAGCTTTTTGTGAAACAAAATAGCTTTGCGAAAGCGTTTCTGTTTCTGATATCCAACCACAAATGTTCTGTAAAATACAGGTTGGATATGATCTACTCACAAATTCATTGCTTCGAAATTAGTTTGCCCCTTGATGTGGTATGGTCTTATTGGAAGAATAAAATAATTTTTAGGTCTGTACGGATAGATAGCATTGTTAGTCAAGAATGAGAGAAAATACTACAGCTATGATGAATTTACTGTAATCTTGAAAAAAAAATATAATGTTTTTGATTTCCAAAATTGGCATTATTAACTATGATGAATTTACTATAATCTTACTGTTACCCAGATAGACACACATGTACAAATTACCGGGTTGGGTATGATCTATCACTAGTTTGTGCAGTTATACAAATTATTTTTGCTTCAAAATTAGTTTATCCCTAGATGTGGTATGGTCTTATTGGGACTTTGAAGCAAAATATTTTCGTAAGGCTAATCCTATGGAGCCAACAAGAAATTATGAACTTTGTTGGATACAGACAAAGTATACAAAAAAGACCTAAGCATTGTAAAGGATAATTTTATTTGGCTAATGAAAAATGGAGCTAGCACTAAAATATGGGAGGACAATTGGATCCCCAATTCAGAGAAACTCCAAAAACCGAGCGGTAGAGAAGATCATTTGCCGGAAAGAGTTCAAGAGCTAATAAATTCTGAAGGTGATTGGGATAACGAAAAACTAGATGATCTTTTCTCTACAGAAATAAAAGGAGAAATTCTAGTTATTTCACCAAATAAAGGAGAAGCGAATAAAATTATATGGAAACGCCATCACTCGGGAGTTTTTTCGGCAAAAAATTTATACAATTCCGTAATTAACCAGAATCGAGATAATGTAAATAGCGGGAATCTTCCTTGCAAGAAATTTTGGAAAATGCAAGTTATTCCAAAAATTAAACTATTTATTTGGAAACTTTATCAAAAGGTCCTACCTACGATAAGTAGACTAGCAGCCCAAAACCCAGAGATTTTGCTAGAGTGTACAATGTGCAACTTGCAGGTTGGTTTGGTTGCTCTTTAGATGCAGTTAACTCCCAAATTCAAACGGATTTGATCACATCTTGCATTTAAAATTGGATTACAGATACAATTTTTTTCGCAATTTAGTGAAAAAATTGCAACTATATTTGGAAATATAGGTGTGAGTTGGTTTTTGGTAATACTATCCCAAATCCAACAGTGTTAATCGATCAAATTAAGAAGTTTATGATCTCTTCGAATATCAAGGGTAAGGTAATTTCCCAAGGAGTCTAGAAAGTAAAGGGTAAAAAAACTTCATGGTCCAATATAAAGACGGATTGGATAATATCCATTGATGCGTCATACAAAAAAGAAGATTTATCAATGGGATATGCGTTCATTCTATACTCTGTTGATCAAGAAGCTTTCATTTCATATTACGTCACGTTCTGATTGGGTGCTCATCCCTTCATGCAGAAGCAAAAGCTCTACTAAAGACGGTAAAATGGCTTAAAGAGAATTTATTATCTAGCGTATCTATAGTTACCGACTGTAAAAGCTTAGCGGATTCTATCATCAGCAAAGAAAAATATAACTATTGGTTAGCAGAGAATAATATTGAATAAACTATTACTGTTCTAGAAAATCTTCCTCAAGCTCAAGTTAGATATATAAACAGAGATCACAAAGAAGCGACGGACTCAGTTGCTAAAGAAGCGAGGATCAGGAGAATTGAGCACAGGTCGATGCATATTCATCAACCAGTTCAAAAAGAGACCATTAGTTCTAATATTTTTGAAAAATCTAAAATTGTTGTACTATATTGCTTAATTTATATATCTAACCTTTTTATCAAAAAAAGAAGAAGTAATTTTTAGGTTGAGGATAGGATTGTTAGTTAAGAGTAAGTGGAAATATTGTCGGTCTCACTGTAGTATAGTGGTAAAGTCATTGTGTGATGATATCAGTGACCTGAGTTCAAAACTCGCTAGCACCAAATTCTTTACCGATCAAAAAAGGAAATAAAAAAAAGTGAAAATACTATAACTATGACGATTGATTTACTACAAATCTTGAAAAATATATATAATGTTTTCGATTTCCAAAATTGACATTATTTATATCGTTTTAACATTGGCCTTTTTCCAGGTGAAAAAGTTAAAAAGTATGGGAAATTAAATCACTTATACGGAGAGATTTTTCTACGTACGTTGCTCAAATGAATTTCAGGGCTGTAAATCCTATGAATTAAGATCCTTTTAAGGTACATTTTTAGGACAAGTCTTGTCTTTTGATTAGGATCTTTAACCCGTTCATTTGTTTTATCTTGTTTTTTTTTGCATTAAGAATCATTGAATTTACTTCATTTATCAACATTACTAAATCATAAGCGGTCCCTACCAGTATGAAAATTAGTTGGCAATTTTTTTTAGTAACCCCTCTTATTTGTGTTTCCAAAGGAAAAGATACAGTTTGGTGTTTTCGATTTCACTTTGTTACTATAAACGACTTAGGTTATTCATGTTACCATGTTACAGTAATTGTTAACTTTGTTACCTATGTTAAATCAATGATAACTGGTTGGATCTATGGATCCTTTTAATCCTTTGTCATCATCACTATGATTTTGAGAACAAAACCCTAGGGAAGTGGTTAGATCTTTTGATCATAACATTTTCACTAGTAGTAGAATTGTTATGTGGTTTGGATGAGTTTTTTTTTATCTAAATTAGGCTATTTGAACTTGTCTTGTTGCTTTGGAATAAGATTGACATAGTTAGGTTTTTTTTTGTCAGATTATATAATGTAACTGTGATGCTAAGTCATTTAAATGTCCCTGTTGTCTGTTTAAAATTTCTATAACTGTACAAAATTTTCGAGTAAGTCATGTAACCGATCCAGATCTAGAATCGAAGAATTACCATCAATAGAATTGAGGCATGCCCTTTTTCGAAAAGAGAAAGAAAGAAGGTTTCACTGTATAAAATACAAAGTTCTAAGTATTCAATATTTCAAACAACTCCATAAAATCGATTTTTTACCCGGAAAAAGTGGTAAAACCTCATGCATTGATTCAAATCTCTGATTCCTCACATGAGTGAGTAATAATGTTGGTTACATTGGCGTATCATAATTGAAATTGAACATTACATAACATGACGTTACCGTTTTCTCCTGACCAAGAGTTGTTTACAACTAGTTTATTACATTAGTTGGATATATGAGATGCTTCCTGTATATGGAATTTAATCTTCAAAATAGAGAACTTTGAAATCAATACAGGTTGTTGCTTTATAGTTAAAGTCTTTACTAATAGTGAAAATGCGGGGGTACCAAAATACACCACCAACTTTTTCTTAGGAAACCTTTATACACAAAACCAAAATACACTTCCGAGAGTTTAACTTAATGAATCTTGTTAGAGCACTGCTCGGTCGAACTCGCAAACGTTGCTATCTCAAGCTTGTTTGTCAAGTTTAGTTGTCAAAACTATAAGTCTTGATTTCTAGTCTACTTATAGCTATGTCTCAGATTAGAATAGAATGTGTAGTTGAGCTTTAGAATTCACGACGTTCATTGATTGAAGACGAATAACTACTAAGGGGAGCTTGTGGAACTTCATCAACAAAAGATATGTGGAAACTTGAACTCATTTATCACTCATAAGTCTATTTCTGTTCTATCTCCTATTGAGACAAAAGTCGTATAGATACATAGACTTTACATTATACACATTTGATATTTCGAGCTGAGTTTAACTCGCTTACATATTTCTCAAAATATGTGTTGGTAAGCTTTCTCTTTAACCAAGTTCATCTTTTATTCTTAGCGAAAGTCATGATCATGTGAAAATCGCCTGGTAACATCTTACATGATTTGTGTAAGACAGTCATTTGATGTAGACTCGGAATGTTTCGTATTGATCATTTGATCACTTGAAAATTGCTTTGAAGTTAATAGTTTGTGTGAGACCGCTATTCTCGTCTTCTAAGAATGTTTCAATGATTAAAATGGGAGTTTAGAACAATTAACCATTGATTGGATATAGCACAGTATGCGTACTTGTATGCTAACTGTTGCAAGTGTATTCCAAGTCCGGGAATTTAGTATGCATACCCGAATGCGTACTGATTCAACAGTTGAAGTCCGGGAACTATAGTATGCATACCCGTATGCATACTGATTCCAACTGAGTTCGGTCATGAACGACAGTATGCGTACACGTTTGCATACTGGCGAACAAGACCAAGTCCGGGAACTTAAGTATGCGTACCCGTTTGCATACTTGAGTGGGTTAAGTTCTAAAATCGGTTAAGTATGTTTACATACTCATGAACGAATACATTTATATAATAAGGAATGCAATCTTTGCAAACCGTGGCTATAATGTTCATGAATTGATTCGAGTGAATCATAACCGATTTTGCTTCAATTGTGTCTTGTATACATCTATGAGAATATAAACAATTGAACAACTCTATAACTAGTTTCATTTGAACTAGTTTTTATTAAGACGAACAAGGTTAATATGCAAGTGTTCATGTGGCTAACTACGGTTAACTATTGTTGAGCCAACTAAGTGTACACGTTTAGGTACGGTTAGCCATATCTAAATGAAGGTATATTTCATTTTTGTGTAACAAGCTAAGTTCAATCTAACGGTTGAAAGATATTAGCTTGAATTTAATCAGGTTTTCATCTAACGGTGAATATTGAATGTTTTGTTACCAAGGTAACATTGATTGCAAACCCTGATTTGAAGACTATATAAGGGAGAACTCTAGCAACAAGGAAACCTAATCCCCACATCTCCTGTGTGATACTAGTTATGACTAGAGTCGATTCTCCTTTAACCTAGGTTTTTCTAAAACCATTATAGGTTAACGACTTAAAGGCTTCATTGGGATTCTGAAGCCCGACCAAACTATTTTCTCTGTAGTTGCGTGTTCTGATCTTACTTTTTTCTATCGTATTGAGTACTATCTTCTCTAAGAATTGCTCGAGATTTAATCTACGATAGGTAAGATATAAAAAGTAATCACAAATCTCTTCGTCTCATTCTTTGTGATTCCACAATATCTTGCTCCGCTACAATACGGTTAAGTTATTGCGAGGTGATTGGTATTACTAGGTTGTTCTTCGGGAATATAAGTCTGGTGTATCAATTGGTTCCTGTTCACCTTGATTTATCAAAAGACGGAACAAAAACTCGTAGGTATTTTTATGGGAGACAGATTTATCTATTCAATAGACTGTTCTGTGTGAGACAGATTTGTTTATCAAGTCTTCGCCTTTGGGTCGTAGCAACTCTTAGTTGTGGGTAAGATCAGCAAAGGGAATCAAGTGCGTAGAGTCATGTTGGGATTCAGAGACGTAAGGAACGCGACTGTACCTTAATCAATGTGAGATTGGTTAGGGCTCAACTATATTCTAGTCCGAAGTTAACTTGTAGTAGGCTAGAGTCTGTAGCGGCTTAATACAGTATGGTGTTTGATGTGTTTTCAATTTTGTTGTAGTAAAAGGTTCGTTGAGACTTGTGAAAGCAATTGATTCTAGACTTATTTAAACTAAAAATAGAGAAAACTAATTC